>WPIO01000145.1:625000-978139 GCA_009760855.2 Cristatella mucedo | reverse complement strand
AAGGTCAAGGCCGGTGCGAACAACTCATGTCTTGTTACCTGGCGTAGGTCAAGGACTGCCATGCTGGAAAAATGCTGATGCCAGCTATTGGTTTTTCTGCCGATATAATAACGTGAAATGTATCAATGTAACGGATGCTTGAGAACTTTTGATTGTTAGTGACCACGCCGTGTAGAAGAGAGAAGCAGTGCAGCTTTGGCCTAGGCCTCTGCCAGAGTATCGAGCAGCTAGGCTGAGCAGCCTTGACCATTCCTAATTAGTTACGTCTGGCAAAAAAGGTAGTCGAGTACAAGGTTGGTCGAGGGGTATTGATCGACCTTGAGTTACCAGGTGGTGTAGAGAAGCGAATCACTGGCAGCTCTTTGATGACTGAAAGGCTCTGGCCGAAGCTGCAGGAGTAATGAGTCGCTAAGCTGGGCAGTGGTCCTGGCAATGGGTATGTACAACAGTAGGAGTGATGTACCCAACCAAATGGGTATTACCCCCTCAGAGCACATTTATTGCCATCACTTTACAGCAAATGTAAAGCGCCTAGAGAGAGATTGGGTTCTCTGAGGGTGCTTTATCAAGTGAATTATTATTATTATTATTATTATTACTATAATTACACTAAGACCAGTACAACAAATCGCATGAAAAGTGGCACAAAGAACAACGGTAATACAAGCTGTCGTTTGATGTAACATAGCTGCCCTGTTGACCTTCTGATGACCTGTATAAAAGTCATTGCTACGTATAGCAATGTGACTTGGCCAGACATGGCTTCATCATCAATTCACACAGATTCAATGCCAGTCTCTCTAGAAATCCCCCAAAAGATGCAGAACACTCGACTCTATGTTCCAAACACTGCAAACATTTGGGTTTGTATTTTCAACTATTATATTTTAAATACGCAAATTTAAAAAATTAACATTTCTTACTATTTTGAGGATATACCGCCAGGATATACCCTCTTGGCCATGGGAGGTGCAAAATACACGTCAATTGTATGCTAACTGACTGTCTGAGACTATCTCTACCAAAGCATTCGTCTCTGCCACCATTAACTCGGGGATCATAGCTGTGCCAGAACTACCTTAACCTCGATCTACCACGCCTTCAGTAAATGCAAAAACACCACTCTCTTACACAGCAACTTAGGAGGAATGAATCTCTGTCGGGTGCTTTAATTAGACTCCAGAGCTGGAGCCCGAAAACCTGAACGATAAGGCGAGTGCCGAAAACGATGAGCCAAACCGGGCCCTGGCACTGAATTCTCAAAGAATCTCACCCTAAATGCACATCAAACAACCACAACTCAAATCAAAGAGCATTACACAGCTTATTTCCATAATAACAGTAATCATCATTACGTTTTATCAAGCCCTAATAGAGCTAACTCAAATCAGGTCACTTACTGATATCTGCAAGAGAAGCAATAACAAATTATTTTTGACATTTAAGGCTTCCTGGATGCCCAAGCTTGCAAAAAATAACACCAAATAGTCATGACTTGACAAGCCAGCATGAGTGCAAGAGAAGAAAATCAGGTCTGCTGGTTAGTAAGACCCCTGGCTAGCAACATGAACTGAATAACTTGGTTGTAAGCTCTCATTGGTCAGAGGAGAAAAACGCTTGGTTCATTTGGGTGCTTTACAAACACGTGTGACCATTTGCCCTCACGTGGTTCACCAACCCTGCGTGGCCTCCGGCAGTGTAAGCATAGCTGGTCCATAGATATATGAATTCCTAATGGATTATATTCAGTGATGAGATTTTCTTTTCGGCTGCCATGCCTCGGCTTTGTATGGAGGTAACAGGGATTGAACAAAAACCGGCCCACATTTCAGATTTTTTTCTGTGGTTATGCGGTAAAAAAAGGAAGAGTTTGTTGAGGTAATGTTAATCGTGATAATTATAATCGTTTGTTAGTACGCGGCCCTCAAAGGAGTGAGTATATGTCCGGGTGCTTTCATAATCCCTGCGAGAAAATCAATTGCCACTGGTTATTTAAATCATGAAATCAGGCTTAGATGAGCATGCTTAAGCAAAACGTATCATGCTTTAATAATTGTCCAAAAGCAAAGATGAAGACACTCAGGGTCATTGGCTAGCAGAACGACTGGCTAGTAACGGGGACCTAATCATGCACATGTAAACCACAAAGCACGCCTTAGCAAGAAAGACATGTTCACTACGTCGAAGGGAACACTGACAAAAAAGATGCATTTTTAGACTAAATCTGCATGGTGAGTCGTAATGGCTCACTAAGTAAGGCGGTTGCTTTTCACGACCTTGGCCCCGAGGTCGTGGGTTCGAATCCTGTGGTGGGCGATCATTTATCGTCACTGCAAGCGGTGGTGACAGCCGTAAAGGCTCTACTGTCGCTATACAAAAAGCGGCGGTTAAATCAGCTAGTATTTATTTATTTATGGTGTAAGTTCACTACACGTGGTGACTGCAACTGCAAGTGAACACCTAACAGTCCATTCGAGCTAAAGGCTCGATTAAAATAAGATCACTTTTAATATGAGGAACGACCATGTAAACAAATGGCGATCATAAACCTGAATGCCATAGCCATAAATCGTCTAGGCATTAAAACAGCCACAGAAAAAATATTCTTTGTTACAGCAATCTGTTATTGAAACAACGAGGCATTTTGAAAAAAGTCGAGAAGAACCTTCAGGCTCATACACATATGCAACGACAATGAACAGAATTATTAAAATTGTTGTCCAACTGTTTGCTAGCAATAGTGTTGTCTGGTTCAAAGTCAGATTAGTTCGTCTTGACGCTCAATTAATATACCACGAATCATATTTAAAAGTATTGGCATTCCATTTAAATAAAACAAGTTTTCCGGTTTAATTTCTTTCTTAAAATGTTGAGCTATTTATTTAATCTAAATTAAGGAACCGGTTCTCTCGTCCTATTGAGAGTTGCACCATTATCATTAAATTGGTCTATTTTGTAACGTGGGTAAGCGTTACTTAAGCCGTTCATATAATTTAAGGTCTTTCACTGTAGTTCGCTCAACTTCGCGATGTTAACAGCAAATCTGAAGAAACTTTGAAACTAGTAAAGTAAAGATTACAATTTCAATTATATTTTTAACTGTCATATTTGCAATGTGATATCACTTTCAGAGGTTGTTACCGAGTGAATCGGTAAAGCCAGAGTTCCCAGGCTTTCACTAAGCAAATGAAACTTACTGAGCTATTTTAGCACAAACAAAAGTGAGGTACCGAACGAGAAACATCTGATGTTGAGCTGCAAAAACACTTCAATTCAAAGATGAACATTTTCTTATGAACTTCACCGACAGTTGATTTGTACATGTTAATATTCATAACATTTGAGTGTCTTTATAGAGTGATCAAATTTCCTAGTTGCCTTAAACTTAGGTAAAGGGTTTGTCCACTTTATAAGGCATACATTGACTTTTGATAAATCCTGATAGCCGAATACATTGTCATGCTGCTAAGTATCTTTGTTTTATAACAGCAGAAAAGGCTGATTCATTTCAAACTAGATTTGTGATTGAAATTTTCATAGAAAAACGATGAGCATTGAATACCACAGTGAATCTTGTATGTACTTGAATAGCAGACAAACGATGCAATTTTCTGTTCTTCGAGACAAGTACTCACAATAATAGTAAAAATAACAGATTTAAAAAAGCCCTTAGAGAACTCAATCTCTTTCTGGGCGCTTTACATTTCCTGCAAATGAAAGGCGATGGAAGAGTTGGTGGTAGCACGCACAATAAACAGTAAGAATAACATGGTTACGGGTAATATGCACAGGGTCAGCATGCAAGTTTAGTAAGTCACAGCATGCATAGTATTCAGCATTAATAAGCTCATTGAGAATGAGTCAAAGGAACAAGCTAAATACTCTGATAAATAGGTACTTAATGTAGAACAGCCAACTTCTGATCTAAAAGATTGGTATTTACAATGTAAGTTCTGCTATATGACGTTAGTAGTTTTCAATGTCAAATACCAGCAATGACAATGTTTCATGATAAAATAATCTGTCATATAGAAACGTGAGTGTGCTTAGTGGATGATTTCCACCTAATCATTAACCTTATCTATGACATCTGTTTAACTAGTAACGCACTCTTCTTGCAGCTTGCTTACTACCTACTTCAACTGGCTTGACTATCGCTTCTGGCAATGCTAGCACTGCCTACTTCAATGGTCAAGTCATCACGATGCAATGCAGCCAAGGCTTAGTCTCCTCCGGCAGTGACGGTAATGCAACTTGCTTGAGTGGGAGTTGGAGGTGGCACAGCACTGAATTGACCTGCAGTCCTGGTAAGATCAATTACCAATTTTCGTGAAATATTTAAGGAACAAAAAATTCAGCGTCCGAAATATTCCTAATCCTGAGTTCGTTAGTTGATACCCGGCTGAGTCATTATCAATAAAGAGCTGGTTTTGTTAAGCGGTTACGGTGCTCGCGCGACCAAGGTCTCCAATGCAATAGTTTTTTCTACTGAAACAGAAAATATATTGAAAATCAAGATGATGATTTAGCTGTTGACAAACAGCATACCTAAGATTTAGGACTTTAAAAAAGGTCCTTGCCCCCTCGGTACCGAGGTCTTGGGTTCGAATCCTGCGGTGAGTGATCCTTTATAGCTAACATGGGAGGGGCAGGATCGTGGACAAGAATGGCCGTATTTTTCTTAAAATAGCCGTCCTGCCTCGTTATTTTCTTTGCTCATAAGTAACCAGGATAATAAAAACAGCTGCTGTGACAGCATCAAGCTCTAGGTCTTGACTGGATCAAGAGACGGTTAGTGGAAAGCACACATTTTTACTTAGGTCACGGTCTTTATAGTTAAAAATGCGATTTAAAATTCTAGTGTATCGTAAGGCTTCATCACATGCCCATGAATGGTAGTGCATCACCCATGCTTTCAGGTTCATCTGCATAAACAAACATAATTTTGCAGAAATTTGCTATAAAAATTGTTATCGATTCATGAATTTTCTTTTTAAATATTTTAATTTAATGATCAGAATTAAAAATGGAATTTATGTACTATCAGAGCCAAAGTTAAGAATAAATTTGCTTGAAGATCCAGCAGTAGATAGTAGTTCTATATGAAAGTGCATAAAGTAATCGGCATAAAGCCTCGTGTACGGATAATGATAAAACTGACACGTGGAAGAAATGCCTTCATTAAGATTGAGGTTATATATTTCAAAACAGTATCCATCTCTTGGAGAATAGCCAGACGGATTTTTAGACTTGACAATCTGTTCTTAACTGTGTCTATATAAGTCCAAAAAGGTTACAAAGTCTGCTAAGCGCTTATGTTAATCTATTGGAGCCTCATTCTCAGCTTGGTTGATACACACCATGTAGCTGTACCACGAACCAGCACCAAAGCCTTTGGCGAACGTGCCTTCAGTTCGTATGCTCTTAAAGCGTCGAACTTACTCCCTACTGACGTCACGATATCCTGCGGCATCACCACATTTAAAAAGAAGCCTAAACTACAACATTCGGTGGTTCATTGATATTCGTCCTGTGCGTGCTCCAGCGTAATGACACAGTGCATGCTATGATTTACCAAGTTTTCTATGCTGACAAAGGTGCATGTCACCTCTAACCATATCAAGCTTATTGACATTGTGCATGTTAGGCGAATCATTTGATCATGCTCACTTTTTACAGCCTATGTAAAGTTTCCGGAAACATTCAGTTCTCCGACGGCGCACATTGTTGTTAATATTATTATTATTACTATTATCATTATTTTTATTATTAAAAAGTCCGTAAATCGGTTATCCACTGGTGGTGGTATTGTTAAAATCGACGATAAGTAACTAAATACATGTACTGATGTAATAACCAATTTCTTTTTCATGGGACTTAATATCAATCAATACTAAAAATAACACTTATATTATATCCTCTTTAGGCTGCATTAATTTGCCTAATTTGGCGGCCAACTCAATAATCGTGCCCAGTACTGGCAGTACGGAATTCTTTCAAGGCACAACGCTACGCATCCAGTGCGACGTTGGTTACATCAACATGAGCCTCACTTACAGTAATGCAACATGCGGATCAAATGGAACTTGGTCCTGGAGCTTTGGATCCCAGCTAACTTGTGTTCCTGGTGAGCAAACTGTAGGAATTCAGACCGTGTATATCTCGCGAAATTACTACCTTTTCGTAAACATGTACACACACAAACTAGTGATTCTTGTTTCCTAACTAAGAGCCTTTCCAAGCTCACAGCTATAGCTGTGAGACGAAGAGACATAGACAGTGGTGAGAGAGTGAGAGACACACACACAGATAGACAGACAGACAGAGGCTGGGAGTCATTGAAAAAGAGAGACAGCGAGCCTGGGAGTATGAGAGAGAGAGAGAGAGAGAGAGAGAGAGAGAGAGAAGGATAGAGATTGGGAGAGAGATAGAGAGATAGATAGAGAGAGAGAGAGAGAGAGAGAGAAATAAAGAGAGAGAGAGAGAGAAATAAAGAGAGAGAGAGAGAGAGAGAAATAAAGAGAGAGAGAGAGAGAGAGAGAGAAATAAAGAGAGAGAGAGAGAGAGAGCGAGAGAGAAAGATAGAGATTGGGAAAGAGATAGAGAGATAGATAGAGAGAGAGAGAGAGAGAAATAAAGAGAGAGAGAGAGAAATAAAGAGAGAGAGAGAGAGAGAAATAAAGAGAGAGAAAGAGAGAGAGAAATAAAGAGAGAGAGAGAGAGAGAGAGAGAGAGAGAGAGATAGAGAGAGAAATAAAGAGAGGGAGAGAGAGAGAGAGAGAGAGAGAGAGATAGGACCATCATTGCACAGGGAAGATAATCTACGCTTCAGGATGACTGAACTTGATAACAGCTAAAAGCACCAGCAAGAGGCACCATCATCTTGCATAGACTCGGTTTTTTAGGATGCCAGCCACCCCAACTTAATCCTAACACTCAGCTATCGACCAGCGTCATTACAAGTGCAGGCTACCCGGTGAATGCGACCGTCGCCGTTTCGTGTGCCGCAGGCTACATATACAGCACGGGCTCCAATGTGACGTCATGTTCTTACAGTGGTTCGTGGCTGTGGGCCAGTGGCAACTTTAGCTGCGTGGAAGGTAAGAGACGGGCGCTAGCAGGTTTGGTTACCAAGGCGATCACCTAGTTTTCGGTGCTGTGGAAACAATGACTGTGCACATCGGAAGAAGCCTATTGAATGCTACCATACTGAAAAAGACAGCTGAGTTACTTTTAGAGTCCCATACGTCGTCCTCAATTACTAGGCATTCTTTCGTAATTCTTTAACAACTGTACTACTAAGAACCACCGATAATATTCGGGTCCCCACGCCTGAGCATTCTCTCCCTTGTTGTTCTCCATACAACATAACCTATAATTACGTACACCCCTGACGCCTGTAGCTTAAAATGAAATATGCTTCAGGTTGCCCAGCTCCTCAGCTTAGTTCCAACATGTTGCTGTCTTCGGGGTCAGCATTAAACGCAACTTACGTCAAGAACTCCGTCCTGCAGCTGGCTTGTGCCAGCCATCACGTTAGACTGAGTGGCGGATCCGTCGGCACGTGCATTTCTGGCGGAAACTGGAATTGGGCTAATGGTTCCCAACTTGCCTGCTACGTTCGTAAGTGCATGCATTTTATTTTTCCACTTGATTTAAAAAAGGCAGGCGAATCTATTTGGAATGTCAGGTTGCTCAACTTTTGGCAAGTATTGTACAGCTTCTGTAAAGGCGCTTTAACACGTTCTGTCATCTTCTGTCCTACTCTTGTCTGGCTTAGATCTTACTTCCTGTAGGAAGCTTACACGGTCAGTGTGCAGGTAAAATATTACTTTGTATGCGCTCCTACCCACAGATTAATCGTGCAAAAACGGCTTTTCGCAGGGAATAAATGAAAGACTCTCGGGATGCACTTTCAGGGTTAATCTAAACCTTCCGTCCTAATTCAAAGATGCACTTTCTGGCTAATTTAAGTTGGAGAAAATTCGGTGCCCGCGGCTTTATAATTTGAATCCATTATGAATCCTTTCAGTGCCTCATTGTTGACAGGACGCATCTGTACTCAGAAATCTTAATCCCCTGAGAGGAATTAAAACACGGCTCTTTTTTGAAGGCATTGATACACCCATATAGCTAAATGGCACTATGCCAATTTGTAGAATTAAATTTACCAAACTGAAAAAAGGTGTACCAACAAGCCAAAAGATTTTTCCTTAATGCAGCTTCGCCTCTGCATTGACCGAAAATTAGAATTGTGCTTAGCTTCGGATTCTTCGTTCAGTTGAATATAAAGTTCCTAAGCACCAAAGACTGAAACAAAACAAAAGCTTAGTGGAAGCAAGCCTTACTTTGCTAGCGCAGTATAAGCACTGCAGTCGTATGTCACTTATACTAGTAATATTAACAATCGGAAAATGTGTACTATTAAACAATTTTAAAAGCTATAAGAGAACTAAATATATAGCGAGACGTTTCTTATGTATATGGAGAGAAAATTGGTCAATTAGTTAGTGAATACATGAAGAATCATTAGCTTGCACAAACGCACAATGTAAGTTCGCACAAATTTAGCGAAACGTGAGAGGAAAATATGGGTTTTCAGCTCCTTTTCAAATATTGTGAAGTCAATGTCATGATGTCAGTTGCAAGTGAGTTCAAAGTTGTATGAGGATAGCATCCTTGTGTAAAATTCCCTTTCAAATAAAGTGGTCTTAGTTAGAGATGAAGCTTGTCAACCACAATTGGAGGAACGAATTTTTACCGTGGGAAGCGGGATTCGTAAGCAATCAAGATCTATAATCTTCTATAATCTATTATCTTTCAATTAAGTCAAATCTTCGATATTTGTTGCTATTGCTCTGTTTAACATCTCAAATTAACTCACGCCGCGACTTATCATACCGCTGTTACATGCCGCCTAGGACGGGCCACTTGATCGGCACGCTCACTTGTGAGTCTTAAACCCCAAGTAAAAATACTATTTACCTGCGAGTCTGCCGAAAAATGCTAAGCCCAGTCGCAGCAACCCATCAATTTTAGTCGGCCGCCGAATAGCATTGGACAGCCTTATTACTTTCACGTGTTGAATTACTGCTAATTAAAACTAAGGGGTTACGTATCCTCAATTAGGATTCGCAGGAATCAGGCCGCTGCTATCGGCTATCACGTCTTTGCTGATGATACTCAGTTTTACTAGCCATTTAAACCGTCGGAATTTGTTATAGGGAGTAATAAACTGACTTTCTACCTTCCACAAATTCAATCGCTGACGACAGGGGATATTTGTAAGCTATAACAATATTAATATTAACAATGTACCTCATAAAGCGCTCTCAGAGAACTTAATCTCATTCTAGGCCCTTGACATTTGCTGCAAAGGAAACACGATCGACTGGTTAGTGGTACCTTGCTCAAAAAACAAGAACAATAACATAGGGGTGACATGAATAGGGTCGGCATGCAAATATAGTCAGTGGCAGCATGCAAAGTGCAGCACGCATCTGCACATAAAGGTCAAATCGCAGGCACCCACACGACAATAAAGCTAACTCCTACTCATAGGATGCCCAATGCGTAAAACTCGACTAGATGACTTTATTCGTCTATTAGTTTCTGCTGTTGCGTGACCTCACCAAGTGCTCGGAATGTAAGGTATCGCTTATGAGAAACTGCCGAACTTTGGAAAGTCTCATTCAAAAGGTTACATTGGAAGTTGTTTACTACGTCCCATATTTATCTAAAGTTAGGTACTGCTAAACACAGCGTCATTCAAAAATTAAGCTATTAAAAGTGAAAAAGTTTAACTTTTTTAAGTTCAACCTTTAGCTGGCTTTCCGGTTCTGTATAGGCGAGATTGCTGTGGTTCAATTTTGGCTGGGCTAGCAAAAATTAAGCGTCTGGCTAGTGCAGCTGAAGACGGATATAGCTGCCATTCAAGTTGAGAAATCTTACATGTTCAGCTATTCGTCTCCATTGCTGATGAAGTTGTTGACTGTTTCCGGTTAGTAAAATGATGCAGATTGAAGTTCTTACGCTTACAAGTAGCAGAACGGCTGCTTCAGTTTCAGCCTCCTTGTGCCATTTGGTCCCTTGTGGATAATGAAGTATCTTTTTTGTTACTTTACTTAATCGCCACATGCGCTAGAGGCTGTAACTCTGCATTTTCTAAATTGTGGGACTCACTTTCACAATTATCAGGCAACATCATTTGCCCCTGCTGCTAAATGTGACACATCCTTTTCAGGCCGCCTGAGCAGCAATTTCCATGCTTGTGACTTCCGCGACCGCCGTACCTTACTTAGCCACCTTTCTCTGTTTCTCTTTCATAAGCAAGATGAATTGTTGATGGGTACCGCAGGCATCGGAAATACCGCTGGGGACTTGAGTGAGCTATACAAAACCCTCATGAGAAACACCTACATAGTCTATGTAGATTTTTGACTTAGTGGCGAAGTTAAATTACCTTAGATTCAAATACTTTCAGTTCCAACTCAGAATGCGACCTTTTCACTAGGCGCTCCCTGAGCCACAGTAAACTTGTTTATGTTACGTATGCACTGTGCTTATTAACTTTTACGTGAATCAGTGCATATTTCACAATTCAGTGATCCTGCTGACCAGTGACTTCACTTAAATGCCTTCAGGGTAGCTTTAGCAGGCGGGGATAAGCATGTCACCCTGCTGGTTCTTAAAGTCTGGGCTATTGCTTAACTTTAAGCAATTTTTATTGTCCAGGGATTAACACCCAATTCTTTAAGGTGCAGCTAGTTATGATAATTCATTTTATTACTGTCAAGCTTAGTTTGTTCTTGGTACCTAATAGATAACTTGTGGATATCTACTTTATTGACAGTGATCACCTATTTCAGATTTAGTACTACTATGGGGCATTGAGGATAGGTTTTCTAGCTGAAAATGTTTTAGCATCTATTAGCAGCAAAATACCTGACACTTCATTCAAGCATTTATAATTCTTGAAAATTTAGCACCGCCGATTTATATTTCTTTCTCAGGCTTGACTTGAATGGAAATCCGGCTATATTAAACCAAATGATTAGCCAAACATTAAGCCAAACTCGCAGTTTTTTTTACTGACATAAGCGAGTGGAAGAGTCTATTTTCGCACGTGCATACACTATTCTTAAGTCAAAATGGCAGGTGCTACGGCCGTAATTTCCATCGCATCCGATTTTCGACGAAGAGCAACGAAATATTTAAGGCTTAAGCCAATGCTAAAAATAATCGCCATCACTAAAGCCAATATTTAATTATCCGTATTAAATTACTTCCATAAACAAGCATATACTTTCAAAGCAATCAACTTAAAGCTTGCTTACCTGTGTGTGATATTATAGCGCTTTTCACTGCTCGATGACTCGCCATGACACGTTTTCATTCTAGACAGTAGGAAAACTGGTCGTTTCATTGTTTCTTCAATCTAGCTGCGCCTTGTGGCATGCCGATAAACCAGACGACATCGACATATAAAATGAACTCTACTGCCTTTGAGTCTGTCGTCACTTACACTTGCATCGATGGTTACGTCGCCCAGAACGTATCTGGGCCATGCGACAGTGGCAGCACAGAGATGACGTACAACATCACCTGTCTCTCAAGTAGCAATTGGTCAGCGCCCCAGTACTATTGCGATAGTAAGGACCTTGAAAAATTTAAAGCAGCTTGACATTCATAAAAATCCGGCGGTATTGTTAAAAAGACATTTAGTGACTATTTCAGTTCTTTCTCTTTGATTTTGTAGAAAGAGACTGCTTTGCGATACCCCAGATATCTAACGGGTATGCAAATTATACATCTACACGGTTCGGAAGCTCGGGAACTGGGGGATGCTTTTCGGGTTATGCGTTCGAGTACAGTCTCAAGGATTCACCCACAGAATTGAACTTCACATGCAATTCTTCTGGATTTTGGAGCCCTACACCCAGAAATTGCACGAGTGAGTGACAATGATAATGGTTTTTGTCGCTACGCATTTAATCGTACCTCCGACCCCATCTCTCCTCTCCCTGAGAATGTATGTCCTTGAGAGCATGACTTTGAGTGAGTCAGTATGGCGACGTTTGGATGTATAATGGAAATTGTCAGAAAAAGATGCAACTTGATTAGTGGTGATTCACGTCGACCTTCAACAAGTTGCTGAAACATAACTTGGACGTGACAAGAGTGCCTTTCAATAAACTAAGGTGGCGTCGGCCAGGTGAGTAACCAATTATAACATTTGCATGCATATTTCTCGAAATATGTCTCGCTACCGCATTCCAATATGAGCAGGGGATTCCTAAGCGAATTAAAAATATATAACTTTACCCCGCAGTGTTCAGTCAACCTTTTGCTAGCGACCCAGTTTTATTTGAAATTCAATGCAAGCGCAGTCACCTTGATTTAGCTTCACTGTGACACCTGCAGTTCCGTACTATGTTATAAAAGGTGTCAAATGCTACCTGATTATAGCAAGCCATTGAATGCTATCTTCTTCATCAGCAGAGTGGGTTTAGACAATGCACGAACAGTAACCTCTTTAGATATGAGAACTTCAGAGTTAGACAGCTTATGTGAATTGGCCTTTTCCCAGACACTCTGCCGACTTGCAGCTGTTCTGATTTCAGGGCAACTTTTCCGGACGTTTCATTTGTGCCGCAGCTTAGCAAAACTCACGTGGATGTGATACATATACATATATATATATATATATATATATGTGTGTGTGTGTGTGTGTGTGTGTGTGTGTGTGTGTGTGTGTGTGTGTGTGTGTGTGTCTGTGTTTACGTCCATATACATATTCATAAATAAAATTTAAATGTATATATACATATATACGCATTCATATTTTTTATTTTAGTTCATCGACTGTTTCTTGTGAAATTTGATCAAGACGCATCACTACCGATCAAGCATATATTTCTGTTCCGTTGGCGAAAGATAAAGATATAGCAGTTCAAGTTTAACAGCAATGGTCGAAAAAAAGCCCGAAGCCCAGTTTTAAATTCACACTCGACGCAAATTTGTACGGCAAGATGAATTTCATTCATGCCGCATCCGATATAGCCGAAAGAAGGAAGCAGAAAAAGTTGCTAAACTTACTTTCCGTAACAACGACGTAGCAACCTAGCCTTAGAAACGTCGAAGCAACGTAGCTGCAGCCAAGTCGAAGCCAAGCCATAGAAGAAAAGGCAGAGAAGCAAGGGATGCAAGGAGATAAGCATCGCTGGTGTCGAGTGAAAGTAAACGGAAATCGCTCAACTGCACCTGCACAAAATGCAATGAAGTTTGTTTTGCTCGCATGCTAATGCAAAGAAAGCGCCTTTTTCTCATTTAGCCGACTAATACGTGCATACAGATTCATTTACGAAAGGTCAAACTTAGTAGAACGAGTAAGAAGATTGGGTTTCACTAGAAAACGAGTCCTAGCACCGAATGAGCAGGAGCTGCTGGAACGCCAGGGTGTCCCAATCAAACTCGTCGTAAGTTCATTGTCCTTTAACTTAAGGCACCTAACTTGTTTTTAGTTTCAAAATTGGCAATAATCTAGCAGAAGCATAGTTTGATTAATAAAAATAACTGTTCACTCTCATCGGGCATTTTTATATATTGACTGCCAAACATGGTAAACTAAACCAACCTGGCTTGTTAAAGCTGTTTTTTAACCAGTCTAGCCGAACTTTTAATTTCCTTTCGCCCCCATTAAAACACTAGGACATGCACACCTAACGATTTCCTTGTCCTTCAGTGCTGTTATTAAATTAAGGGTTGGGTTTTCTACAGTTGAAATTGCGAGCAGTCAGTCTTTGCTGCAGTGCTAAATCACTCATCTTTGTGCATGCTTCCAACTTGAGTCTCAACGCAGGCTTCATTAGAGAATAGGAGAAACGATCAGCGTCGACAATATATCGCAAGTTCCACCAGACCGGAGTCGACAATAAAGGCCTGAGTGCATGCCCCTTACATCAACATTGCTAAATCCCAAGGACACAAGATGGCATGTAAGTCTAAGACTAGTTTCTGTGCAAACTGGGGAACTTATATTTTAACTGATGATGTACAGCAAAGTCAGTGTCTCTTCCTCTGAGTTCTGCTTAGATGAGCTTTGCATGTAATTTAATTTGCTAGATGTCATGGGCGTTCACCCAAATAATGACAATCACAAGTTATCTCTAAAGCAGGCAAATCTAGCCAGCCAGTTTTTCTACTAGAACCTGCCAAAACCTATAAAATCTGGGTCGTTTGTGTTCCGTCGTCGAATATAGGATTTGTTTGACTGTGTCGAGTAAAAATTAAAGCGAATCACTGATTGCAACCTTCGACGAAGGCTAGTTTTGAATCGCCTCCTAAAATATTCTTACAATCATTTCAGCATACATCCCAAGGTTGACAAATCCCTTTTAGCCTAGTATTATACCTACGATTACTATTGATATATTAGTTTGACAATAGGAATCTGTCTACTATTGATGAGAGTGATAAGTGAATGCTGTGGAAAAACACACCATGTCTGCATTGATAAGATATGTGTTCATTCTGTTGCAAAGCGTCTCTTAAATAAAGTCACTATGAGTGGTATGGAGTGGATGTTGTACATTTACATAGTAAGAATATATTAAGACTGGATCGCAAATCATCCACTTCGTAAAGTTCTCATTTTGAGGCAAATCTATGATGACATAACCAAATAGAATTTTATCCTCCCAGGAAATCGCCATAGGTTAAACCAGCCTGTCATTCATGGATTACAAATTTCTCAGAGATCCACAAAAGCTACTCCCGGATTATCTTTAAATTAGTGCAGAACAAAGCTTTACGAAAACATGTGTGCAAAATGGCAGTAATTGTTCTGTATTTTTGCTGATTCTACCCTTCAAAGATGCACAAACGTTTTTAATATGACAAATATGCAGCCTACTAGAAACGGAAGCTCATGTCGCTGCTAAATCTGAGTCGGTACATTTTCTTATTTGCTGTTGGCTTAACTACTACGCTCACGTGCTTAGCTGTTTAATTCTAAGAAAAAAATGCTTCTTTTTCTGCTACACATGATTTGAATTGTGTGTATTAATGACCGCTATCTGCCGCTACC
Source organism: Cristatella mucedo (assembly GCA_009760855.2). Lineage (NCBI taxonomy): Eukaryota > Metazoa > Bryozoa > Phylactolaemata > Cristatellidae > Cristatella > Cristatella mucedo. The sequence goes on along the minus strand of WPIO01000145.1, from coordinate 963,051 downwards.
ATATACACATTCATTTCATTCAAATAGAACTAGCTTGTTGAACGCTATGTATTGATATAGACACCATCTATGCATTTCGCAATAGGGTCAAGGATATAACATCTGTGCCATGGAATAAATCCAAGTCATCCTCTAAAATGCTGCTAAGCTGAATATCATGTGTACAAATTATATTTAATTCAAAATAATCTTTAATTATGATTTTTAAAATTTAAATAGCTCTTATTTTAGAAGTTTTAGATGAATAGGTCCCAGGACTAATGCCTCTAATGAAGGCAATTAGTTAGGTAACGTGAAACGAATAGCAGCGATAGCTATGTGTGTAGATCTTCAAGACCAATGTGTATAGGTCTCTGTATCTCAGAGCTTTAAGAGCTTCACGAATGTAACAAATTTTGTTATCATGTGTTAGGATATCTTGTTTTACAATCGAAGATGTTATCCTCTTGAAATGATTTTAATAAAATTGATATAGTTTTTACATAGCTTTGGCCATTCTATACACCTTTTTAGCTAGCATTTTACTAGATAAACTTCACAGAAAGTAGAAGTTCGACAGATGGTTAACATGCTTTGCTTCTTAATCTTTAAAATCGGCTCTAGCAGGAAATCACAAGTTAAAGCTCAGCGTAATCCTCGTGTCGTTTTCCAAAGCGACGTTTCTTCGGACTACCTTGTCAGCTTGACAGTCAAGTCCGCCTACTTTCAGCTACACATTGCTGAAATTTTGTCTTGCTTATACAGTGATACCAAAGCTGGATGTTTCCGCGTATTTTTGACATCCTGTATCAACTTTTGCAACTCACTGTTTGCTGGTCTACCAGCTGTGCAATGCCGAGCTGGTTTGGTCTAGCGGTTAAGGAGCTCACCCCGACCAAGGTCTGACTGAGGTCGTAGGCTCGAGCCCCGAGGCATATGTGAAGCGCCTGAATAGAGATTAAGTTCTCTTGGGGCGCTATATAAATGAATTATTTATTTATGTATTCCTATTTATCAGGCGCCAACAGCGGCTGCGAAGCTCTGCAGCGAGGCTTGTATATCGTGAACGTCGCAGTTGCCACGTTAAACCGCTTATTGCCGTCCTCCACTGGCTTCCAATCAAGCAGTGCATTGACTTTCGGTAGTGTCACTCACTTTTAGGTTCTTTCCTTCTTTTGCTTCAGCCTAACTATCAGGTCTACTCTTGCTCCACCAGATGTATCGTACCTAACATAATTCTGAATCTAGTGGTTTAGATTCACCTCTTACGAACCTCAAATCCTTTGGTGAACGTGAATTCATTGATATGCTCCCTAAGTTTGGAACTAACTACTGACTGATCTCAAGACATTCCCGGAAATTAAGAAATTTAAAAAGAAGCTAAAAATGCACCACTGTTTCTTAGCATTTGGTGGGTCTACGTGATTCGTTTTTCGTGTGCTTATGCATGCAGACACTGCGCATGCTGCCACTAACCATATTTGCATCCTTACCATGTGCATATCACATATAACCATATTATGCTTCTTGTCATTGAGCATGCTCCATTAACCATACGACAATGTTTGTTGGCAGAAAACGTGAGTTGCTTAGATTTAGAGTAAGTTCTCTTAGGGCGTTACACAAATTTATTAGCAACACTATTATTGCTATTGTTTTTGAGTTTGTATTAGTCAATTGTAATCACAATAAATGTTTAGTTGGTTAAGGAACGAACGATCTACCAAGGAAGAAACAATGGCAGTACAATTAATTTACTGTTTCGCATTTCTTTGGTTTGAATGAATCAGATTCAGAGACCAAGATCGATGCTAAGGTAACTGTAGAAATCGTTTGCTAAATGCCAGCTGATCTTTATCGAATATATTAATAAGTCAGCCTCATCTATTTACGCTTGGATCACTTCTATTCTCACACATAAAATTCTGCTAAATGTATTTTATCTAGCTCTGAGCCCATATTTTTGAAAAATCAAACGTGTTTTTATGTCTAAAATTATTTAAAAGTGCAATGACTCATTAAATTGAAATTATAATGCTTATCAAGCATCCCTATTTCATAATAAAACTGTGTGCAAAGCCTTACATTCTCGTTAGACTTGCGTGATGGCATCCGAGTCTTGCTAGCCAGCTAAGTTACTTATGTCTGCTCATGCTCAGAGAGCATTATAACAAAGCATGCTGGCTATTTGCATGTTTTCCCTGTATGCTAACCTATCTGTTCTCTTCGGGTATAACTTGAAGCGTCGTAATATTAGGTTATCAAACCAGGACGTGAGTGTTTATCTGTAGGACCATTAAATTACGACATTTGGGATTCTTGGGTAGCCTTGTCACATTCTTATTCCTGGGGATCATTAGTGTTTGAATAACAATCGTGATAATTCAGATCATGTAGATTTAATTATCTGAAGGTTCAGTAGTTAGGCACTAGTCACTTGCACTAACGAGAATATTTAATAAGAGACGGTATATTGAATTGTAGATCTCCTGCATCTGTCATATGGGCCATCACTAAATTTGTTTTTAAACAAAGATATCGATATTTATATATTCCAAGAATAGTAATCCAATTACACATTCACGCGCATTTATTTAAATAATTCGATTTCTTGGTATACTAGATGTTTTTGATGACATTTATTGTGAATAGCTCGAACACAGTTCCGTGGTCGACCTCCCTGGACCTACGGTTATCCTCTCAATTTAGACATCTAGCCCTACAGCCATTTTTTTTGACAAAAGCGTCTTTAGCCTTTCAAAGCTTTTAACCAGCGTTTAAATACATTCTTCCTGGCAATACACACATGATTAACAATAATTACAGCAAAATATTTAGCTACACATTCGTAAATACTTGTCAGAAGCTCAAGAGCTGTCTTCTCGGGCTTGGGGATTTTTCTGGGACTAATTAGGAGCCCCACTGGAAAGACCACTTTTTAAGTAATACTTTAAATTTGATAAAAGTGCTAACTAGGTAATTAGTAAGCCATTCTTCTGCAAGTGTCAGCCACTATTTTAGTAACCTGGTTTGTACAGCTGCATCTGGATTTCTAGTGACCCACTTAGTAAAAATAAGAGCTTTCTCGTCGTAAGTTATTAATTTGGCATTGAGGTATATTATATCACGGATGGCCGTCCATTTCAAACCCTGACGTCGAATCAAACTATCCATACGTGCTAGCACAGCCAGCGAAATCTGACCAGAGCACCGCAATTTCTTTAGGAATGGTAAGTACAAGCATGTATAACTGCTTCTGCGGCTATTCCTTTTGTCCATTTTCGTGGTAAGTAGCTCAATCAGCTTGGTTTAATCGACTGATAAGTAGCAACCGCTGCCTTATTTGAATTATATCACTGCTTTTATATATATTAAGTAACACTGTTCTAAACACACTCATCTAAACAAGTTCACTCCTTAAACTAACTAAAATGAAACTTCTGGTTGCAGTTAACCTTCATCCTCGTTGATCCTTTTCCGCATTGCGCCAAACTCATGGAACGAATGGCATTAGATGAGACTGTGATTAAGGGATCAGCACACCAGAGAACTCCAAAGATGAAATGCTAAGCATATTCAAGTGCAAAAACTGTATGCCATTACTTTCGTATACCTTTATCCGCAGCAGCAAAGAACGAAAGTACTACTAAAATATAAAGCTGTTACATCTTTTTCCTGTTTAATGCTCTATTTGTATATGAGTTAACGAATTTTCAATGATAGGCTCTCCGTCTACATTAATCCCTTTATGAGCTGCGGGATTTTTCTTTTGCTAAATTAAAAAAAAAGTATTACCAGATTTAACAGCCTCTTTTTAGGAGCAAAAGAAGAGCCTCAATGGCCATCACCACCCGGCCTGCAGAAGCGATAATCAATGGCCATTCCCAGAGCTCGAACCCAGGACCTCGGTACCAAGGTAGTGAAAAGCAACTGCCTTACCTAGCCCGCCATCACTGTTCACCAGTCAATGCTGACAGATCAGGATGCCTGGTTGTTAGTCAAGGTCGTTCATTTGTTCAGTGTTCATCTTCTCGTTCACTTCGCACCCGCGACCTTAATTACATGTGACAAGAAGAGAATCATTATTCACTTCGACTGGAATTTGAGGTAATTATGTCACCCTTGCTAAAATTAGTCAGTAAATGCAAGCAAGTACAGGACATCAGTTCCTAACAATTAAGCAGAACTGATGCTCCTGCATGGATCGAATTGGCACCTAAATCCTTAAGTGGGTTTATGAAAAGAAAATTAGGTTCAATCCATAATTTTCATTCCATCTAGATAATGTAGTGCCACTCCTACAACTGGCTTATAAAAATTATTTCTCGGCTAAGTTTTAAACATGAAGTTCAATCGATAAGTATGACTGAGTAGCGTAAAAATGCCTAGCTTTACAGAACTTGTAGGCACTGTTAGCAGGTTGAAAAATATATGAAGTCTTTCATGTATTGAGTAGTGCTTGATGTACCACCATAGTCCCTATATTGTGATGCGTTTAGTTCCTAAATGTTGTTATTTATTAGACTCAAATAAATGCCCCAGATGCTATAATCACGAGCTTAATAGCAGATGCAAGAGATTCAGAAGATCTTCGTCTGTCACTCTGCCAGGCTATAGCTATTGAACATGAGTGAAATGGAGAGATCTATGAAGTTTGACACTGTGCATAACTCTCTCGGCTTAGCTATCTAGCTATAATGCATGGATGTATATATTGCAGCATTTTAATGACATCACTCTCTTTAGGCATATCCAAACCGTCTAGTTCCACTGGAACTACGATTTGCTAATGATTTTTTAGCTCTTTGCCTTAATACAGAAGTTCGCTCGTTAAGATTGCAAGACAACTAGTACGAACTGCTACCAAGCTTAGTGCAGGTGATGCGATTTTGCTAGAAAGAAAATATTAGCCACGGTAGCTGTGCTTGACGATGATGTGCATCAGAGCTACTGATATGGCGACACAAAAGCTAGCCGCTTTAATCAAGACTGGTGTTTCCAGTTGTAGCACTCTTAAGGTTTTCTAAATACATTTTGTAAGTTGCAAGTATTTTATAAAGACTGAAAGTTTGTGTTACGATCTTTGACTTCGTTTCAGCTCAATGCTGGTCAGCTTCGATCGACGGTACTGATGAAACCACTTGCACACCATTGAGAAACTTGTTTTAATCGGTACCTCATGTCGGAACAGCTCAGATTAGTAGAAGTTCGAATGGAAAACCTTATCCGCAATCTGCCTCGAGTTATCAGCAAATATTCTACCATAGTCAAGTAAAATAAAGTAGCAATTAGCTTATTTAAAAGCATCATTTGTTTAGCGGACTGAAGAGCCACATATGCTACCACTCCCGCTTGCACTGGAATATAAAGAATTTACCTACTGCACGACTCACAGCCCGATTCATGAAGTGCGAGCACCCTATTTATATTCTGACAGCCAAGAGTACTGCTTTGTATTAGCATTAGGCAAGGCAGTGAACCATTTCTTTCACCAAAGTCTCCCAGAATGATCTGACTGCCAAATCTGTGAACGCTTATGTGGCAGTTTATGACTAGTCCTTGGCCTTCAATAAATGGAGCTACTTTGGGCAAATCAACTTTGACTTGTAGATGCAGCAGCTCCCACTGAACAGGGACCATACTGTCTGACTCTTGCTAAGCGACGACATGCGTACCAATATTGATCCCTGATGCCGCTAATGCAGTGTACTTAGAACTTAAAATATTGCTTCAGCATGTGTCTGCATCATAGGTATGATTAACAAAATAAATCTTTTGTTGATAAAGAATATTTGTCGGATGAACACACCAAAGTTCGCAGGGTTGTCCTCATGAAGCTACTCGGCAAAGCCACAACTACTAAAACATTTCAATTACATTGGATATACTTTATATAGGCTGACCTTAATTGGAGGTATAGAACATAGGTTTTGCAACTGAACTCTTACTTGAATTAGGTCAGTACTCAACTTTGGTTGAACCGACGTTACCAGCTAAGTGAATGAAGTCTGCCCTAGCATGCACCACGGAATAAAACCACCTTGAAGATGCAAACCAAATGTGGCGTATGAGTACAAGTGCTTAGAATTCACAACTTGGATTGTGCAGTCAACTCTTGCAGCCGGCAATCCTTGCAGCCAGGTGACATCAGCAGATTCCTCTGCTGCTATACAAATAGGATTGTTTAGTTTGTGAGCACTTACTTTTTTTAATTACTATCTTCCCGTAATGTGGCTCAGCATTTGAAAGCATAAAAGTTTTGAACAAATAAGCAAGCGAAGCAAGCATTGCTACTTCCACACAATCGGCCACATTAGTTCTAATTTGTGTTACCTAATAGAAATTAACAGCTCGCAAAGAACTAGAAGTGGACTTAAACCTCTAATAGTATGTACCCATATATCACCTACATTAGCTCATTAATTATTGAAGCGAGCTATAGATCTGTATATATGTATATATATATATACATATAATTATTTTAAAAGGTAAAATGATGTAATTTCTTCACTTGCTACACTTGCTTGTACGTTAATAATAATAACAATACCAATAATGCACTTGATAAAGCGCCCTCATGGAACTTAATCTCTTTCTAGGTGCTTTACATTTGCTGCAATGTGAAATGCAATTGAATGGTAAGTAAAATCATGCATGAAAAACAAACAAGATGAATGATATGGGGTGACATTCACAGGGTCAGCATGCAAATGTGGTTAGTGGCAGTATGCACAGTGTCAGCACGCATAAGCACATCAAGGACCGATCACAGGGACCCACTAAATGCTGTCCTAAATAGGTGTGTTTTAGAGCTACTTTTAAATGTGGTCATGTAAGGGGATTTTCTGACGCAGGTCGGGAGGGAGTTCAAGGCTTTGGGAGCATACGAACTAAATGCACGGTCTCCAAAGAATTTTAGGTTTGTACGAGGTATTTCTAGACTGTCGGATTCCGAAAAGCGGGTGGTACGATGCTTGGCCTGACTGGGTAGTATATCTGAGATATAGGCTGGAGCCATAGAATGAAGGGACCTAAAAGTGAGCGATAAAACCTTGAAGTCAATCCGTTGCTTGACTGGTAGCCAGTGCAGGTCGGCGAGAAGTGGAGTAATGTGGCAACTGCAGCACTCACGACAGACAAGCCTAGCTGCAGAGTTTTGCACCAGCTGCAATCGCCTGATCGCACATGCCGGTAGGCCAGTGATAAGTGAGTTGTAGAAGTCGAGACGGGATGTCACGAATGCCTGGATCAACTTGGAGGTGGTATCCTTATCTAAACAAGCCCGAATTTTAGCAATGATGTGAAGCTGAAAATATTCAGATTTGACTGTGGAGCTGATACGGTCGTGTAACGAGAGGTCGCTTTGGAATATGACACCTAGATTTTGAGCTGACTTAACTGGACAGCTGCTGTCAGAGCCAATTGTGAGTCATCCTTTCCCATCTTTGAATCCCACTGGGTTTGCCCATAACTAGTAAGTTAGTTTTATCATCGTTTAGTTTTAGAAAATTTGCTGACATCCATGTACGGATGTCAGTAATGCATGCAGCCAGTGAGTTGAGAGAATTTGAGGTGCTCGAAGGCTGGGAGGGATCAAAGCAAAGGTAAAACTGAGTGTCATCCGCATAGAAATGAAAGCCTAGATTGTGCTTGGCAATCACTTCAGCAAGAGGGAGAGTATAAACCGAGAAAAGAACCGGACGTAGCACGGAGCCCTGAGGTATGCCATGTTTCAGAGGTACTTCAGATGATCTTTGTCCATTCATCTCAATACTCTGGAGTTTCCCACAGAGATAGGTCCTGAACCATTGCAGAGCAGTGCCAGTGATGCCCAGGCGAGATGAGAGTCGCTCTAGAAGAACTTGGTGGTTGATAGTATCAAAAGCTGCCGAAAGATCGAGCAAAACAAGCAAAGACACTCTACCCATGTCAGCATTCCTAAGTAGATCGTTGTATACCCTAAGCAATGCTGACTCTGTGGAGTTATTAGCTCTAAAGCCAGACTGGAACTTACTAGCAAGGTGTGAGGTTTCGATACATGAGTTCAGCTGGTCTGCCACGACCGGTTCCAGTGTCTTTGATAGGAATGGTAGAAGGGAGACTGGGTGGTAGTTGCTTAAGTTCTCTTGGTCTAGTGCAGCTTTCTTGAGAAGTGGCCAGACTACAGCTTTTTTGAAAGGTGCTGGAACATTACCTGAGGCTAATGACATATTATTGATGTTAGGTATGCATGGCAGCAAGCAGATCATTGCAACGTGCAGGGCAGTGGGAATAGGTTCCAGAGGACTTGTTGTATCTGTTCATTGAGATACGAACTTTAGGACTAGATCACATGTGACCTGCTTAAATGCAGACATTGAGGTGCAGGAACCGAGCCGATGAGGAACAGGCGAACAGGCGAAGCAGGAACCGAATTTGTGAGCCAGGAACCGAGGTCAGTCCAATGGATTTCCGACTTGGGGCTGATCTTGAATATAATCTAACTTACTCACACTTCTACAAGCATAAAATTTAGTATCTACAGAATAGAATGTGTGCCTTGGCGGAGCTGGTTTGGTCTAGTGGCTAAGGTGCTCGCCCCGACCAAGGTCTAACTGAGGTCGTGGGCTCGAGCCCCGAGGCATATGTGGAGCGCCTGAATAGAGATTAAGTTCTCTTGGGGTGCTATATAAATGAATTATGTTTTTTTAGGACGAGTTCCTTTGACAGGCTACACAAATAAGAAGATAATTGTTATGCTTTATACCTTTGTTAGTTTTTTGGGAATCGCTTATGACAGCTGCTAACACAATTTATACACATTTTAAAATCTAGCAGGCTACGTTTAGCTCAACACGTTGCTCTCCATTCGCTGTTACCGTTTTTAGCTTATTCTGTCTTCCTCTCTGTCTCTATGTCTCTCTTTCGCTCTCTCTTTATTTCTCTCAGTCTCTCTCTCTCTCTCTCTCTCTCTCTCTCTCTCTCTCTCTCTCTCTCTCTCTCTCTCTGTCTCTGCCTCCGTCTCTCTGTCTCTCTGTCTCTCCATCTCTCCGTCTCTCTGTCTCTCCGTCTCTCTGTCTTTCTGTATCACTGTCTCTATCTCCGTCTATTTCTCCGTTTCCATCTTTGTCTCTTTCACTCTATTCCTCTCTGTCTTTCTCGTTAGCTCTTTCTCTCAAAGTTCTCAGGCCAGCCGATAGTTTTACCTACTCGCATTTCAATACTCGCAGTATTTGACCTAAAGGAAAGTTGTTCTTTGAATCAAACTTTCCAATCATACTATTCATCAAAGAGACTCTATGAAGTCCTGAAACATCTTTAAGTCACCCTCACACATAATCTGTGCATATTCTCTCCTTTCATTCTGAGCAAGAATTTTATTCAAACTTCACAACAAACATTCTCTGCTCCAACCCAAAGAAACTGCAATTCTTTTGCCCAGCTCTTTATAGTTTAATTCCAAAGCATATTAGTTATCCTATAACTTGGTTCGCAGGGTTGTGCAAGTTCGTTGATGGCTGCAAGCTGCCGACACCGCAGAAAAGGGCTTCGTTGCGGGTGTGGAGTACTATGTATAGCAATCCTTCCTTGTCAAGAGGGCCTACGACGAGGCTTGAGTTCGGCAGGGCGCCGGCGTGGTGTACACAGGGTTACTCGACCTGCAGAGCGCCTTATGCAGCATCCCACATCTCTCCCCTAGTGGTTTGGCATGCCGAAGTGGATGAGTGATTATGTAGACTCATTTAGTGTCTCTATATAATCTCGCTCATGGAACTGCTGGGCGCGACGAGACACTGGTGGCATTTCAGACGACTGCCAGCGTCTGGCAGGGCTACCCTCTATCACCGATCCTCTTTGATATGATGACTGAACCGGTAGCAAAGTCTGTCTGGCAGCATTCAGGAGTCCAGCTTTGAGCTTGCTGAAACCTTCCTGTCCTTCTGCACCCTAGGGCATGATGGCCTTGCCTAATTATCAGGCGAATCGTCAGGTCAGCTGGCACTCTTGTCTTCTGCAACAGAAAGGTAAACGCTGCTCGTGCATCTCCGTCTGGCTAAGAACTGAGCGGTCGCCCACAAGGTTATGCAGGCAGTGCTGGCCTCAATCACCCTGCACGGCCAGAGGATCCCCGAGCTGCCGGAGAACGAGTCGGCATCGGAGCTCTGCAGGATCATGGGCAGCCTAGCACTGAAATAGTGATCTTTCTTCGTCAGGGACATCAACCTGCTGCAGGCCAGCGTTCTTGCCCCGTGGCAAACCCTGGTGCCCTGCGAAATTTCCTCCTTCCTCGGCTCGACTACCTCTTTTTGGTGCGGCTTGTGCCTAAAGCTGCTCTGCAGCTTCCGGAAAGGCTGTGATAGAGCAATGTCAGTTCGGATGCCGTATGCCCCACTTGCCCTCTGCAAATTTCCAGCTCTCGCCCACTACACCAACTGCCTACTTGAATCTTGAACCGTTTTGAGACGAACAAAAGCCTCCATCCAATGCATTTCAGAAGCCTGTCGCAGGCTGTGCTGGTCCGATGATTGCATCCATCAAGTAGCAGGTCACCACATTGACATTGTGAACATTTATTTTCTTGACAGTAATTACTCATTTCAGATTTATTTCTATTATGGTGCATTGAAAAGAGGTTTTATAGCTTAAACCTAATTAGCATCGATTAGGAGCAAAATACCTGGCACTTCATTGAATTATTTATAATTCTCGAAAATTTAGCATTGCAGATTTATATTTCCTTTTAAAAAGTTCCTTTACTGGGAATCCGGCTATATTCAACCAAATGATTAGTCACACAATACACCAATCTAACAGTTTCATTTACTTACACCAGCAGAGGAGTCTATTTTTGCACGTGTAGATACATGCATATACTGCTCTAAAGTCAAAATGGCAAGTGCTATGAATGTCATTTCCGTCGCATCCGATTTTCCACGAAGAGCAATGAAAGATTTAATGCACAAGCCACTGCTAAGAATAATCGCCATGACTAAAGCCAATTTCTAATTATTCGTATTGCCTTACTTCCGTAAACAAGCAATATACAGTAAAATTAATTAACTTACAACTTGCTTACCTGTGTTTGATATTATAGCGCTTTTCACTGCTTGATGACTCGCCATCATACGTTGCCATTCTACACAGTAGCAAATTTGGTCGCTTCATTGTTTCTCCAATCTAGCTGTGTCTTGTGGTATGGAATGAACCAGCCGGCATCAACATATCAGATGAACTCTATTGCCTTTAAGGCTGTCGTCACTTACACTTGCATCGATGGTTGCGTCGTCCAGAACGTGTCTGGGCCATACGACAGTGGCAGCACAGAGATTACGTACAACATCACCTGTCTGTCAAGTGGCAATTGGTCAGCGTCCCAGTACTATTGCGATAGCAACTACCTTGAATCAAATAAAGCAGCTTGCCATTCATAAAAATCCAGCCGCATCCGTAAAATACATTTAGCGACTATTTTTCTCTTTGATTTTGTAAAGAGTGATGGCTTTGCAATACTCCAGATAGATAACGGGTATGCAAATTACGCATTTACACGGTACGGAAGCTCGGGAACTGGGGGATGCTTTTCCGGTTATGCATCGAGTACAGTCTCAATGATTCACCCACAGCATTGAACTTCACATGCAATTCTTCTGGATTTTCAAGCCCTACACCCAAAAATTGCACGTGTGAGTTACGACGATTATGCTTTTTGTCACCATGCTTTTAATCGTACCTCCGACCCCGTCTCTCCTCTCCCTGAGAATGGATGTCCTTGAGAGCATGACTTTGAGTGCATAAGTATGGCGATTTTTTTATGTTTATTGGAAAATCTAAGAGGAAGACGCAAATTGACTACTGGTGATTCCTGTTGACTTTCAACAATTTACTTGAACATAACAGTGAACGCGACAAGAGTGCGTTTCAATTAGCTAAGATGCCTCGCCAGGTGAGTAATAAGTTTTGTAAGTGCCTTCCAATTACAAAATGTGCTTGCACATTTCTTGAAATATGACTCGCCACCGCATTCCAGGCTGAGCAGGAGGTTCCTAAGTGAATTTAAGATATATCACGTTACCCCGCAGTTTTCAGTCAACCTTTTGCTGGCGACCCAGTTTTCTCGATATCCAATCGATATGTAACCGTCTTGACTTAGCTGCACATTGATACCTTCAGTTCCCTACACTGTTAAAAAAGGTGTCAAATGTAACCTGATTACAGCAAGATATTTAATGCTATCTTCTTCATCAGCAGAGTGGCATAAGATAAAGCACGAACAGTAGCCCCTTTAGATATGAGAACTTCCGAGTTAGAGTGCTTACGTAATGTAATGTATCTCCGTCTGTAAGTTCACAAAGCCATAAAGACTACGAGGGTGTTGTGCAGGAGAGTTATGCGTAGTGCACTCACAGCCTCAGCAGCTTTCAGTAAGCCGTTTAGGTGATTTGACCTTTTCCCGGATACTGTATCGACTTCGAGCTGTTGTGATTACAGGGCAGCTTTTCTGGACATATCATTTGCGACGCAGATCAGCAAAAATTATGTGGGTGCGATATATATATATATATATATATATATATGTGTGTGTGTGTGTGTGTGTGTGTGTGTGTGTGTGTGTGTGTGTGTGTGTGTGTGTGTGTGTGTGTGTGTGTGTGTGTGTGTGTGTGTGTGTGTGTGTGTGTGTGAGTGTATTTAGATATATGAGTCTAGATAAATCTGCATAAAAAAAAATTCTAATTAAGTATAGAAATGTATGCATAAATATTTTAGATTTTAGCTCATAGATTATTTTTTGTGAAATTTGACCGTGACTGATCACTGCCGATCCAGCACATATTTACGTTCCGTTTGCAAAAGTTAATGGTATAGCACTGCCAGCTTAACAAAAATGGTCAAACAAATCATTGAAGCCCACTTTGAAATCAACTATCTACCCAAGTTAGCATGAGTACCACGAGTTTCATCACGCCCGCACCCAACATAGCCGAAAGATGAAAGCACAAAAAGTTGCTCAATTTACTTTCCGCAGCAACGTCGAAGCGACGCCGCTGTAGCGACGAAGCAACGTCACCTTAGCAACGTCTAAGCAAGCCACGAAAAGGTCTGCAGAAAAGCAGGGATAAGGAGCAGCATCGCTAATGTCGAGTGAAAGTAAAGGGGAATCGCTCAACTGCAACCCCACAAAATGCAATGAAATTTCATTTGCTCGCATGCTAATGCAATGCAAGCACTTTTTGCTTACTTAGCCGACTAATGCGTGCATTAGGATTTATCTCCGAATGGTCAAACATAGTGAAATGATGAAAAAGATTAGGTTACACCGTGAAGTGAGTATTAGTACCAAGATAGCAGGAGCTGCTGGAATGCCGTGATATCCCAATCAAAATCATCACAAGTTCCTCGTTCTTTAATTTAGCTCACCTAACTTATTTCGTAGTTTCAAAATTGGCAATCATCTAGCCCAAGCCCACTTTGAGTCATTAAGCTTTTCAACCTCCTCTTGAATTTTTAAATATTGACTGTAAAATATCTGGTAAACTTAACCAACCTGGTTTATTATAGCTGCTTTTGAAACAGTCTAACTGCACTTTAAAATGTCCTTTCGCTCCAAATACAACACCGGAACCTGCTCACCTACGGATTTAGTTGTCCTTCAGTAATATTAATAAAAGTAGAGTTAGGTTTTCTTCAATTGAAATTGCGGGCAGTAAGTCTCTGCTACACTGCTCAATCACCTATATGCATGCTTGCTTCTAACTTAAGTCTCAAAGCAGGCTTCATTAGGGAATCAGAGAAACGATCAGCTTTGAGAATACATCGAAAACTCTACTAGATTAGAGTCGAAAATAAAGGCTTGAGTTCTTGCACCCTGCATCAACATCGCTAAATCTCATGGATAAAAGATGGCATGCAAGTCAACGACTAGTTGCTGCAAAAACTTTGGAACTTGAATTTGCCCTCATAATTTACTGCTAAATCAGTGTCTCTTCCCGTGAGTTTTGCCTAGACGAACTTAACACGTCCTTTGGTTTGCTAGATATATTTCCGCTCACCTAATTAATTATAATCACAAGTTATCTAAAAAGCAGGCAAAACTGGCAAGCCAAGTTTCCTACTAGAACCTGACAATACATGTAAAAACTGGCTCATTTGTGTTCTATCGTCGAGTACAGGATTTGTTTGACTGTGTTGACTAACCTTCAAAGATGCACAAATGTGGTTTACCATAGCAGATATGTAGACTACTAGAAACTGGTGCTAATGTCGGTGTTAAATCTGAGTAGGTACATCATCTTATTAGCTGTTTGCTCAACTACTAAGCTCACATGCTTAGCATCTTAATTCTGAGAAAAAATGCTTCTTTTTCTGCTACAAATGGTTGGAAGTAAGCCATTTATTGACCACTATCTGCTGCTACCATTGACGCGTTTGTTCCGCTCAAATAGAACTAGCTTGGTTAAAGCAATGAATGTATAATAGCTTACCATCTATGCATTACGCAATAGGGTCAAAGATATAATAGCATTAGTGCCATAGAATAAATCAACGTCATTCTCTACAATGCTGCTAAGCTGAAATCATGTATACAATTTATTTTAGTTCGGAGCTAACCGTATTTATTATTTCAAAACTTTAAATAGCTCTTATTTATGAATTGTATACATGAATAGGTCCAAGGACTAATGCTTTTAATAAAGGCGATTAGTTAGGTAATGTGAACCGAACAGCAGTGAAAGCTATGTGTGTAAATCTTCAAGACCAATGTGTATAGATCTCCGTAACGCAGAGATTTATGAGCTCAACGGATGTAATAAAGTATGCTATAATGTGTCAGGATAACTTTTTTACACTCGAAGATTTTATCCTCTTGAAATGATTCCAGAAAGTTGAATATATTGTTTTATAGCTTTGGCCATTTTTTATGCCCTTTTAACTAGCGTTTTAATAGATCAACTGCACATATAGTAGAATTTCGACAGACGGTTAAAATGCTTGGTCATAATTTTGCTTCTTAATGTTTAAAATCGGCACTAGTAGCAAATCACAAGTTAAAGCTCCTTGTATAAATCTTTGTGTCGTTTTCCAAAGTGACGTTTCTTCAGACTACCTTGTCAGCTTCAGAGTTAAGTCTGCCTATTTTGAGCTACACATTGTGAAAATTCTAGCTTGCTTAGAAAGTGATGCTACAGCTGAATTGCTCCTTGCATTTTTCACATCCCGTATTGACTTTTGCAACCCACTGCTTGCTGGTCTACCAGCTGTGCAATCACGCACATACAGCTGCTGCGACACTCTGCAGCTGTGCTTGCATTTCGTGAACGTGACAGTCGCCACGTTACGCCGCTTCATGCCGCTCTCTACTGGCTTCCAGTTAAGCAGTGCATTGACTGCATGTAGAGTTACTCAGTTTTAGGTCCCTTCATTCTTTGGCTTCTGCCTAACTATCAGGTCTGCTCTTGTACCGCACTATATATCGTACCAGCCACAATTCTGAATCTAATAGCTTAAATACACCTCTTACAAACCTCAAATCAATTGGTGATCTCGCTTTCATTGCTATGCTCCCTAAGTCTGGAACTCACTACTAACTGATCTCATGAAATCACCTGACATTAAGAAATTTATAAAGAAGCTGAAAATTCACAGTTGTTTGTCAGCATTTGGTCGGCCTACGAGATTCGTCTTTAGTGTGCCTATGCATGCCGACACAGTGCACGCTGCAATTAATCATGTTTGCATCATGACCATGTGCACGTCACCTATAACCATGTTGTGCTTGTTGTCATTGAGCATGCTCCATTAACAATTTGACGAAGTTTTTTTTACAGCAAACGCGAGGTGCCTAGAATGAGAATAAGTTCTCTTAGGGCATTACACAAGTTTTCTTAGTATTACTGTTATTTCTGTTACATTTTGAGTTATTGTGAGTCAATTGTGATCACAATAAATGTGTCATTGGTTAAGGAACTAACGAATGACCAAGGAAGAAATATTATTGAAACTAATTTAATGTTTTGCATTTCTTTGATTTGAATGAATCAGATTCAGAGACGAAGATCGATGCTAGAGAACTGTAGAAGTCATTCATTTACGCTTGGAGTAATTTTCTTCTCCCACATACTATTCCGCGAAGTGCATTTTGTCAAGCTCTGAGCCCCAAATTTTGGAAAATCACAAGAGTTTTGTGCAAAACAATTACTTAAAAATTATATGATCAACATTGCACTGATTCTGTTTAGGAAGACCCATAAATAATTTTGAATCTAGAAGAGCAGCAATGACTCATCAAATTCAAAGTAGAATGCTTCAAATTTTCTTTATTTCATAATTAAGCGGTGTGCAAATCTTTACATTCTTGTTAGACTCGCGTGGTGGCATCAGAGTCTTGCTAGCTAGCTAAGTTATTAATGTCAGGGTATGCTCAGATAGCATTATGACAATGCATGCTGGCTATTTGCACGTTAGCCTGGTATGCAAGCCCATCGGTTCCTTCGGGTATAACTTAAGTCATCATAGTGCCCGGTTATCATCCCAGGTCGTGAGCGTTTATCTGTAGAACCACTAAATTATGTCTTATGGGTTTCTTATGTAGCCGAGGTCACCTTCCTATTCGTGGGGATCATTAGTGTCCGAAGGACAATCTTGATAATGTAGATTATGTAGATTGAGTTATCTGAGAGTTCACAGGTTTGACTCTAGTCACTTGCACTGACTAAAATTTCTATAGAGACGATATAATGAGTTGTAGATCTCCTGCATCGGCTAACGGGCTCTAGTAAATTTTGTTTTTAAACTAAGCCATCGATATATTTCATATTTCAAGAATAGTAATCAAATTACAAATTATAGAGCATTTATTTAAATTACTCAATTTCTTATTGATGTTTTTGACAACATGTATTGTGATTGACTCGAACATATTTCCGCAGTCTATTCCCCGGGACCTATGGTTTTCTTCTCAGTGTAGATATCTCGCCTCATAGCCATTTTTTATAACGAAAGTCTATTTAGACAATCAAAGCTATTAACCAGCATGTACCTACATTCGGCCTAGCGACGAATACAGGATTAGCAATAATTAAAACAAAGTATTTAGCTACGCATTCGTAAATACTTATCCGAAGCTTAATAGTTGTCTTTTTGAGCTTGGGCATTTTCTGTGACTAATAAATGAGCTCCACTGGAAAGACCACTCTTTAAATCGTACTTTTAATTTGATAAAGGTCCTAACTTGGTAATAATTAAGCCATTCTCCTGCAAGTGTCAGCCACCATTTTAGCAGCTTGGTTTTTACAGCTGCATCTGGATTTCTAGTGACTCACTTGATAAAATTAGAAACTTTCTCATCTTTATGTTTAATTTGGTACTGAGTAATATTACATCACGGATGGTAGTTCATTTCAAATCCTAGCGTCGGATTGAACGAATCCACATGCAATAGCACCGCCTGCGAAATCTGACTAGAGTGCCATGGTTTTTCTTTATATAATGGTACGTACAAGCATGTCCAAATGCTTCTGAAGCTATTCCTGCTGTCAACTTTTATGATAAGTAGCTCGATCAGCTTAGTTTAATTGGCTGAAATGTAGCAGGCACTGCCTTATTTGAACGATATCACTGCTTGTAAGTATTAGTTGACAATGTGCAGGCCACTGCCTTATTTAAGCGAGTTCAGACCTTGAACTAACTCAATTGAATTCTCAGACGAAGTAAACTTTTATCCTTGCTGAAGTGTTTTCAGATTTTTTCGAAACTCGTGGAACGAAGGGCAATACATGAGACTGTGCTTGAGCGATTAGCACACCGGAGCACTACTAAGAGGAAATGTGAACCATAATAAAGTGCGAGAACTTTTGTGCCGGTTCCTTTTGTATATTTTAATGCACAACAACAATAAACCAAAGTGCTTCTAAAATATAAATTTAGTACTTTTTTCCGTTCGATTGTCTATTTTTATATTTTTAATGTATATTTGAATGATAGGCTCTTCGTCTACATTAAACCCTTTAGGAGCTCTCCGACTATCCGTCTCTCTATCTCTGTCTCTCCGTCCCTGTCTCTGTTTCTCTGTCTTTCTATCTCTCTGTCTGTCTGTCACTCCTAACTCTACGCCTAAAACTGATATTGACAAGTAATGCTAAAAACTCAAGGGTGATGTTATTATTTATCTGGTTCATTTATATGATAACTCACAACAAAATAACTCAGATCCATGGTCTTGGCATTATGTATGCCACAGGGCTCGAGTTAACGATAGTGGTCGCTAGAGGCGAGAAATTTATCACTGGTCAAACTTGGTTTATGTCAACCCAAGTGTAATATGCTAAAATAAGGATACTTAGCTAAGACGGCAGATGATTAAGAAGGTTTTGGTTTACAAGGTGTTCTAATCGTTTCGGCTGCTATTATGGATAGATATGGAGAACAATCGGCAAGAAAATAATATAAAATGTTTTCCCAAATGTCTTTATGCCTACGATCTTTTAATCCGGGTAGCAATAAATAAAACTGGAGTTATTATTGGAAACATAATTGTATGGAACGTTTTTTTTGTCAAACGCGGTTCCAAAACTGTGAGGTATAAGATTTTCACCGAAGAATGGTTGGTGCTACGTGCTTTACAGTCAATTAGAGTAAGACCTAATAAATTCGAAGCAGTAATTCTCTCGACTAGGCTTGCAGTACCACAATGCATGACATGCAAACGCAAAGGTAAGTCAATTTTTTTTACTTTAAATTTGAATTATTTTCTTCAGGACTGACTAATTTTGTAAGACGATTTTCATTTCTTGCGTGTTAGGTGTCCAACCTAACTCATTAATCTCATTTGTCTCACATAAAACAAATGTCCAGTAGGAATGTTCATGAATGCCAACATGCGAAGTATACAATATGCTGTACACGCTCACGTGAAGCTTTCACTTATGCGTATTATCTAAGCTGCTTGATAGAAAATTATTCTTGTATGCATTCGAGATTTTGCTTAACTGGCAGTGCATAGGTCAACTTTGGAAATTTATATGCACCTTTAAAAATTAGGCACACATAAAAAATGTACTGAAAAAGGTTTTACTGTACTATCGATTTCATCGAAAGGCTACGACAGCTGCGAAAAGTATGCCACGAACTTTGCACACCAGGTGCTATCTAGCCATGTATGTCTCACTAAATTTGCAGTTAAAAAACTACACGACTATAAAGTTATTCGTGATAAATTCTCAAAAAAAATTATCGACAAATGTGCTTGCCGAAATATCTCCTTTGTTCCAGCTCCAGTTCAGCTGCAATCGTCAGTGGATCATACTAAATAGTTTGGTCCGGTATAGCTAAAATAGTAGCAAACAGAATAAAGATCAGGCTCCCTGGTCAGACAGAACTCCATAGACTTATAATATTCCAGAGCAGCTAACTAACCTATCGCAGAACACTCACGATTGACCCTCTCCTCCCACTAACCGTTATTCGGACTTTGCGATTGTAGCTTTCTGCAACTAACCTCAAATCCTGTAGAAACAGACGGCGGCTCGTATGCACCTGAACAACTGCTTTCGATAACCATAAAGATACCGCATGGCTAGCACAGACTGCGATAATCTGGATTTAAATGCACCAGTTGCAAAAGATATTTTCGCATGAACTACCCGTGTTTTAGCGAAGGTGGTTGTACTAATGGAGTATTACTAGCAATAAAGAACTTTGCGTTTAAGTTTAAACTTGATTTTAAATTGCCAAATGCTGGGAGCTATATCATAACAGCTACACTGTATGACTGATCATCTGCCTGACCATAATACATAATCAGTCGTATATACATACCATAGTTTCAAGTTTTATCGCACATTAACAGCGCTGAAATTACAATTCTTTTACTATATAAACTCCTATCAATGCTCCTGGCTTTGTTTATGCCCATAGTTACTATTTTTTACGGTGAGGCCAACGTTGCCTGGTAGTAGCAGAATTCTCTTGCGAAAATCAAATTTCTTGCAACCATCGCATTTGGAAATCAAACGTCTTTGTTTCTGAACGCAGTGCATAAGAAATGACATACGTGTGGACACCTACAAGTTCAAAACTTGGGGTTGTTTCAGTTAAGCAGCCAGTGTTGAAGGCCTTAGACTCACCTTCCCCTTGTAATCCACTTATTGGACATTATTGTTCGTACTTGTTAGAGTCACTTTATCTTCGTTCAAATGCATTCCCAGATGTTATTGTTGTTTATAAGGTCCACCAATTATGCATTAGCAATAGAAAGCGCTTTAAAGCCGATGGGGTGGCCGCAGCTGAGTGCCTGCTTGTTTGGTATTCCTAGCTTCGTTTTGAACTCCCTCAGCCCGTTATCGCTCAAGCGTTGCTGTGTATCGCTCTAAAGTGGTAGTCTTTAGCATTGATATAACTCCGGTAGCCAAACTTAACGCCTTTATTGTGAATCCTAGTTTATTGTGTAATAAACCTATATTAACAGGTGGCCTTTCTCTGAAAAAGGCCTCAACCTGCTCGCATCGACTAAGAATTGGTTAAAATCGGCTACCGGCACAAACAATAATGATCCAACCCAGCAGGAATATTTTTTCAGACACCTAGATCAATCAAAACTGCACGTAAATTCGCTCTTACCTCACATTTATGCTTCGATTTCAAACCATTTTCAGTCCCCTTGAAGCACTCTTTTGAATTTATTATTCAAGTTCACCTCAAAACAGGCTAAAAAAAGTGTCAGTAGTCTTCCCAGCATGTCGTCAGTAGTAATCGACCCTCGGATACTAAATCCTCAATTATCTCTCTGACCTCATTTATTTTCTGTATGCAAGAAGATGATATTTAATCGTTATGGGTAACTTCAGCATTAGTTTTGACAACTTCTCCGATGCTTTCAGTACCGAATTTCACTCACTGACTCGTTGTCTCGCATGGCTCATGTGCATGGCCCTACTCACATCAAGGGTCACACAATCGATCAAATTTTCTCTTACACCTGCACTGTACCACGATCCTCATCAATTATTACAAAATTCTGCTTATCTGAATATGTGCTGATCCCACTTAGTCAGCAATGTGTGCCATCACCTGAATCTTAAATGACCTGTGAATCGCGAGACCTCACGGCCCCTGCAGTCGATGCTTTCTGTGCGAGAATACCTGCTTCACCTCTACTGTTCAATTACCCTTCCCACCAGTTCTCATTGGCAGATTTCTACAACGCCACACTAGTGGATCTCGCCAAGTTAGCACCTTTTACTAATAATAATACTAATAAAACTACTAATCGTGCTGAAAAAATTTACGAAGAAAAGAGTGTGACCTCGTTCGAATGACCTATAGTTTGCCTCTGACGTTAAACAAGATACGTCTAGAGGACTGGCTGGCTATCGATAGGAATACGGGGACTAAATTAGACCTACCAAATGATACTAGGAAGGGAAAGGTCTAGCTGCTATTAAAAATATGTGGAATCACTGGTGGCCAATCGGAAAATGTTCAATTATACGATCAACAATCCCCTTAACCTCTCTCAGGTTAGCTCCAAACCTAGTGATCCTTATAAATATCTAGCGGATTGCTTCTCCAGCTTTTTTGTCAACAAGATCGAGGAGATCAAGGAGTTCATCTCTAGCCCAGCATCATCGCCCCAGCAATCCCGTCCCTCAGTCCCTGCTGCACCTTAATGTCTACATTCATGGAGTCCACTAGTGACCTCATCCGGAAGTTCATACCCCAATAAAAAAGACGTCTTCTAGACGCTTTTCCCGCTACCCTACTTCTGCGATGCATAACTAACACGATAAATATTTCATTAGCCTCAGGTCAAGTCTCATCAACTTTCATTAAGGCTGTAGTCAGGCCACTACTAAAGAAAGTAACAATAGACTGAGTGAACTTGGGCAAATTTGCCCGGTCTTCCTTTAACCATTCCTAAAGAAGAAACTGGAGTCGTTTTAGCTCAGGGGAACTCTTATATTTCTTGCCGATCTGCATTTGCTACCAGTCAAGCAACGTATCGAATTCACCGTTTTCTTGCTTACTTTTAGGTTCCTTTATTCTTTGGCACCAGCCTACATATCAAATCAATCCACTGCCCAACCAGTCTCAGCTTCGTAAGCCTTGATTTTCGGAATCTGACTGTTTACCTATACCTCGTACAAACCAAAAATCCTTTGGAGACCTTGCCTTTAGATTGTATGCTCCCAAAGCCAGGAACTCACTCACGACTTCCGTCACTACCTTTTCTGACATTTCCACGTATAAAAAGAAACTAAAAACGTATGTGTTTATCACGGTATTTAGTAGATCCCCGTGATTCGTCCTTATTTTGTGCTTAAGCGTGCTGACACTGCAATCGATCACCAAGTATTTCTAGAGCGCCTCTCACTTAGCCTGGGCATCACTATAACTGAGTATGGGGTACCTCTGGGTTCAGTAGGGTACCTCAAGATTAAGGGTCCGGTTATTTTCGCTCTTCTGTCTACCTGCTCTCTGATTCCTACTTCGATTTTTCTAAAATCTCTTGCTGTGTGTACTGATGACATCCCCATATTGAAGGGTGCAAATTTAATGATGACAAAACCAACCCACTAGTTATGCAAAATCAAATGTGATTCAGAAATTGAAAAACCTAACTCTTAATATCAACTCTGCCAGGATATCACCGGCTGAGTAAAGTCTGCCTACTTTCAGATCCATAACAATGCTAAAGTTATGGCATGTTTCGACAAGGATACTACAACTCAAATGATCCGTGCATTTTCTAAATCCCTTCATGACTTCTGTAACTCACTGCTTGCTGGTCTAGCGTCCTGTGCAATTGGGTGCTTACAGACTGTACACAACTCTGCAGCTTGGGTTGTTCGTCGCAAGCCTTGCAGTTGCTACACTATAATACTTCTAGCTGACCTGCACTGCCTCCCAGTCAAGCAGCCCACAAAAGTTAAGGTTTCGTCACTAACTTTTACGTCAGTTTAATCTTTTAATCCAGCTTACCTATCAAATCTACTCCCCCACCAAGCAAAGCTTCTTAACGCCAGCTTTTGGGAATGTAATCATATACATAGACCTAACACAATCCTTGTATCCTTTGGAAACCGCCCTTTAAATTCTTATGCTCACGAAGCCTGAAGCTAACTTGAAACAGATATTTTGATTTCACCTGGCTTGATCACAATTAAAGAGAAGCTAAAAATGCATATAGTTATCATGGCATTAAGTTGGTCCATGTGATTCTACTCTGTGTTATTATCCGAGCTGAGACTGTATATGCAGTCACTAGTCATATTGGCAAGCTGATCATTTGCATGTCACCTCTAACCCTGTTATGTTTGTTTTAATTGAGGGTCTTACCACTTAGTTTTCGATCATGCTTCTTTTGCCGAAAATTGGCAAAGCCTAGAAAGAGATGGAGTTCATTGAGGGCGTTCTAGCAGAGGTATTGTTCTTAGTAATAGTAGTGGTGATAGCTCCTACAGTCACAGGCTCACTTTTTGGTCATTATTTATGATCTATAATATGTACATACAATCGTAAAAATTCATTTATAAAGCGCCCCAAGATAACACTATTCGAGCAATACACTTATGCTGCGGCACTCGAGATCACGTTCTTGGTCACAGAATACTTTCACATTGACGTTAGTACGAGGCTATCACTTTAACCACTAGGCCTAATCAATGCAGCCTTAATGATTTAATAGCTTTAAAGCCCCCTAAGAGAACTGAATAATGTTCTTTTAAATTGACATATGCTGTTAAGGATGTCAGTGAATTGCTTATTAAAAACATTGACAGTTTCAGAATTCTGAGAAAATAATATTAACAATATGTTTATATAGTTCTGTCAGAGAAGGTAATCTCTTACTAGTTACTTTGTAAATACTGTAAAGTAAGCATCGTGCAATAGTTTTAATATGCAATACATGCAAAATAAATCACAGTTTCCATATGTAAATATTGTTATGGTAGAAAATACCTATTTAGGGCAGCATTTAGTGGGTCTCTGTGATTCGTCCTTCATGTGCTTATGCGTGCTGACACTGTGCATGCTGCCACTAACCAAATTTGCATGCTGACCCTGTGCATGTTACCCCTAACCATATTATTCATTTTGTTCGTTTTTCAAACATGATTTTACTTACCATTCAATTGCCTTTCACTTAGCAGCAAATGTAAAGGGCCTAGAAAGAGATCAAGTTCTCTGAGGGCGCTTTATCAAGTGCATTATATTATTATATTATATTGTTAGTGGTGACATCGCCATTCCTCCCAGAGGTAGTGAGCTGCCTCGGGCGACTCCTAGTGCAGTGTGGACCTTGACCTAATTTCTCCATGACGCCTTCATTTATCCTGCTGCTACCTTCGCTGTCTGTTTTTGAACTGCCCTCGGATATGCTACACAAAACAGGATCTGGTTAGCACAAGGTTCGATGTGTCCATTAGTCGATACCTACCGGCGGGCCTTCTTCGGTGGGTCAGTGAGAACCTTCCTGCACCCTGCGTTCACGCTATCAACAGCTCGGCTATCAAACCTACGGCCCATAAGTTCAAAGCAGTGAATAGTACTCGTAGCGGTAGTAGCTCACCTGCCGTCGCCCAGCACGTTGTGAAACTTCGACCGGTGGCCGTTACTAAGGTCCAATTCAAATTCGAAGGCCGTGCCCGCCGGGCCGGATACACCAAGAAGTGAATACAAGCCACTTACTCACTGTCGCATAGTTCTTGGACAGCCTCTTAAATTCCGCCTACTAAATGTCTGCTCACTAAAAAACCAAGGGGCAACATATCCCGATTAGTTGGTCCAGGAGAAGCTAGATGCATTTATGCTTGCCGAAACTTGGATGGCGCCTTGTTGAATTAGCTATTTATCTAAGACCATCCCACCGGGTTCTCATTCTATCAGTCCATGCGTTCTGACAAGGTTGGTGTCGGGGTTGCAATCGTTGTTCGTGAATCGTTTGGCTATAAGATATCCAGTTTTTCGCATAGGCAATCGTTTGAATCAGTTGCAATTAGGTTTTCATCAAAGACAATGCCTCTTGCTGTTGAGATATACCGACCTCATTCTGGCTGTCTAAACTTGTTTACAGAGAATTTTTCATAGTTCCTCGCTAAAATAACTGTGGGTGACAGGCCGCTACTTGTTACTGGAGACTTCTATATTCACGTTGACAACCTTGGGAACAGCCAGGTCCGCTAATTTCTTTACTGTCTGGAGAATTTTGGTTTGGTCCAACACGTTAATCATACCACCCACGTCGGTGGCCATATTCTAGATCTCGTGATCACTAAGGATATCCCCCCTTAATGACATTTTGTGTTCCCACTGACCCTATCAGATCATTGTTCGGTCTCGTTTACTGTTCCGGTTCACATGTACGTACAAGTAACGTCGAACGTGTCAAGCCACATAACTTAAAAAGCATTGACACAGACAATATTTTTGAAAACTGTTTGTGATGCAGGTCTTCTTGATCTGCATTCAGAATCGACCGGCAGCGTAGATACCCTCACTGATGCAGTGAACACGGCACTCGGGAGTGCTCTTAACAAGAATTCTCCCGTTTATTCTATACGTGTATGGAATCGTATAATAATAGTAATAATATACTTGTTAAAGCGCCCTCGGAGAACTTAATTTCTTTCTATGCACTTTACATTGGCTGCAAAGGAAAATTCTATTGAATGGTAAGTAAAATCATGCTTGAAAAACAAACAACATGAATAACTTGGTTAGGGGTGACATGCACAGGGTCAGCATGCAAATGTGGTTAGTGGCGGCATGCACAGTGTCAGCACGCATAAGCACATCAAGGACAAATCATAGTGACCCACTAAATGCTGCAATAAATAGGTGTTTTTAAGTTCGTTTTAACTGTGGTTAGGTCACGGGATGTTCTGACAAAGGTCGGTAGGGAGTTCCAGGCTTTGGGAGCATACGAACTAAATGCACGGTATCCAAAGGATTTGAGGTTTGTACGAGGTATTTCTTGACTGTTGGATTCCGAGAAGTGGGTGGTACGATGCTTGGCCTGATGGGGGAGTATGTCAGAAAGATATGTTGGAGCCATAGAATAAAGGAACCTAAAAGTGAGCAACAAAACCTTGAAGTCAATCCGCTGCTTGACTGGTAGCCAGTGCAGGTCAGTGAGAAGTGGAGTAATGTGGCAACTGCGACACTCACGACAGACAAGCCTAGCTGCAGAGTTTTGCACCCACTGCTATCGCCTGATCGCACATGCTGGTAGGCCAGTAAGCAGTGAGTTACAGAAGTCGAGACGAGATGTCATGAATGCATGGACCGTCGTAGTGACTCCTTTCAATTTACAAAAAAATGTTAAAGATGCGTCAGGTTAAAAGCAGGCTTGAACGTCGTTTTGAGAAGTCGGGGTCCAATTCAGATGTTTTCAATTTTAGAGACGTCCTTCGAGTTTACACCCAGAATCTCGAAAAATCAAGGGCTTCTTTTTTTTACTCGAAGGCTTGATTCCTGCCAGTCGGACCCTAAACAGATTTATAAGACATTAAACCATTTATTGGCCAATACTGAGAGGTCTGACTCCCTGGATATTAACGGCTGAGCCAAAAAGTTTTTAGCCTTCTTCACTGACAAAAATGTGGACATTCGTGCCTCCATAATGCCCCTCCAACTGAAGAAATTCTGGATTCTTATTCTGTGACCTTCTTTAAAAGGTTTTCCGAGGTTTCTGCATGCGATGTGGCTACCTTATAAGATCTAGCAAAAAGAGCTCGTCTCCTGAAGACCCTATGCACTCATCTCTGTGATCTTCACTGGCAGACCAGCTGAGCCCTGCCATAATCGAGATTTGTAATGCTTCTTTTGGGAAATGGGTCGTCCCGAAGTCCTTCAAACCGGCAATCGTTAGACCCATATTTAAAAAGCCTTGATTAGATACAGAGGTCCTTGCAAACTATCGCCCTGTTTCCCTTCTTCCTTTCTTGTCAAAGATTCTTGAAAAAATTGTTGCTAAGCAGCCAGTTGAACATGTTGAAAATAATGAAATGTCAGAAACATTTCAATCAGGGTTCAAGAGGCAGCAATCCATCGAAAATGCTCTCCTCCGAGTTAACAACGACATTCTACGTGGCAACGATGACGGGAATGTGACTTCCCTAGTTCTACTAGATCTTTCTGCTGCCTTCGACACCATTGATCATGATATTCTACGTGAAGGATTGAGAAGTTCGATCGATCTGACAGATGAGGCACTGGCATGGTTTAGATCGTACTTGTCTAATCGTGTTCAATCCTTGTCGTGTGGGGGTCAGGTCTCCAAAAAAATAACCAGCTCTTTATTTCTGTCTCGGCTTGATTATTTGAATTTACATTCGGCTGGGCTACCAAATAAATCAACTACGCCACTGCGGTGACCATGAATATGGCTGCAAGGCTAATCTTCAAGTCCCAGAGGTTTGAGCACGTGTCTCCTTTGGTAAACGAGCTGGGGTGAATGCCGGTTGAGCAAAGGATTCCGAGCAAAGTTCTTACCCTGACCCAAACGGCCCGCCACGGGTTGGCTCCTCCGAGGCTGAACTGCTGGAGCAGTATCCGCCTCTTCGTTCCATCAGATCCTGTGTGGATGATCAATTACCTGTTCCATTCCCCAGCTTAAATGCCGCTGGTGACAGAAGCACTGTAGGTCCTAGACTGTGGAGCTCGCGTCCACGATTCTGATGCAATGACGACCGCTCTACTGCTGTCGACTACGGCTCACCTTGACCAGCAGTCCTGAGCTGCTACTTTCATGCCACTCAATACCTCAACATCTCTCCTGACTCTGCTATGTTTACCACTTGGTCTTTAATTCGTGAGACGAAGTGTGTCGGCTACCGAACGCGTACCGAAAGCCGCTTAGGCTGTGAGTGTGCTATACAAAACTCTACTGCATAACACCCACATGGTCTTTATAAATTTGCAGAGTTACAGACGGAGATGCATTACATTAGCATGCAAAGTTTCAGCAAATTAAGAATGTTATTAAAAACTGACAAGGCGTTGGAGTTTACTTTTGAATGTCTTTACGTTAGGGATTACCGTGGAATATATATATATATATATATATATATATATATATATATATATATATATATATATATATATATATATATATATATATATATATATGTGCATGGTGGGAAAACAATGAAGCTTGCCTGGCCGATTTCGACAACCCATGCTACTTCCGAAGAGGATGGCATTAAGGTGGCACTGCATCTCTGAAGCCACTACTGGCTTGGAAGCCGTGCGGTTACTGTTCCTGAACCAGGAGGTCCTGGTAGCATGCCCAACCCAGGCAGGGCAGGGCACTGCCGGCTAATGTATATGTACTAGTTAAAAATTCTTTTCTCGATATGCATACAATTCATTTGTTTACTGCTTTTAGAGAACCTAATCTCTACCCAGATACTTTGTGATGCCGATGTTCGAGCCTTTGAGGTGGGCTAGACAAATGCTGTAACTAGAATTATTTTAAATGCCCATAAGTCCATGAATGTCTTGCAGTCAGTCGGGAGTGAGTTCTACGCTGAAGACATGTTCCATAAAGGATTTAAAGTGTGCTAAAAGCAACTCTACAACAATTGAGCCAGATTTCAGTTGGCTGGTGATGCGATTTGAAGCCTGACTGAGGAGAAATTTAAATTATAAGTTCAGAGCGAAATAGTGAAAGAATCGCAACAAGTGTGTGCTGCAGAACCTAGAATTTGATAAGATGTGTTATTAGGGGAGCTAGTAAGTATTGATGTCAGGTGGCATAATCTTTTAGAAGGATCAGTGATGATAGCCAAGCATTGCTACAAAGCTTTGTACTAGCTAGTGATTGACCAATCAGCCTAGACCTGCAATTAGTGAGTTTTGGAGTCTGAATAGGATGTCACTAATGCATTGACCAGCTCGGTAGTAGTATTCCTCTCTAAGCCTGATTAAGCTTTGGCAACCGTATGTAGCTGAAAGTATGCAGGTGACTTAGGCAGTAGAGTGCTCGTCTAATGACATCTTATTGGGACACAGAACCATTTTTAGATCGTGTGCAGACTCGTCTGATAAGCAGCTGTTAAACACCTGTTGGGAGCATCGCTGAGAGGGGCCTGTGAACAGCTGTGGTCCGCCTGCGATGTGGTGTGGACACAGGCCTGTAACCCCCTGGTTAATAGATGGTGGGTTCACCGTCAGAGTCGG
Organism: Cristatella mucedo; assembly: GCA_009760855.2. Taxonomy (NCBI): domain Eukaryota; kingdom Metazoa; phylum Bryozoa; class Phylactolaemata; family Cristatellidae; genus Cristatella; species Cristatella mucedo. Next base: position 933,915 of record WPIO01000145.1, on the reverse strand, counting down.
CAGGCTCAATGTTGTGGTCCCCCTAGGTTAATCATCGGCGTCGACCAGGCGACAGCAGCAGAAGAGGAGAGGACTATCGGGGGGGGGGGGCAAAAAGAGCCCTTCTTTTTTTGGCTCCGTGCATCCCATGATAAACTGTTGGTGTTGGTAATCAGCTGGCTCTCTACTGCTGTGCGAACTGAACAGCAAGAGCATTAAATCTCTAAGGAATATGGCGCGTACCTTACTTTAAGCCTCTATACTTACCCATCCTACGAGCGGGCATTAAGGCTTCATTAAAGGCCGATTACGATGTCCAGGAAAGTTCAAGTGAGTCGCAGACCGGCCGATTAATCTGCACAAAATAGATTTTGGCGCCGGTGGAGCTCATACCGTCATTACTTTTACCTAACTACTTTTGTGGTGTCTATATGTTAAACTATTTTAATACTGCTGATTCAAATATTCTGGTTGTTCTAACCTATTTAGTGAACTAGCCATACTAATAAGCCGTCTTACAGCTCTTTCTTAATACAGTGATACCTCAGCTTATGAGTTTCATTCGTTCAGGGGCCGGAACAAGTAACTCAAATTCCTCGTACGTCGAATCAATTTCCCCTACTGAAGTTAATTGAAATGCCATTAGTATGTTCGGGTCCCCACCCTAAAAAAAAACACTGCGATTTGTAGTCCTGCGTTTTTAAATTGAAAAAAACTTATAAACAAGGACTATTGTTTTAAAAACTATACAATAGAATGTATTGCAATGAACACGGCTTTTAATTATCCTAATATACAGGAGTAACTTGGTGATCTGACGACTTTGAAAATGCTAAAAGAAATGTAGAGAGAATGGCTGAAATGAATATCCGAATCGTCTTCCCCCGTTTTTGCCCTTTTCTCCGGGCTTACCCAGCTTTCAGTTTATATGCTGGGCGTTCCAGCAGATTCAGCCGATTATTATCAGTTTTATTCGATTAACTCCCACACGATGGTATTGCCTAAATAAAGTGCAGTACGTACTTAGCTATTCCTGCAGTAGTCGGATTTGAACACCACAGTCTGGTGATCTTGTGGGTTCAAGCACTACGAGAGCCTCCCAAGTCTGTCTGGAAGCGAACCAACAAACCTGTCCTTGGTGTCACACCCTGGTCGTGATGCAGTGTCTTGCTCCCTAACGTCGGTCGCTGATCTATAAAATTTGGCCTTAGTAATTACAGGCAACGTGAGGTTCGCTGTGGCAGCTAGTGGTAGATTATTGAAAGCTGGCTCATAAGCCAATTTTAGCTCGCAACTTGAAGCAAAAGTCGGTCTAGAGAACGTTCATATCTCGAATCACTCGCATGTCGAGACACTCGTAAGCCGAGGTACTGGTGTATATATAAATCAACCATGCAATCTGTTGGGAGTTGAGTGGGGAGTCCTGAAAAAGTGATGGGGCCTTTGAACTTTGATGCAATTCCGTTTTCAATTTTAACTATGAGTGTGCACTTTTTCACTTGCAGTCATACCCTCAATTTGATGTGGCTTCTGCTTCCGTTTGTCCAGTCAGACAAGAGAGTGACCAGAGTGACATTAAGTGCTAACTAGGGCATGTATTTGTTAGGTAATCTAAAATGGATTCGTGCTTTTTAGCAATGACTGTGTGAGGACAACATGTCAAATATTTTACCAACCGAGCTTGTGCTTATGTACATACTAGATTTTGATAGATGACGCACGGTTTGATGTGCAGAGTCGCATCCGGCGCTGAGAGCAGGAGCTCGTTGGACTGTGTACAGCAGGCAAGCATAGCACGATAGTTCCGTTTATTCTATTGTCCAGCAAAGTAACAGAATATTTTGATCGTGGCTGGACGGTTAGTGGTGTCATTTTTAGACACAGAGTGGTTCTATTGCGGAATTAATCCCAGTAATTTATTCGGCTACCACACGTTCAAGTTTTTACGATCAAGGCGTTTTTAAGAGTTTTAGTAACGACTATTGAGCTTTTAAGAAGAGTACATAATTTTAATTATCAAATTACTTGGCATTCCTAAAACCTTATTTGATAAGTTTGCAATTTCTTATATTTTCCTGAGTTGGTATAAGCAAATTATTGTATCCAATTTGCAAGAAAACTATTGCATCCCTTAAAATGCAAAGATGCTGAGAATCGAACGTGATAATACTTTAAATATATCATAAAATGCCTAAACACACTAATTTGAGGCCTGCTGCAGGCAACTCTTTCGTTACCCACCTCAAACAGAGTGATAGTGATTCAGATTTTTCTCCAGTTAGCCACACATGGCTGTTTGAATCAGCAGAAATCTTATCTATTAGATCTCGTAGCTATAACCAGGATCAGCAGGAGAACTCTACCTCCTTAATAGACAGGGCTTCTTTTATGTAACTGATAATAGAACCTTGTTTGGAAAGATTGAGTTGACTTCATCGCCGACAAGTTTGGCTTAGCCTGTCGGGATTGTTCTGCCAATGATCAGAGAGCTAATACGGAGGCAGAGAATGAAACCTAATAGCAATCGGATATGTAAAACCAGTTCAACAATAAGAAACTGCAGATGCTCTCACACTTAGCGACTTCATCCAAGAGAGGCTGTGACCTAATATAATTACTCATGGGCCATAGGTTTGAGTTATTACACCAAGTTCTGACCTTTCTGAAAACTCATGGCAACTGTGATAACATTAGGTCTCAGGCTCGTAACACAATCTCTGTGTTGCAACCAAAAGAAGAAGCAATGCACGCTACATGGCAAGGACCTCTAGAGCTTTGCCGAGCATTAGGCTGCATGAATTATCGAGAGTGACTGAAACGCTAGTACAAACTAGAAAAAATGACTCGGACAGTGGTTGCTTCCATTGAGCCGAACGCCTTGCCGTGTGTACGACCACTCAACTGATTTCAGGAACCATTGGCTGCACGGCTAAATCGTTGAAAAAATGGAGGCACATCTTGTTGCCTTGGCTTCGCCGGCTGATTGCACATCTTGGGTGATCGAAGCAGAGCGATTAGATGAGCGTTCGTACAAGGCAGGCAACCTATTATTCGTCTGCTTTGTACGAGCTCAGCCGATCAAAGGAAGCCACAATGGAGAGCTGTGGATCCTTGCCAGTGAGCACAATGTCGGGGGAAGTGCAAATAAGCTACAATCAAGTCAAAGCGCTGGAAACAGGCATTGTGGTTTACACGATGGGTAGCCCACGTCGTTGTTGGGCAGCAATTGATTAAGCTTACATGTATAGGCTATTGTGCTGCTCTGGCTGCCGGCCATGCCGCTCGGCTGTTGCTGGTGGCACGTGGCCCACACAAAATGTGTCCTGCACAAGCCTTCAGCGAGATCTAGAGCTAAATCGTACAAGGTAGACACGGTTGCTAGGGAACCGCTCTGACATAACCCGGAGCAGGAGCGGCTAAAAAGTGCTCGGACGAGTGCGAAAAGCGGCTGCTAGCACCTCAGTTTGTCTCGGGCTGACTATGATCACATTTTGTTGAGTTTGCACAGGGTAAATTTTTGAAAAATGAGTTCGTGCCCACGCGACTGAATTCAATTATCGTTCCGACTCGTCAACTTGGGGCTTGAGTCAGGCCAGCAGACGCGAGCCCCACTGTGTCGTCCACCTTACTAATTCACGTTCTCATAGCTTTACAAGCTGAGAGAAGTGTCGCTCATTTCAACGAAGTCCGACGTACAAATGGATTGTTAGCCACACGGCAGATGGCATAGCCAAGATTAGGTCAAGAAGGCAGCACGACCATAATTATTTCAGGGTTGTCTATATGAAACGTAAAAACCTCCTGACGCATATTTGAACGTTAATGTGAGAATAGTTGATGCATTAATATAAGAAGAGCCTGCTGGCTTTCAGCTTCTCTCGGCACTGGTCACGCTGCTGCATTTTCTTCTTTTCAATTAATATGGAGACGTTAGCGATGGCTATTATTGAATATACGTGTTTGGAACTTCATAATTACTGTATTCTGGTGCAATGATCGACTAATGCTACGATTGTTGCTCAAGCTGAACAGTCGCCTTCCAAGTCCGGCTAGAGCTAGGCTGAAAGCGCCTCAGCATATACTTTGGCGCATTTTATAACGAATAACGAGGACTTAAAAAAATGAACAAGAGCTCTAGGCAGGTTTGCTCTGTGAAGTGTCATCCAAGAAAGTTTCTTGATGCTGCCGCTGCTCCTCCAACGTCTCCCTCTCAATGAGCGCCCATAATGCAGCCTCTTCGTGAGCTGTTACATGTCGATTTACAAAATTCTTCCACGTAATACCTACATAGTCTTTATGGCTTTGCGGAGTTACAGACGGATATATATTACATTAACATGCCAAGTTTCAGCGCATTTAAACCTATCCTTGATAACTCACGAGGCATTGTAGTTTACCTTCGAATGTCTTTACGTTGTGGTAGACCTTGAAAAAGAGAGAGAGAGAGAGAGAGAGAGAGAGATATATATATATATATATATATATATATATATATATATATATATATATACATATATATATATGTATGTATATATATATATATATATATATATATATATATATATATATATATATATATATATATATATATATATATATATATATATATACATGGCGGAAAACAATTAAGCATGTCAAGCCGACTTCGGCATCTCATGCCCGGAGAGGATGGCATTAAGGCGGCAGTGTATGTCTGAAGCCATTACTGGGTTACAAGCCGTGTGATCCCTTTTCGTGAACTGGGAGGTCCAGGTAGCATGCCCAACCCAGGTAGGGCGGGGCACCACCGGCTAATGTATATGTACTAGTTAAAAATCCTTTTCTCGAATATATTTATACATATTCATATATTAGCTTAGATAGGATGTCGCTAATGCATTGACCAGCTCGGTAGTTGTATCCCTTTCTAAGCCAGGTCAAGATTTAGTACCGTATGTAGCTGAAAGTATGCAGGTGACTCAGGCAACAGAATGCTCATTTAATGACTGCTTATTGTGGCACAGAACATTTGAGCTCTAAGGAATCTGGTGCATTCCTTACTTTAAGCCCATATACTTGCCCATCTTACGATTGGGCATTAAGGCCTCATTAAAGGCCGATTACGATGTCCGGGGAAGTGTAAGTGAGTCGATGACCAGCTGAAAAATCACACACAAAATAGATTTCGGCGAGGGTGGAGTTCATGCAGTCATTACTTTCACCTGTGTACTTGTGTAGTGTCTATGTGATAAACTCTTTGAATACTGCTGATTAAAATATTGTGGTTTTTGCCAACTACTTAAATGAAATCATCGGCTGAAGTCTCTAGATCTCTAATAATTAAGCCAAATTGTAGCTCATCTGTAAGGTGCCGGAACTCAATGACCCAGGTCGTGGTTTACAATACCACAAACAATGATTAGATATCCCAACTTCGCAAGCCTGCATGCTTTCTAACCTATTTGGTGAGCTAGATTTACTATAAAGCAGTCCTACAGCTCTTTCTTAATAGTGGTACCTCAGCTTACGAGCTTCATTCTATCAGGGGCCGGAGCTAGTAGCATAAATTTCTCGCATGTCGAATCTGTTTTCCTTAGTGAATTGGATTGAAATACCATTAATCCGTTCCGGACCCCATCTCAAAAAGCACTTGTTGCGATTTGTTGTCACGTGCTTTTAAATTAAACCAAAATTACCTCTAAATAGCGAATATTTTTTACAAACAATACAATAGAACGTCTTGCATTAAATGCCGGGTTTTATAAATTCTAGTATGCAGGAGTAACTTGGGGATGAGACGACTTTGAAGGTGCTAATTGAAGGTGCTAAAAGAAATTTAGGGATAACTGCCGAAATGAATATCTGAATCATCTTCACCTATTTTTGCCATTTTGGCAGAGCTTACCCGGCTTTTAGCTTATAAGCTGGTCTTTTCAGCAGATTCAGCCGATTTTTATTAGTATTATTTGATTAACTTTTACACGATGGTATTGCCTAAATAGAGTACAATACGTACTTAGCTGCTCCTGCCGCAGACGGATTTAAACACCGGAGTCTGGCGATCTTGTGGGTTCAAGCACCACGAGTGCTGCTCGAGTCTGTCTGGGAGCGAACCAACAGATTGTGCTTGTCGTCACGCCCGGGTCGTAATGCACTGCTTTGCTACGGAACGGCGGTCGCTGCTCTACCCTTATTGGCCTGAGTAATTACACTCAACGTGACGTTCGCTGTGGCAGCTTGTGGTGGATTACGGAAAGCTGGCTCGTAACCTAATTTTAGCTCGCATCTTGAAGGAAAAAATCGGCAGAGAGGCAGCTGATATCTCGAAACACTCGCATGTCGAGAGAATCGTAAGCCAAGCTACCACTGCATATATAAATCTATGCAAAATAATAATCAAAGATAAGACTGTGCAAACAAATAACAGGTAATTTAAATATTTTCTCTTTAATATCTGCACTTGCTCTCCGGCCAAAGATTAATTATCAGCTATGAAACCAGCTATGACTTTAGTAGATAGTCCTGAAAAATTGACAGGGCCTTTGAACTTTGATTGCAATTAGGTTTTTAATTTTAACCATATGTGTGTACACTTCTACACTTGCATTCACATCATCAAATGGATACGGCTTCAGCTTCCGTTTGGCCAGTCTGACAAGAGAGTTAGCAGAGTGATAGAAAATGCACACTAGTGCATGTATTTACATGTTAATATAAAATGGATGCCTATATTATATGCCGATAGGCTAGCATGCACGAGTGCATTTTTTCAGATGCATATATATTCGCAGGATATAATACCTCGCGGCAACGATGCAGCTAGCTGTAGCTTGTCGTAACCCAAACACTTAATGGTCTCAATTTTTGCTTTCGATGCAGTAATCATCTTTCTATTCTGTATCTTATGGTAGCCACTATTAACAATAATAATAATAATAATAATAATTCACTTGATAAAGTGCCCTCAGAGAACTTAATCTCTCTCTAGGTGCTTTGCATTTGCTCTAAAGTGAAATGCAATTGAATGGTAAGTAAAATCATGCTTGAAAATTAGACGAAATGAATAATATGGTTAGGGGTGACATGCACAGGGTCAGCATGCAAATGTGGTTACTGGCAGCATGCACAGTGTCAGCACGCATAAGCACATCAAGGACAAATCACAGGGACCCACTAAATGCTGTCCTAAATAGGTGTGTTTTTAAGTTTTTTTTAATTGTGGTCAGGTCAGGGGATGTTCTGACGCAGGTCGGGAGGGAGTTCCAGGCTTTGGGAGCATATGAACTAAATGCACGGTCTCCAAAGGATTTAAGGTTTGTATGAGGTATTTCTAGACTGTTGGATTCCGAAAAGCGGGTGGCACAATGCTTGGCCTGATGGGGTAGTATATTTGACAGATAGGCTGGAGCCATAGAATGAAGGGACCTAAAAGTGTCGTATTTAGTGACCATAGATTTCAATTAGGTCTTCGCGTCACTCGAAACGTTACGCTTATATAAAGCAGTTTCAGCAGATCTCCTGGAGATTGTAATGTGCTAATTTCCCATTTTACAGCCTCAAGTATAAATAGATAATTGAGAGAAGTTAAATCGCCAATCGGGCATGATAAAATAACCGTCGGAGCATTCGCACGTTCATTGTTTATAAAACAAAACAGCTTAAGCATGCAGATTCTCCCCAGGTGTTTATCATTCATTAATTAAACTAATGCTACACTTTTTAAATACTTACAATAAACTCAAATAAATTTTGAACGGTGGATTTTTATCGGTAGAATTCATTTCAAAGATTCTCTTGGCTCATCCTTTTAATGTGGTTTTGTGGCAACCAATTACAAAGCATTGATTGTGTAAGAACGTTGAGTCTAATATTTCACCAATCTGGTGCTCTTGATTATTAAATTATCTTAGAGGACACGGTTTGATGTACTGAGTCTCTCCTGTGCTGAGAACTAGAGCAGAAGCTCATTGGACTGTATACAGCAGGCTCTAAAGCAAGATAAATTCCGTGTAAGCTCTTCCAGCGAAGCAACAGAAGATTTTGATCGTCACTAGATGCTTAGTTGCATAATTGTATACACAGAATGATTCTATTGTGGAATTAATCCTAGTAATTTATTCGATTACCGCACATCCTAATTTTTAAAATCAAGGCGTTTTGATAAGAATTTTAGCGATGACTAGTAAGTACTAAGGACAGTATAATAATTTAATAATCAAAATAATTGACATTTCTAAAACCTTATTTGTTAAGTTCACAATTGTTTATATTTTCCTGAGCTGGTATCAGCCAACTATTGTTTCCAATTTGTAAGAAAATTATTGCATCCGCTGAAATACAGAAATTTTGAAGATTTAAAGCGATAATATGGTAAATATTTCATAAAATGCCTTAAAGCGGCCATTTAAACCCTGCAGTGAGCAATCCTTTCGTTACCCACCTCAAATGAAGTGATAATGACTCAGATTCTTCTCCAGTTTGACACACGTTGCTGTTTGAATCAGCAGAAATCGTATCCATTAGAGCTCGTAGCTGTTACAACAATCAGCCGTAGAACTAAACTTCTTTGAAATACAAGCCTTCTTTTATGTAACAGATAATTGAACCTTTTTTGGAAAGATTGAGTTGACTTCATCACCGATAAGTTTTGCTTTTCCAGTCGTGATTGTTCTGCCAATGATCCAAGAGCAAATATGGAGGCAGAGAGTGAAACCTAATGGCAATCAGATATGTAAAACCAGTCCAACAACAAGAAACTGCATATGCTCTCACACTTAGCGACTTCATCCAACAGAGGCTGTGACTCAAAACAATTACTCGTGGGCCACAAGTTTGAGTTATTAAGCCAAGTTCTGATAGTCATGAAAACTCGTGGCATTTGCCATGACATTAGGTCTCAGGCTCGTAACACAATCTCTGTGTCGCAACCAAAAGAAGAAGCGATGCATCCTACAGGGCAAGGACCTCTGCAGCTTTGCCGAGCATTACACTGCCAGAATTATTGAAAGTGACTGAAACGCTAGTAAAAACTAGAAAAGATGGCTCAGACAGTGCTTGCTTCCATTGAGCCGAACGCCTTGGCGTGTGTACGACCACTCAACTGATTTCTGGAACCATCGGCTGCACGGCTAAATCGTTGAAAGACTTGTGGCACATCATGGGGCCTTGGCTTCGCCGGCTGATTGCACACCTTGGGTGATCGCAGCAGAGCGATTAGATGAGCGTTCGTACAAGGCAGGCAACATATTCTTCGTCTGCTTTGTACGAGCTCAGTTGATCAAAGGAAGCCACAATGGAGAGCTCTGGATTCTTGCCAGGGAGCACAATGTCGGGGGAAGTGCCAATAAGCTGCAATCGAGTCAAATGCTGGAAACAGGTATTGTGGCTGATACGATGGGTAGCCCATGCAATTGTGGCGGAGCAATTGATTAAGCTTGCAGGTTTAAACTATTGTGCTGCTGCTGCCGGCCGGCCGCTCGGAGAGTCACAGCTAGTGGCATGCGGCCGATTGGCCGAGGTCATTGTTCTGGGCTTACATGATCTCTCCAGCATCGCTCGAAACGAGGCTGGACACATTTGTAGATAATAGGGCCGTTTGCAGGCCGGGCTGTGCTTGTCACGAAAATGGTGCAGAGGCGTGTGGTGATCGTGGCTTGCTTTCTCACGTTGCTGCTACCGAGTAAGTAAAGCTAGCAGCCAGTATCGCCTGGAGCACTCATCCGGGTTAGGCTAGTGAGACTGCTTGCTTAGATTGCTCGGCATGACCTTTTACATGCCGAATCGCATACCACAGCGGTTCTCAACCTTTGGGTCGGGACCCCTTTGGGGGTCGAACGAACCGCTCACATGGGGTCGCCTAAGACCATCGGAAAACACGCATTTCCGCATTTTGCAAACAATAATTTTACGGTTGGGGGTTGCCACAACATCAGGAACTGTATGTAAGGGTCGCCGCATTCGGAAGGTTGAGATTCACTGACTTAAAAAGTATTACGTAAAGGACGTGTTTAGGAAGCAAGGTAAATGGCATGTGAATTGGCTTCTGGAGAAACTGGCGATTTAAGAATCGCAAAAATTCAAGGCATTCAAAGAATTGCTTACAATGCCTTTGCCAATGCCTCGGAAGCTAATGAAACCTTTGTCTTACAATGCCATGACATCAATGATGTGTATAAATTTCTACCTTCCAGCGGTCGCCTAATTCGGTTGAATTTCACCTCAAATTATGTTTCCAAATACGAACGCGTTTCCTGCTTAATAAACTGCTCCTAGAAATCAAAAAAGCTCCTTTGGGTGACAGAAAAGCGCAAAGCGTTCGCTCAGTGAAATCTTTCGCTTACAACTACTCAGTGAGTAGCGCTAGGTTACGAGTGCAAGCGAAGGAAAACGGATCGCGTGACCTTAATTTCTATTTCGAGTTCAACCACTACTTTGTCCCCAGTCGGCGGCGGCGCTACAGGAGACGACGTGCATTGCTTACCGAGTGCTGCTTTGCAACGAATGCCATTATCTTTAGCCCATGTGACATGCAAATAGTTTTCAAACTCTATTATAACTAAGCGGAGTGTACAGTTTGGAGCGCACGCATGCAGTATGGACTGCCGCCTGGCGGCTCCGAGATACCGGGACGCTTTACAAGCGCAGTCAGCAGTGCCTACAGTGGTTCAGTGCAGGAGCGACCTGCATAATGACTTGGTTGAAAGGAGAGCGGTGGCCCAAGCCATATGCTCGCTTGAAGCTTTCAAGCGACCACGAGTCTGCCTTACATAGAATTACAATTAGTTCCAACTCGCAGCGATGCCCGAATCTGTAAAGCATGTCGAGTTGAGCTCAAGAAAAGGTCGTTTCGATCCAACGCCGCTGCGAGATTGCATTGAACGCGTCAATGCCTTCAGGGTGGCTCGGATGGCATCGACGCCCAAAGAGTCTCATCGATAGTAAGTGTCAATAGCTGTCAGCCTGTTGTTCGGACGAGCACATAATGTCTCGTGGCGATGCTGTACGCTTCGGATCGAGAGCGGTCAACGTCACGCTGCTGCCGCCGCCGCAGCGTGTCTTGGTAGCAGCATAATGCACCTCTTTGTACGGCACCCATCCGCGACGTCATACTCGGTTGCTGTGAAGGATGACCAGGAATCGACTGCTCCGGGTCGCAGATAGCAGGTGTGTCGCCGCTTTGGAAAGTGGACGACGGCGGCATTTAGCGGAACCTAGCTAAACGAAAGCGTTACCTGCAGCACCTAGTGGCATCTACTTTCTAGCAGTCGATAGCTGTGCAAGACGAGCCAACAGTGATGTTTTCGCGGGAGCGCGCACTTATAATCTAAAATTGGCTACGCTATGCATTCTGCAAGAGTTTTTAATCTGTTTTGTACCGGATACTTTCAAGATGGCAGCGGCTCCAGTCAAACTACCAGTCAAGTATTTCGGTTGGAGCTAGTAGTTTCTGCTGATTTATTGCGGAAAGGTCGCACTGCGAGTATGGAACAGGTCCGGTCACTGCCTACTCATTTTAGAAGGTGCCCGAGTGATGCTTGTCATTCTCTTCATAGTGAAATTAAGAAAAACTCTTCTCAAACTCACTTTGCTCACCATCAAGGTACTCGACCCGACCGAGGTCTTACCGAGGTCGTGGGCTCAAGACCAGTTGCGTATATGAAGTGCCTGAATAGAGAACAAGTTCTCTTAGGGCACTGTACAAATTGATACTAAATTGCTATAGATTAATTAGTTATATTTTAATTTTATTTGAATTAGAGTTATATTTGACTCATATCACAGGCAGCTTGTCTTGAATGAAGTTACTATTTGCAAACAGGATCGCATCACCCAATAGCTTAAATGATCGCAACAGGAAATAATTTATTAAAAGGATTTGTTGATGCTTGTTCTGTTTCTTACCCACTATTTTTTATTACCTCAAAAGTAGGCTCGTTTTTATTTCGACGAGCTATTAGCTCAACAAAAATTCCTGCTTGGACAAAAACTACTTAACATTTTTTGCGGAGTGACTGCTGAAGGCTGCTCACTGAACCCTCGGTGCGTGCACAGACAGCTGACTAATAACTTAATTGTTGGAGACACCGACCTACTTAAGAGGACACAAATAATCGTCTGCTGCATTGCCAAGGTCAAAGCTGCCAGCCTTTTGTTAAATCGAAGTTCCAGTACAGCAATTATCACTGGGCCTGGCAAAGGACCTGGCTCTGCACGCCGTAATTAGCTTCGCTGTGACTAGTGAAAAAGCTATCGAAGAACGATTTCCAGTAAAGCCACAGTGGAAGGTCTGTTCTGTGGACACTGCCAGATTAGTGCTGGGTAAATTGACATTTAGGCTATCTACCAGACACGCCAGTTTTATTTTACCGCCTGACATCGTGGAGCTTCATTGTCCAACCAAAGAGTTTTAACTTTACCTGTCATATTCCGTTATTTTCTAGTTCTAGTTGTTTATGTATATATCCTTTTTTATCGCAAAGTACGAGCCCTTCTGTATGCTTTCGCAGTCGGAGTCTGTGTGCCTCTGGGATCGTGTCTAAGGTCATACACAGGTGAATGCAGAATAATTGGCGGCCTGAGTGTGAGGCTTTGCGAGTGTTTTAAGTTTTCCGGCGTGTGAGACCACGCCTATGTACGTTTCGATTAGAGACTTCGAAAACGAGTTGACAGGTAGTCTACGTAAAAGCAATTGCTATCTAAAGAAGCTCTCAGTACTTCCCACTTCTTACTTCGCCCGAGTCTTTCAGTGCTGGCCACTCTTTCGAACGATCATCATTGCAATAACCGCAAACATTGAAGGTAAGTAAGTACTAAGCTATCGCCAATGCTTTGGTTTTTTCTCATTCAGACGTGAAGATGCAACTCTGCTGAAATCTCACTATCACACAAACTAGTTAAGCAATGCATCGACATTGTAATGGCTCCTAGATGACCTACTGAACTAGGTGCTATCTTCTTGCTCAACTGCAAGGCATCTGTAAGAGCAGCGGTAATAAGCATGAGTAGCCTGAAATGAGACTAGGGAAATTTAAACACAAGATTACTCAGACATTAACAGCTAATGTATTCTCGGACTAATTGGCCATCATCCTTTCTCGATTTACTGTTCGTTTTCCTTTTCTTGTGCTCTCGGCTACGAGAAATTGCACGGGATTTTCTAATTCGAATGCAATTTGCATGAGCATTGATTTAAAGTAGGCAGGAGCACGAAGATGGTCCCCGATCTTTTTACGATCAGTAAGTGAAACTTGCGTCCAGCAGCCGGAATTAGTCAGCCTATTTACGAGGGCGTGTACTATCATCGAGAATTTTCTGTGCGATTCCGACGTTCTGTAAATCTTTTAAGATATCTTGTAAATTTTCCCCTTACAGGATCTACTCGTGGCTGTTCAACCAGTAACAGAGGAGGTTCATCCAACGAGGACAGTAAGATTGCCAGCTGGCGCAGCAGGCCCCCTTCTCCCCAGTGTGCAGCCTACCAATGGCATTCCCCGGATCCCCTACGAATGGCCACCAGCTAGGTAATGCTGCCGAATGCTGCGCTTTGGTAACTGGACTGGGAAACTTGATGCTGCTTCAAGCTTGCGGTGAAGGACGGCATCTAAAATGTATCCGATGTATACAGCATGGAAACTATTGACAAAGGATGACGACGAAGATATTCTTGCAGCATCAATGTCAATGGTCTTGACGTACTTCACGTGTGTCATCCGATGCGGAGGATGTCTCATAATGTATTTAGAATCAGGAGAAAATTAGATCGATTGCTTAACCCTTGATATGAGAAGGGTCATACACGAGAGCCACAAGAGAAAACTAGTTAGTCAGTGCACAAAATGTACCGAAAAAGGCGTCAACTAATCTAACAAAATTATTTTTTTACCCTACCCGTATCGAGAAAAGAGCGACTTTTTGTGCACACAATAAAAAATATATTAGAGAAATTTGAGATATAGGAAGAGTTGGTACTGGAAGAAGAAGAAGAAGAGGGGGATTAGATAACGCCGCCATTGGCATATTTTTCGAATAACTCAAAACCGAAGATTCGGAAGACCTTTTAAAGGCTTTCCTCGGTAAAGAAAAGTTCAAGTATTATAAAGTTTCATGAATTTAATTATTAATCAATCTTGACGGCGTTCCCGAGGGACCACTGATGATAAAGATAGCTCTGTCGATAAGGAATAATGTCTCTCTAAGAAACGAGCCAGAGGCACTCTCGTAATAGCAAAGATGTGAGAGTGTATGTGTGTTTTACACTTCAGCAATATCTCTTACACAGTTAACATGGCGTCGTATTGCTTTTTAATTTTTCATCGCTTCACTAGTATGAATTTATCATTGCAATTTCGTCGGCTGTTGAAGTTCATTTTTTCATTCAGAGGCTAGTTATGTTTTAGCTGGTAACAAAACAGAGCAGTAGTTTCCATAGGATTTTTTTGATAGCCTGTAGTAGTGTTCTGTGCTTCTGACATTTTTCTACGTTCAAATGCGGATCCCGGCTGTGACTTGCTTCTAGCTACCAGCACAAGCAAATTTGCCATATCAGTTTAATATTAGAGCTACTCTGTGGAAGATTGTAGTCCGAAGTCCTTTTCAGATGAGGCGTTGGACTTGTCAAGCATTTCAGAAAAAGCTTTTCATTAGCAATCGTGGAAACAAAGTCAAATATACGGCAGGCTCTTCAGTTGCGATAGTTCGTGACCATAATTACATTTAGGTGAACTGTGTTAATCTTGTCATGTGGATATTGGTCTTGGAATAAAGAATCTTCAGTAATCGGTGAAGCCATGTGTGAATTGTGTACTTCTGACGAGTTCAAATAGTCTGCATGCATGAAGACAATTTCTGGCTATTTACTTAAGATTTTGAGCTGTGATTACCGTTTGCTTTTCTGCATCTCTATTGGATCAAGTGCGATACAAATCCTATAAAAATTATGTTTGATAGTAAGGTGATCTCACCTGGACGAATCCCACTTGAAAAAGATGTGCCTTTCACTGGCTTTACACGGGGACTTTATAATCAATATGCAAATTGCGAAACAAACGAGTGAGCCAGGGATAAACCTAGCCAATTAATTTGCATATTGATTTTATTATTGTGGACCTTGATTTCATTCCAGTGCACCTTTATAATTCATACGGATCCAAAAATAATACTCGGCTATCTTTGTTTTATAAGTTTTTATCTAGCCAATGCAAATTCCCTAAGAAAAGATTTGTTGGGACTTATAAAAACAATATCTCGTACAACCTGTTATCATAACAATCAGAATTTCTAAACACTTAGCTTCCTCAGGGTTGATAGGTGTTTAGCTTTAACATTTTTATTCCAACTTATCAAATATTTATGCGCAAAGAAAATTTAAATAAAGAAACTTCAATGAGGCACAACTCCTTTGATTGTTAGCCAAAAACTCTCAATTCCCGAATAATGCAGGAGTCGTGTCGGCTCACGTTGCATTTTTAAGCGATATTTCTGGCTCACGCTCCAGCAAAAGTCTTATAGGTAGGGTGAAGCTGCTTTACTCAGCCACATTCTTGCTCATAAGGCTTGCGGGCTATATTTCAAGTGTCAGTTTTGATATATCCAGGTAGAACAACCTCTCAGTACTTTCTTACGCTAGAACCTGGTTGCTGGCCAGTCACGCAAAAGCAGGCAGCCAGCTTTGCCACATTCTGCTACAAGCAACTCGCTAGCACGTTTTTCACTACTCCGGCTTGTTTGAAAACTCAGTTTTAAAAGTGAGAAGTCAAATTCCAATGTTTTCGCATTCAATTGCAATACGTCTAATTTCTATCATCTGAAAATTAGTGCCTTGTGGAACACCGTTAGATTGGATCTTAGCAAGAGAGTCTCAGACTGCTTCTGTGCTAATGCACTGAACACTGTCGGATTTACACGACGAAACTCGCTGACGAGAGATTGTGTGCAAGTGCTTTCAATATCTACCCTGACAGCTACATTTGAAGCTCATGGAAAAGTTTCCTTGGTACACCTAGTGAGCTCCATTTTTCGCCGATAATGCTTGGACTCAGTCTGAACCCGATTATGATTCGTAATATTAAGTCCACAATTTTAACGATATATTACTTGAAATTGGAGCGAGTAGGAACACATTGGAGTTTCAAATAGGATTTCCATATTTTGGCACACCTCTCAGCGACGCCTTAAATTTTAATGTAAACAGTAACGAAAAGACGAGTGGCATTACGGCATGTATTACATACTCTCAATCTCAAAGCGGACGAACTATATTCGCAGTTAATCTCGGAGGAAGATGCGAACTTGTTGTCGAGTTCATACTACTGAGTAGCACTACGATTGAAAGAGTAGCCGCTGTTGAATCGGTAATAATCTGCTATCTATCTACATCCATTAAGTACATATCTGGAGCTATGGCGAAAACTCTCAAATCTTGTCTGCTATAGCATCGCAATATTTTTTGATGCTGTGTAGAAAAGCCGCCATAACTGGATTGCTAGATTTGCGCATTTTCAATTTTGAGAAGAATATGAATTTCTTGAAGTAATTTATTATCGGCATTTTGGTCAATTTTCCTCTTGCACACGGTACTTTTATGATTTTTCTGTTAAATAATTAAAGTTTCTTATTTTTAGAGATATCAGTGGCAAATGCTAGCCTAATATATTTTTTTATTGCATCACTGTGCAAAAAACATGGCCGAATTGTTATAGTTTTCTTTAATTAGAATAAACTTGCACGAAAGAAATTTCATACCGTGGAATTTAGCTGAACATTCCATTGTTCATTGCAATCCAGCTGACTCTGCTGTTGATACCTTTTAGATACGAGTAACTTTGAGTGAGCGAGAAAGTAAAGTACTTGGCAGCTTTAGGAAAGAGGTGACCACGCTAAGACTGCCGGGCTTGACTTGCAAAAGCATTTTCTTTTGCTTTCAATAAATTGCCCCAAAGAAGTGGTCTGATAATTCTTATTGAAGAACCACAGGGACCGAAAGATATATTGGCATCTGCTTTCGGGCTTAGCAATCAAGATTTCCGGACCACCACGTTTCCATAGTTATAACCATTCGCTATAGCAGGCTAGAAGGACTATGATCACTGCGATCTAGAAAACAAGACGATCGGATTAGGGCAGTTTCTAAGTGTAATTTTTAATCCGGATGAACTATTTATAAATAATTAGCGTACACCCATAGAAACACTGTAAACTTAAATTCATCTTTACAAGGAGGACCTTAGCTCGCACTACTGAAGTTGCTGAGCTCTGACGTGCGCATGTACTTAAAAGTCGTTATATTTTTCAATTGAATCTTCATTTCAACGGTGAAAATGCATTCTATATTTCAAACTACTATTAGTACTTTGGGGGCTCACGTTTTAAAAGAAAGTTACTCTCAGCGGATAATTAAACTTCAATTCACTGTAATCACTGATGTACGTACCAACTTATGTTGTATTTTACAGGTTTATAGCTAGTAAAAGTTTTACCTGTGATTTAATGGAAAACATATGAAGACAGTCAGTTAATTAATTCATCATTTAAATAAACTTAAATGTAATACTGGTACATTTTGAGTGCAAATCCTTAAGTAAACCAAAAGCTGTTAGGCGGTTTTGTAAAAGAGATCGATTAAAGACTCAGCACACGCTGCGGCTCACTTCATTTATGGAAGAAAATTATGCTGCTTGTATACTCTGTCGATTGAAAAAAGTCGTAGGTCAATGATTAGTATCAATTCTTTGTTGCTGGCACGAAATCGGCACAGGATTGCACGTACTATCTAATCGATACCCAATGCTGAGCTCTCTGTCTCTTTCTCCAAAGAAAGTTCACAATAAAACGATCTATTGCTTTCTTCTATGCTATTACTCGTCTAGCAATTAAATTTTGATTGTTGGTAATTTTATGTCATTGAATCTTTTTTGATTATCTCTGTTTCAGTTCCCAGTGAAACATCTTTTCAATTGTCAAGCATTTTAAAGAAACCCCTGACAAAATTCAATAACCTAGAAAAGAAATCAACTTTATTGTTATGATTGGGCTGGTGAAAATGTTCGTATTATCGATCGCATATGTAAGATAATGCAGATTCACATACGTGATTGCATGGAAATTAAGCCTTCATGTACATTCTGATGCATAAGTATGGATTTAAACCCATTTAATTGCAGATTGCTGACATCCGCACGTGTATATATCCACAGTCAATAAGACGGATGACGGCATTATAATAATAAAATAAATTAACTCCTATTAAGAAGTCGGCTATTTACCAGCAACGATCGGCTTGTGAGAGGAAGGTTACAAATCGTAGCCCTGTAAATGAACGAAGTTGGCCCAACACAGGGGCTTCGCATCCATCGGTTAGATCACTCTGTGTAGGCCGCCTTTATTTCAATGTTGAAATAAAGTCGCCTATCTGCTTATTTTAACATGCACGAAAATTTTGTTGAACTTCACTTTTAGAGATAGATACTGGTAAATTAATTTCAATTATTTCAAGAGACTAGCAACCTATTAGTCGATAGATTATTTGTGGTGAAAGGGTCAGTGTATACCAATCTTTTGTCTTTCACGGAGCCAAAGGATTGGCCTCAAAAGCAATGCATGTAAATGCACAACATTGACCGGAATTAAATGAATAGGAAACTAAGCCTGATATGGTTTCAAAAAAATAAATAGCCATGTGTGTACAGTTACCATACACCTCGCATGGCCTTTTCCGCTATATCTCTTCACTCAACTAGTTCACCACATTCTTTAGTATGGTTAGCGTTTTTTCTTATAAAAATGACTTGCACTAGCCTTTATAAGCGTTGATGATTGCTAGTAATTATTCTAATGTGCTTACTTACCAAGCTGCCTATAGTCGAGATGCGTTGCTTGCAAACGCGACATTGCTTTTTGATTTGGACCATATCTTTGTCAGCAAGTCTTTGTAAACCTGCAGTTTTCTGTTTTAACTATTTACAACTGGGTCGGTCAGTCACAGCGAGAGTCTGCTGGTAGCATATCGCTTTAGAGAGAGTCTGCCGGTCGGCGAGAAGTGGCGGTTAGGATCTGCTCATGCACACGCTTATATGCGCGACAATCAATTTACGGATTGATTACCATGCACCCACGACATTACGCGACATGCGGGTGCACTTGAGTACTGAACATGATAAAACACATCCGTACCATGGAAATAATTTAAGCTTTAGTAAGAACTAAACATGAGGTAAAAAGGAAATAATAACTCAGATACGATGAGACTTCTTTTAGTTCCGTAAAAGTTGTGCATGGCTCAAGCTCAGTTGCTGAGCTCAAACGTGGCAGTAATGACCCACTGGATTACACATATACGCATGCACGGATACATACGCATAAAAACAGCGGTGGAGCCGAGGGGCAGGGGCAATGACGTGAGCTGCCCCATACTTTAATGGCTCCGACATTCAGCAATGGCTGAATTAGGTTCTATTTTTACTCGATGGGCAATCCCCAAGTTTGTGTTCAATGAAAACTATCTTTCGTGCTATAATGTTTCCTAATTGCAAATTGTGTGACCTACTGGAAAATAATTTGGGTATTGTCTTGCTAAATAAAAATCATTGCTCATATTGTTCTGCAGCTTATGCTTTGTCACTGCTACGGTTGCAGACAGTTGCAGTACTGCAGGGATTGGTAACGGAGTTGTAACATCTTCTGGCAGTGCCTTGCTGAGCTCATACTCAGTCGGCACTACCGTAAACATAAAATGTGACACGGGCTACACGAAAACTTCGGGCTCAAGTGAGGGCAAATGCACCGGCTCAGGGTGGAACTGGAGTTCGGAAAACACGCTACTGCAATGCTCAAAAAGTAAGTGTTTGACAATCCATGTCGCTGCTTGCATATAGCGATGTGTTCTTAGCTCTATATATCGTGCAAGCTACACACAATGGGACATTTGAATGCATATTAAATTACTGAGACCATTTGCTCGGTAATAATGTTCATTGTTTTATCTCTACTAATTAAAGCAAGAAAGCCCGTCACGCCGCAAGATGGCGCACTTGCGTCGCACGGCAAGATGGTTCGCTTCCGTCAAGTGGCAAAATGGAGCAGCTTTATGATCTGCGATTGAATTACTAAGCATTTTGAAAATTTGCTCGTAGCTTCTTCTTTAAATTTTTACTTACTTTCGCGAGCCATATTCCGCTATAGTAAGTATATATATATTGCACGAGTTCTAATTGTATATGAAGCTCTGCTACGGATAGTGACCAAAGAGTAGATCTACTGCCTGACTTACTGCGGATAAACACTCGTGGGGGATGAAAGCACGAGCAGTTCCTCGCTGTGTTCTTTAAAAAGCTGTGCCTTGAAGGTGCCCTTACCAGATGCACGTCTATGATCTGCAAAGCAAAGATAGACAGCTTGCTGACGCTTCGGAGAATGCCAAAGAACATCTCGCATCTAATCAATTAACTTTTTTCTAGACATAGTTTTGAAAATGTAAGCGGAGGAAACTGAGGATTTGGAAAACATTGTGAGAATTAGAATGGTTTAGGCAACTAAGAATGCTGGATAGGTAACTGGCAACGTTTGGTTGCTGGGCGGTAAAGATATCTAGCATCAGGTTCTTCTAGGGACAGTCAAGCTCGTGGAATGTTTAATTTGTTCAGCTAAGGATAGTGACACATTGTGGAGCTACTAATGCAGCTCGTAAGGAACGCACAAAGACACACGCACTTGCAAGCCTGCTTGCGTACATACACACAGACACTCACAAACTAACATTCACATACACATACGCAAATCGCACAAATGCACACGCACACACCATGCATGCAAACACGAGAACTCCCAACAATTCCGACTTTTGAGTGCCTGCATTCAAGAGCCAGTTGAGGCACACCCCGGCATGCAACAATGCATATACGGTTAATTACGCTGCTCTACTGAAGAAGGCGCGAATGAGGTTAGTTTGTTGATAAATTTGTTACTGGTAAATTTTGGGATTCGTGATTCCGAGATGGTCAGATCTTTACTGATAATCCCACCGCTTTTCGAAGTTTCATCAAAATATTCTAAATTCAAACAAATTATGACCAAAACAGCATATGGCCTGAATTAGTTAGTAAAAATTATTTAAGTTCCTATAATTTAATGCTTGTACAATATATTGGCGGTGTTTCGTCTCTGAATGACAGTCGTTGCCCATTACTTGGAGTTATTAAACGCTTTAACTTGACCTTTGTCTTCCGTGCAAAGAATAAAGTATAAAAAATAGTTAGGTAATGACAACATACTTCTATATTACATTCCTAATTTTGAAGAATAAATATGTTATAGTTGACAAAGAGAACCTGTGATATTTAGAGACAACTAACTGACTGAGTTCTTCGGCTTAGCTTGAGAAGCTTTTCAAGCCGTCTGTCACAGTGACTTGAGTAAAAAAATATTGTTCGTCGTGTTTCTATTTTAGGAGAAGCAAGGGAAAAAGTTTAAATAGTTCCTATAATTAGTCCTCTTTAATAAAATTAATGTACATCACTGCCCAGCCTTAAATGTATATTGACAAATATTGAACCAATGCACCAACACAACTAATCTATTACTCCCGACTATGGCACATCTTTTTCAGCGGTCCTGAGCTGCTACCTCTATGCTACTCACTATCTCAACTGCTCTCCTGACTCTGCTATGCTTCCCACTTTCTCTTTGTTGCGTGAAACGAAGTGTGTTGGCTACCAAATGCATACCGAAAGCCGCTTAGGCTGTGAGTGTGCTATACAAAACTCTCCTGCATAACACCCACATGCTCTTCATGACTTTGTGGAGTTACAGACGGAGATACATTACATTACATTACAACAGTCTCAGTAGAGAGCTTCTGAGCCGCAAACATAAACTCCTCAGAATTGACCTCTATTACAAGTACTTGTAAGACTGAGTTAAAACACTAACTGTGGTAATAAACTAGTGCCTCCAGTTCTGAATTAAAGATCTTGTGAGGTCTCTCTGTGGCATTGCCGGCATGGCTGCTTCTCTCTACTTACATATGCATTGAATGGTGGTGTATCTTGGAAAAAGTGATATAGGAATGAACCAGTAGCAGGTTGCTTTAAGAAAATGCGATTGGTTGGATTGCTCCTTCAAACCCTACTTAGTCTAAAGCGTATTCTGTTCTGCCAAAGTAGTGAGATATGGTTTTGGGACAAGTTAATCAATCGTTGATTCGGATGCTAGAATAGGTTAATAGTCAAAGAATGCAGTTTAATGCACATCAAGTGGCTAACGGATCTCTCTACCTATGATAGGAAAGAACAAAACTCATTGATTTCTCAATAAAGAGTAGCACATTGTCAGGGAAATTACGGTGTAGTGGAGTGCACTGCAAAAGTGGTATCTGATAATTAAACTGGTTTAGACGAATTAGTTGAAGCTCTCTGAATTCATATGACTCAGTGATCGGTTTGCCAGCGTCGTTATAAGCCGACGCATCCTTAAAACTGCAGAAACTAGCCAGAGCTCCTTGAGCTTATGTGCAAACAAGATCTTGTGCTGGCCGCCATCGCGCCTTAGAAGGCTTCACATAATGCCTGCAGCGGCGCTTGTTCCCAGCTAACTCTCTAACGCCTTATCTAGGAAATGAGTGAAGTTTACTTCAGCATCATGGCCCATGACACTGGTAATGCTAATATGGTAGACCAGTGACTATCGTCAGCTGCTTACCTGAGGTCGAGCCAGCAAGTTGTGAGAACGGCCTATCGACCTGAGTTAATTAGAGGACCCATTGGCTTTTACTCTCAGCTTCATGATCGTCGATGTGAGGTTAAATCACGATTTTCTTATGTATAGTGGTCACGCATAAGGCAGCCTTTATGCTTCCTCCAACAAGAGCCTTGACACAGATAGTCTGCATGCTGTAACTAAGAACTAATAACCAAGCTATCGCTCTACAGATACCACTCATGACATGGACTTCACCTCCCACTGGTTAGCTCTTGCAAGAATGATGATTTCTATATCGCTACGTTCTTCAATTCGATCGATTACATCTTTAATGTTGCTACGACCAGCTCATTGGTGAGCAACGTGAAGCTCCAGAAAGAGCGGAGCGAGAAGAGCCGAGAACCAAATCAACGTTATGCAGGTCAATAAGTTGAATGGTTTTAATTTGAACACAGCCCTGTCATAGCCCTTTGGGTAGGTACTGGTCTTTGGTCAAGCGTTGGCTACCCAGTTAGATTAATACATTCAGCACGACGATCGGAGACGCTTGGTTCATCGACTCAGGCAGCATCAGGACCAAGTAGCTGCCAGACGCAAAGCGTCTTCTTCTTGACAGCTTGTTCACTTGCAAATGCGACTTCGTGTGGCATGTGATCGAGGAAATTCTAGGCTTCACTCCAGCTATTATTTCAGTGCAAGAAGGCACTGGGTACACTGGATGCATTGAGCTCGTAAGAGATCACTATCAATGCAATGAAAGACATTAACCAAACTAGAGAGTAACACGACTGACTAGCCAAGATCCATGACTGTTGCTGCATTTATGGGAGCGATTGAGAGGAAATCATTTCCTTGAAAGAATATTCAGTGATTTACGCCTTTGAAATAAGCGCAGGAACACGAATTGCCCTCTATTTTGCTTCGACGTATTGACGAAGCAGTCTAAATAGCCCTCGTTGAATTAATTCCCCGATTTAATCCCAAGTCAATGGAGATGCTCCTTCATGCTGCTTGATAATAGCCTCGGAATGAACTCGCTTCCTACGATGTGGATAGACACTTTGAACTAATTGTCAGGCAAACGATCACTCGCTTTTTTGAGACCTCGATAAAATACCATTAAAGCCTCAGCTACTTAAATTTTGAGCGGACCCTAATAGAACACTAAAGAATTTTAGCAAGTCGTCTCGAGTTATCATTCCTAAATAGATGCCTGGAGGAAAGTAGTTTCAACGTATTGCTGCTGCTTGAATCCCGATTGAGTCTGACATTGTGTTCTTTATAATGTGTGCTACCAGCTGCTTAGCTCAGAATTGTTTCAAGAATATTTGATAAAAAGATATAAAAAAACTGGGCCATCTTTTGCAGGGACTACTGTTTCTAAATCCAGGCCTTTCAAATGTTGGTCTATGGATGGCCGGTTTGAAAAAACGGCTACAGCCTCTTTTTAAAGAGAAATATTAAATATGTCGATTGTGGCTGGGCTCTTTTGTCTTCTTGTTAAGACCACAAAGATGATGGTTTTATGGTTTTCAAGAGACGAGCTCTTTTAACTTGTCCTTATTCTAAAACAGAGAGTGTCTTTTAAGGGGTTGTCAATACAAGATTTATGCAATTTATATTACAATCAAATATTTTGTTTGTGGTACCTTTCAAAAGAAAAGTATTTTAGAAATGGAATCGGTAGTTCTGACGACATCGCGAGGAAACGTGATTTTTCTAACCGAGTCTAACCAGGATGTAGAGCGGCACGGATGTATCTACGAACAACATATTTTCCCATTCCTGCATCAGATGTGCCTTGTATCTCAACTTGCTGAACCTTAGTTGATCAAGATATATTAGTGAATTGTGTTACGTTGGATTCTTGAGGCTTTTATACAGCCTCATTTCCTGTCTAGGTTTAGGATATGTAAAATCCATTCGTTGGCTAATTGTGCAGGTGTTGGAGTAAAATTTGACATGCAAGTGTAGCTTTATTTTTGTATACAACCTAATAAACATTTGCTATTTCGGTTTGATACATTTGCTGTATACGTCATCATACGTCCTAGAGCTTTATCTTCCGTAATTATATAAATGTACAGCAAAAGATTTCAAACCGAAATGAGAAATGCTTAGCACCAACCGCCATCTGGCTAATAATTCATTTGTTCCCTCGGTTAATATTCGTGAATACCCAAATTTAAACCGTCCATATATCCTTGCTAAGAAGAATTTCTTTCAGATATCTCATTCTAAATTAACAAGGTGCTGAGGTATGTTATGCCCTCATTTCTCTCTACTGTGTGTGCAGATATGTAAAACACCTGTTCGTTTTGGCTATACCAGTGACCGACCTCATTAAATAGAAAGAAAAGCTGCTGAT
Organism: Cristatella mucedo; assembly: GCA_009760855.2. Lineage (NCBI taxonomy): Eukaryota > Metazoa > Bryozoa > Phylactolaemata > Cristatellidae > Cristatella > Cristatella mucedo. The sequence goes on along the minus strand of WPIO01000145.1, from coordinate 908,900 downwards.
GTACACATATCTTACACCAATTAATAAATGTATTACCCTGACTTTTTTAGCAGCCCAATACTGTCTATTGGTCTTTAACTGTATTACAAGGATAAGCCTTTACAAGCATAGTGCTTTCTCTAAATACAAGTATAGGTAATTTCTAGTTCGATCTGCATTGACTACGTAGTCTTTGCTCTCAATTTCTGCCTAAGAAAATCAAGTGATCTCCCTGAAATACTGCAGCAATATAAATTAGTCACCACACAGCATGTTGAAAATTAAATGTTTTAAGAGCAGGCTGAAAATTAATAAATTTAGCCCAGTGTACATTTGAATGTTTTACCTGTGTGAAATGACATGTATTTAAATTGAGAGAGATTTGGGGAAGGTGCCTCCAAAAAAGTTTAAGTACAACAATTTCAAGATTCAAGAATATACTTTTAGTTAGTCCAAGTCTAATATTTTGTACTTAGAAATAGCTCCTTTCAATGAAGATAGATTACAGCCAGTGTTAATATAAGATTGTCATAGTAGGCACTTCTGGTCACGTTAAGCTATGATGCTTCAAAAATTTTAAATACCCCATGAAACCTGAAAGCGAGAACTTTTGAAATCCTCCAGGCGTGCATAGATCTCCAAAATATACCTACTGAATGGTTTATGAATATATATATATATATATATATATATATAATTTTTTCAATTTTTTATGGTTTTACTAGGAGAATAAAATTCATTTTCTTAAGTCATAAGGTAAAATTGAAAGACAAGAAGATAAAAAAGTTTTAAAAGGTTACGATGAATTTGATCTGCTGTACGGTAAATACGGCAATCTATTTACTATTCCCGAAATTTCAAATCCTTGGGTAAATTGGCACTACATGAAAGTGCAGGTCGAATACTAAATCCGCAACGTCCTTAGATGTGTGACCACATCGGACTGTAGCTTGTGCTTTTCTAATCCTACGTTTGCAGCCGTTTGCAGCGCTCCTAGCGTTGGAGCAGGAGTTGTGGAATCTTCAGGCAACGGTTTTCAGAGCTCATACTCAATTGGCGATAAAGTAAGCTTAAAATGCGAGGCAGGCTACACAGCAGCTTCGGACTCTAGCGAGGGCACATGTACCAGCAGCTCGGCGTGGAGCTGGAGCTCTTCAACCGCGCCGTCATCTGTACTGCAATGCTCTGAAAGTAAGCTGCTGACGTCGTGTGATGGTTGGTTTTTTCATGTTACGAAGTGTTCACCGACATAGGGAAATGTATAACGTGCCGCTTGACTTTTTTGACTTCTTTGAATGAAGGAGACCATTGTGCCGTAATATTGATTATCCTTGTAAAGTATTCTAAAAGCATAATCCCAATCAATAGCTAAATCTGCATGTCGCCAGGAAAAGAGTTAAATTATGTAACCAACGGCATAATTTAGTAGACACTTTGGGAAGTATATTATGCAGTATCAATCAAGTTTGGTCTCTTACCCGGCATATGAAACATAATAATTATTATGTTTCATATTTTAAAATATTGAGCAATGATAGGCTATAGCACGGAGGAAAAGTTTGCACAAAGATTGCACTAATTAGTGGAATATTACTGCACGTAATTTAATTTATCAGTGCAGTGTTGTATCGTTTAAGCTACCGATCGCTTAAGCTAGTCTATTAATGGCAGTAAAAACGGGTGTAAAGCTTCTGCTTTAAGTTTTCAATTACCTGCTCGAGCCACATTTCACTACAGTAAGTGAGCGAATATACAATTTACGAGTTTTAATTGGCTAGCTAACTCTGCTGTGGATAGCAACCAGAGGACGTATCTACTGGATGCCTTACGGTGCGGAACAATATAAGTGGGGTTTTTCGTAGGAGCAGTCCGGCCCTGTGTACTGAAGTCATCTGTGCTTCGAAGTTGCCTTAACCAGTTTCAAAAATAGGACTTGCAAAGCAACGGTAAGCAACTTAGAAACCCCAAAGAGATAGCCAAAGAACGTCTCGCATTCATTCAATTAAACTAGCAGGTGGAACTATTCAAGCACCGATAGCCTGTCCGAGTCAACCGATACCTATTATGGATTGGCATAGGTTTTTTCTCTTTCGCAGCGTTCGTACGTTAAAGAGGAATTTGACATCCTAGACCAGTTCAAAGAGATGAGACCATTTCACTACAAGACATTAGGATTTGTCAATTAAAACAAAAAAATATTAAACTCGTAAATTTGACATGAACTTTAAAACTCAACGGCTATTTTTCGTAGAAGATCACCATGAGAGGGCTGTATCAAGCCAATCCGTGCTGACCTTTAGCTAACCTTTCAATTTAGACTGCACGTTAATTTAACAGTACTTCACTGAGACTAAATGAATGCTGCTGTGCGGTTAGTTTCTTGAGAGATATTGGCCTTTGATACGTCTGTTTGTATCCATCCCTTCCACTTCATCTACTCATTCACTGTCACGAGAGGCTCGGAGGAAGAGCTCCGCGCCTCTCTTCTTAGTGATACTTTGGGTTATAATTAGTTTTGTTATTACAACCTCTTCTGGCAGTTAACGCCAGAAATTGCCTAACCCCACATGTCGCATTCGTCTTGTTCATGCATTCCCACGCTTTCGCTGCTTTCGTTGATTTCGATGTCGCTCAGCAATATGACCTCTCGCTTATGACCTCCAGCTTTTCTCAGAGTGTTTCTTTTGATTGAGTCACTATCAGATCCACGTCAAAGACCGAGACTCTGAAGGTTGCGATTTACGGCAATTGAAGCTGATCAAAATTAACCATTTTTCGCCATAGGGCTAGCGAACTCTTGCCTTCATAAAAAATATCTCCGATTGCGCACTTGCTGTAGCTGTTTTTCGAGCTTAGGTTATCTGCACTAGATTTGAATAAATATTGCTTCTCCAGTATTCCAGTAAAAGTCTGCCGACGATAGAAGCTTTTGCTCTGCTAGTCATTGACTGTGAAACCCTTTTCGGCAATTATTGTTCAACAAGTTTGTTTACATTCAACCAACTCTGTCAGATAATTTCCAGTCGTTCTTGTCTGCTATTTTTTCGCTACTCTCTTCATTTACTGCTGCTTTGACTCCGTTTTATTCTCATTTTCATTATATTTCTTGAGATGAGTTTGCTTGCGACCGCCTGCACACTGAAATCCGTCGAGGCTTAGAAAATGGTCATCAACAGAGCCTTTGAGGCTTGGTGACTTCCGGATAGAAGGATATGCATACATGTACCCTGCAAATACAATTCTTGTTTGTACAGCAAGCGCATAGTGACTCTTTACTATGTGAACAACACTACACTGCTAATAAACTCTTTAAAAACTGTCATTTTTCAAATCCAAGAAGACAACATTATTTGTGCATACCTACAGAATGATTGCTATGCTTCCCACAAACGCGACTACAGCTAGCAATGAGTGAACGATCCATATTTGTATACACCGAGATTAACAATGTACGAGCTGTCAAAACAGTTTATTTCTAGACCTGAATAGATTAGTATACCGTGGACAAGCCAGAATGATCGGGCAGATCTATGAAAGTGGTGGCTTACTCAACAGTCTGATTAATTGACAATATTTTGAGGAACTGTTACTGTCTTTAGTCTTAAGCGTACAGGGTCAAGGAAAGACTCCAATGCTGCAGTGCATGAATTTATGACAAAAACTACGGTAAAAAGCAAGACCAAGCACTGGCATGCGATCACTAGGTCGTAAATGCTTTGTAAAATCAAGCACACTATCTCAGACCCAGCGGTTAGGAAGGCCCTAAGCCAGCCCTTCTGAGGACACCTACCCAGTCAATCAATCCGACCGACCTGACCAACCAATATACTGCACCTACCTCGGCTTGCTGTATACTCAACTGGCAGCTTCTAGTAAGCCATGAGCTATAGAATCTGGGAACTCAACTAAGTCCACTCCCACCTTGGCAAACTTATAAAGGTCTGCAAAGCAGCCTCGGCTGGACCGCTCGAAAAGGTTATGGGATTAGAGGCTATTGATTAGGCTAACTGGCTACTCAGAATGCTATGCAATTGCCAATGAAAACTTCTACAAAAACACGCCTTTTGTTAGGTAAACTGCACCATCTATGTCGCATCAGCAGGCACTACAATTTAAGCATTGGGAAGAAATGACAGCAGCTGCATAGGGCGTCATTAGTAAAGCAAAAAATCTGCTTGCAAGAGCTGGAGTACCCACAGCCTTGCTGCCATAACTTACCTGCTGTACTGGATAAAACGTGTGACTTCCGCTATGGGCAGAATATTAAATTAAGTCGATCTTGTAATCTAAACATTGGTGTCTTCATCAACATAAAAAGTCAGCTGTACAAATAGACAAACTTTGGTTGTGAAAATGTTGACGACTGAATGTAGGCTGAATTGTAAGAGAAAATCTGTTCGCGACAAATGCACGTTTTAGGTCCCTGCAGTACACCTGTTTACAGCGACGGAGTTATTCCTTCCAGTGGTGCAAGCTGGAGGAGTACCTACTCGTCAGGCACGAGTTTACACGTGAAATGCAACACGGCGTACATACGGACATCAGGATACAGCAATGGCACCTGCTCAATGGGAACATGGACATGGGGCGGTGCGGGTAAATCACAACTGAGCTGCTCTCCAGGTCAGTAAACTCGATCTTCATTATTTCTGAATGACACGTAATTTAGGACATCAGTATAACATGTTTTAAGTTTTAATGCTCAGCGATAATAAACTATTGCATAGTCCGCAAAGCCAGTGTCCATCTCTTTCTCTCTCTCTCTCTCTCTCTCTCTCTCTCTCTCTCTCTCTCTCTCTCTCTCTCTCTTTCTCTCTCTCTCTCCCTCTCTCTCCCTCTCTCCCTCTCTCTCACTGTCTTTCTCTCGCTCTTTCTCTCTCTTTTTCTCTCTCTCTCTCTCTTTCTATCTCTTTGTCTCTCTCTGTCTCTCTCTATCCATTAAGTCTCTCCTCTCTATTGTAATGTATCTCCGTCAGTAACTCCACAAAGTCATAAAGACCATGTGGGCGTTACGCAGGAGAGTTTTGTATAGCGAACTCACAGCCTAAGCGGCTTTCGGTACGCATTCGGTAGCCAACAGACTTTGTCTCACGCAAAAAAGAGAAAGTGGGAAGCATAGCAGAGTTAGGAGAGCAGTTGAGGTAGTGAGTGGCATAGAAGTAGCAGTTCAGGACCGCTGAAAAAGATGTGCCATAGTCGGCAGTTGGAGAGTAGATGTCGTTGCTAAGAGTTGTGGAAGCGATTTCCACAGTCTAGGACCTGCAGAGCTAAAGCTTATGTCGCCAACTGTCCTTAAGCGGAGGAATGGGACAGCTAATTTATTGTCCACACAGGACCTGAGGGCGCGAACAGGCTGAAACTGATGTAGCAGTTCAGCTAGGTATGAAGGAGCCAAGCCGTGGCGGGCCTTGTGGGTCAGCGTAAGAACTTTGCTCTGTATCCTTTGCTCAACCGGCAACCATCCTAGCTCTTCCAGCAAAGGTGACACGTGCTCAAACCGTTGGGACTTGAAGACCAGCCTTGCAGCCATATTCATAGTCCGCTGTAGTAGCATTATAGCTTTCTTTGGTAGCCCAGCCAAAAGGGAATTACAATAATCAAGCCGAGACAGAACTAAAGAGCTAGTTAAATTTTTTACAAGCCACTGTGGGAGACAGCTTCTAATCTTGGATAGGGATCGGATGTGATGGCTAGCTGTAGAGGCAGTCTTCTGAATGAAGCTTTTGAAATTGAGGCAGCTGTCGAACACGACACCTAGATTACGAGCACGTGGTGAATGTCGCACAATAGCATCGCCTATTAGAACAGCAAAGCCTTTTAATCCAGCCACACGCTTAGGGTGTCCTATGAGAAACAGTTCGGTTTTATCGTCATTTAATTTCAGGAAGTTTTCCGACATCCAGGATCGAATATCGGCAAGGCAAGCATTCAGTTTCTCAGTTGCTGCAGCAGATTCCGACGGTTTAAATGACAAATACAACTGATTATCGTCAGCATAGAAGTGATATCCTATTCCATGGGCCTTAATCACTTTTTCGAGAGGTTGCGTATAAATGGAGAACAGCAAGGGACTAAGTACAGACCCTTGAGGGACTCCACAGGTGACCCTTCTCGTGTCTGAGACCTGACCCCCACACGACACGGATTGAACACGATCAGACAAGTATGATTTAAACCACGCCAGTGCTTCGTCTGCCAGACCTATCGTTGTTCTCAATCGTTCAAGCAGAACTTCGTGATCAATGGTGTCGAAGGCAGCAGACAGATCTAGCAGAATGTCATTGTTAACACGGAGGAGAGCAGTTTCAGTAGAGTGCTGCCTCTTGAAACCTGATTGAAATGTTTCTGACATTCCATTATTTTCAATACGTTTAACTAGCTGCTTAGCAACAATTTTTTCAAGAATCTTTGATAAGAACGGAAGAAGGGAAACTGGACGATCTCTCTCTCTATTTTGCCAAATATTTCTGGATGGCAGCAAACTTGTGACCTTTAAACCGACTCTCGGATCAAGCTTACATCTAGAACTGAAGCTATGCTATTTTGCCCTATACTGGTTTTATTAGGCATGTCGAGAACTCTTAGAGAAACACATACCTGTGTAATATAAACATTTGAAAAAATAGACTACAGTTTCTAAAAGTAAAGTTATGGTCATCTGATTAAAACACTCAATATACACGGTGGCAGAGGAACACCAACCTAAATCACCCTTTCAGCAGTTTGAAAATAATGTTTCAAGGCTCGATCCACCGACTTGAGTGTTGAAGTAGTCTCATCATTCATTTGGATTAGAACGCAGCAGAATTTTCTTTAACTGTAACCGCTGATGACAGCAGTAGGGTAAGGTGCTCGCACTTCTCGCCTGAGGTCGCGATTTTGAGCAGGCCAGCCGGAAATCTGTTGTGGTCTGCTGTGAGCAAGGTGATAGCGGATAACGCTCTTCTGCCGATAAGTAAGCTGATTAGTTAACCATGTATGTTGTGTACTTGTCATCTAGTTTTAATTTATATAAACCTCTGCATAGCCTGGGCTTAAGCAGAAATGATACTTTCTCTTAAAAAGTATTGAAGACTTAAGAACATAGACTTAATAGAGTAAAACTTGGCCTAAGACAACTTTCTATTTTATAAAGATTGATATTCCCAATGCCTGTATTTACAGTACTTAACGTTAACAAAAATTTGAAATCAACGGCCAATATTTTTTATTGACTAGCAGACTCCATAAATCCTTCCAATGTTTTTATATTTATCGAAATCGCTCCTGCAGCAGCTGTTTGGCGAAAATGGTATTTCATTCATGTCCTCATGATAGATACATGATAAATAGAGTGGGAATTGCGTTCAGTAGTATCATCAAGACAACAACTGGACTCTCCAGCTTAAAAAGAGCTTCACCTGAGCCTCTTGAGAAGACTATGAGAGCGAGTGAACTTCGCAGCTGGAGAGAGACCGACAGGTGAACAGAAAGAAAGAGAGAGAGTGAGAGAGAGAAAGAACGAAAGAGAGAAACAGCCAACGTGTTGAGATTGCATTCATGGATTTGAAATCAGAGCTTTGTCTCATACGCTAGCTACCAAACCTAAGTTAGCTGTATTTCTTCGTGTTGGCTTTAAAAACCAGAAATTGAAGCTAAATTTGCAGTTGGAATTTATTTAGCTAAGGCTAGTGAAACAAATGAACTGTAGTGAAGCAATTAAATTTTCCAGGCTGCACTTTATCACCGAATCCATATACGAACGTCGCCCAGAGCTCGTTGCTTATCGGAGGCTCAGATTACCTGGCCCATGGGACGGTGAGTCTGGCATGCTCAACAGGTTATGCCAGTACAGGTGGCAGTTCATCTGGAACGTGTCTGCTCAATGGAACTTGGAGCTGGGAAGGGGCTGCGACAATGCTTCAGTGTGCCCAGGGTAAGTTGATTGAGAGATCCTTCTTGACAATGCTATTGTCTCTGAGAGATGTTCTGTAGCCCTCCCATCAGGGATTGGCTTCGAAGCAAATTTGGGTGCACATAAGTACGATAAGATAGATTTCGCTAAATTTTCTATACATTTAACAGTGAAGTACCTTTCCAACGTGTGCCTTGGCTGAAAAAATTTCTTTCCATCAAATAAAGTTTTAGTAGTATGGAATGCATGTCTTGCGATCTTGCCACATTCAAATACTTTCACCTCCTATCTAAAGTGAATACTAGGACATTTACTTTTTAAATCAAGCCATATCCCGCAGATTTTGCTAAACATTGTTCTTAGCATATCGATGGTAATATTCTTATTCATCTTTTCTCTGACCGTAGGTTTCTAAATAATAAACTTGATTTATCTACAATCGTTATGTGGTTATGTGGCCACTATATTTAAGTGTACTCGAGGGAACTGTGGCATGTATACTGTCTGAAGAACCATGGCACTGTCGGTGGGCAAGAAAAACAAGAGCTTGATATTTCCGCCTAGTTTAGCATACAATTCAAGTGCCAGTCTTCCAACGAATGAGATCAATTTGTCGTCATTAATGAGCTTAAGCCTTTGACGGTTTCCACATATTACCACGAATGCTTTATAATACCCAAAGGGATTCTTCTAATACGCACTGAAGCGGTCGAGATCTCGCAGGTCGGATGAGGGCCTGCACGCCGTTGCTCCAAAAGCTCCTCCTCCCCCATAAGGTTAAGGTCAAGGAAAGCTGGTGTGCCAATTTGGCTGCTGGAAAAAGAATGCCAGTAGTTGGAAGCGTTGGGTACCATAGTTAGTTGCGGCCGTATACGTTGTTACCCGCGTTCGCATATCGGTTATCTTTTACATAACATGATTAAATAGCCTCCGTTGTATAGATTCAAAAGAGCCCTAATTGCTATCAATATCACTGACACACTGACAGTGAGCTCTATAGAGTTGTCAATTGCAGGACTCGAACCCACAACCCGGGTCGCGAAGAGGAACCGTCCTACCTCGGTGGTAACACTCACAATTCAGAGGCTTGCCCCTGTCACGTTAGAAAGACTCCTTCTGCATATCTTTCATTAGAAAACTAAGCATAACTTGGCTTTTACTGTGCAAGTACGCACAGAAGTTTGAGTAAACAAATGAGATTGGAGTAAAACAGATTATAGGTGTTTATAAATAGATATAGGCATATATGTTGGTACATACTATTCAATAACCCTTTATATATATATATATATATATATATTTTCAATAACCCTTTATATATGTATATATTTATATATATGTATATTGCATTTTACCGCGTATCCCCACCCTGATTTATAAGCCCCCAAATTTTGCGACCGAAACTTTAGACAAAAATGTATTCAATAAATAAATGAACTAAACAATAGCAAGAATCACAATCACTCATGTCACTATCAGTATCCTCTGCATCAGAAATGATGATGACATTATATTCATCTCACTCATTAATATCACTGGCTTGAAGTTTTGTGGTAATTCCGTTAAATTCATTGTCTTCGTCACTCACTCTTTTAATAGACTGCCTCATCTTCCGATCCTTCCGTGGCTTTTGAAATGCCACAAATGCATTCGAAATTTACTCAAATACCGTAAACACACTCAAAGCAGGTACGTTGTTTAACACAATATTGAAGAAAAAAGTAAACTACCAAATGTAGGCCCCTCTTTATTATCTGACCCAAAATTTAAGAAATTAGTGCTTATAAAGGGCAAAATGCGGTATATGTAGATATATGTGTGATCAGGCATGCTCGCTTGTATGCCCATTTGTGTGATTCGTCTACCGAGTGTGCCTGAACGTGCTGCCAGTGGTTACTGCTGCAGTCGGGCATACCCGCGGACTCTTACCAGCTTCCGCCTTTGCTGCATTGAGTCAGGGGGTATTTGTCACTTGCTGAGTCACTGCTCGCCGATGCAGCATGCAATCTTGGCCCGACATAATTTTATTGTGGGCCGCCTAATCGGTGCAGTTCTAGCTATTGAACTTACCAGTATGTGGGCAGGCTAAGTCCATCAGCTTGGTTGTTGTTCGGCTCTGACCAGGCGGAGGACAACGGCACCAATATGGTGATCATTGATACTGTACATGTTGCCACTAACCAAATTTGCATCCTGACCCTGTGCATGTCACCCCTAACCATGTTATTCATGTTGTTTATCAAGCATGATATTACTCACCCTTCAATCGCGTTTCCCTTTGCAGCAAATGTAACACCCCTAGAAAGAGATTGAGTTCTCTGAGGGCGCTTTATCAAGTGCATTATTATTATTATATGGATGTGATAGTGCCGTTCTATGGCGTCAAGGGTGCTCTGATGATGGCGGCCCGAAACAAGACCAATGATTACCCAGCCGTTTTCTGGTCTTCCTTTACCGCTGACTACCAGTGGGCAGTGGTGAGACCCGTCCTGCTCAAGGTACTCTGCCGCTACGGGCCAAACAATGAAGCTTACCTTGCTGACCTCGGCATCTCACACGCACTGAGAAGGGCTTTCAGATGGCTCTGGTTTTACGGGGTACGGACACTCTCCCCCCCCCGACTTTCCCAGCCTACATTTTCCCCTCCTGGTCATTTCCCGACATCTCCCCCTCGGGTGAGACATTTGCCCCTGGGGTAAGGTTTAGGCTTTAGGCTTTAGGCTTTATGCTTTAGGCTTTAGACTTTAGGCTTTTGGCTTTAGGCTTTAGGCCTTACGCTTTACGCTTTACGCTTTACGCTTTAAGCTTTACGCTTTACGCTTTACGCTTAAGGGTAAAGAGTTTGGGGTTTGTGGTTTTGAGTTTTAGGGGTTAGGGTTTGAGATTGTATTTGATTATGTTCGTATATATATACATGTGTGTGTGGGTGCGTGTGTTTGTGTGTGTGAGTTAGTCTGTGAATTCTCTTTGCTGAGTAGTAATAAAACTAAAAAACTGTAAAAAATCCACGCGATCCATCTTGCTCGAAGTAAGTGTGATGGGTGACGGACACGACGGATAGAGTTTCTCTCTTAAAATAATATATATATATATATATATGTATGTGTGTGTGTGTATGTATGTGTGTGTGTATGAGTGTGTGTGTGTGTGTGTGTGTGTGTGTGTGTGTGTGTGTGTGTGTCTGTGTCTGTGTGTATGCAGAGAGAGAGCAAGGGATTTGCTTATTTATCAGCATCATTTCCATATCGGTGGAATAGCCTAGAGGCTATCCCCACTGCTTGCAGTCGGCAGAAAAAGATAGTTTACTGTAGTAATCTAACCAAAGACCTCTGTCCTGAAGAGCGAGCACTTACCTCCTAAGCAGTAGCAGCCCATAATCATAGGGCAAAGGAGAAAAGACATGACGTTCATTAGGGTGCTATGCCGAGGAGTATCGCCACATGAGTAACTCAAGCCTTTTGCCAACCCTAGACGGCCTCCGACAGTGTGAACATGGCCGGTTCATAAGATTTACCTATGTCTAATGGGTTTCATTGCGTGGTGAGAAGATTTTCATTTGGATGCCACTCACAGATGGTGAGCCGTGATGCAACACTGAATAAGGCTGTGGCTTTTCACGACCTCGGTCCCGAGGTCGTGGGATCAAATTTTTCGGTGGGCAACCTTTTATTGCTGCTGCAAGTGGTGCTGATAGCCATACAGGATTTTCTGCTGTTTTACCAAAGAGGCTGTTGAATTAATTAGTATTTTTTAATAACAGGGATTTAGCAAACGAGGCCAATGTTTATCAGGCTAATTCTTCTGGCTACACAGTCAAAAATCAAAGGTTTATTGAGGTAATAGATGTCATGATTACGGTAGTTCGTTGGTAGGGCACCCTAAAAGAAGTAAACCTCTATCTGGGTGCTTAAAGCAATAGCCACGTGTCTTATAAAGGGCCATATTGTCCTTCGACAAGTAGGCAGAAGCAAATAAGTACAGTCAGCTCTGGTTTACAAAATAGATTTAGAACGTAAAACCTGCGATAAGTTGAACTTTCTTAAGTCGAAAATGGTATATATGATATGTGATACGCTCTACTTTAATACTTTCTGACTCTTTCAGACATTATTTCCTCTCTGCAGGTTGCATAGTTATCGAATCAACTGACCGCGCGTGTAATTGCAAAAGTTTTCTTAAAAGTATTGTAGTTCCTGGCGTACAAACTACATCAAGAAACCTCACCTCTTTTCGTATTCAGATTTACTTTATTATGAGTCAGGTTTTCCGTCTTGCTTCTTCAACTGGAGGTTCGACTATGCTGCTAATGTTATTTAAGGCCAGATGAAGTTACTAGGACCAGCACAGTGAGCTAACTAGAGAAACTAATGAAACTATAAAACTATTCGAGTAAATATTAAAATTTCACTGATGCTTTAAGCTATCATATTTGCAATGTGACAAAGACTTGCAGAGTTCACTGCTGAAAGCATCAATAGGAAGAAGTTCTCTGGTTCCTTCTAAGCAAGAGCCCACTGCACCATCGTAGTATAAACAAAATTGGAAAACGGAAAGACAAACCCCTGGTGGAGTAAAGAAAATAGCAGCAAACCAATTTAATAAAAAGCTGCAAGGTTCGTAATAAGATTTTACGAATAGTGGCAGCTGATATGCTAATATTTTGAATATTTCAAGCTTGGTAGAGTAATCAGATTTCTTAATTGCCTTCTACAATTATTTGCTGACAAAACGACCTCATTTGCATAACAGCAGAAGACATAACAGCTTTTATCAATGCATGCACTTGGCCTTAAAGGATAGCCCACCACAGGATTTGAATCTCCGACCTCGATCTTAAAGAGGTAGCACTTATCCTCCTGGGCTCTATATGTAGATGGTTCGGCGACCTAATACGGCATGCATTGTAGTTTGGTAAATCCTGATAGCCGAAAACATTTTAATGCTGCCAGATGGCATATCTTCAGAATCGCGGAAAAGATTACTTCATTGCATGTTAGATTATTAACAGACATTTTAGTGAAGTTACGGAGCCTTGAATATCACGGCGAAACTCGTACGTACTTAAATAGTAGGCCAGGAGTGCAATTTTCTGTATATGTAAAATACGACATGATGAAAGAGTGACTACAACAAGCTTCTGACATCCTAAAACAACTTCAGTAACTGCAATTCAAATTCTGCTATAGGAAAATATTATTTCATTGTTGTCGTAGTGCAAGATTCACAGTCAGTCTGTTAACTTATCTATGTAATTGGTTTAACTAGTAACACAATTATCTTGTAGCTTGCCCATTACCCACGTCGACTGGCTTGACTATCGCTTCTGGCATCGCTAGCACTGCCTACTTCAATGGCCAAGACATCACGATGCAATGCAGCCAAGGTTATGTCCCCACTGGCGGTGACGGTAATGCAACTTGCTGGAGTGGGTCCTGGACCTGGCACAGTTCTCAGTTGGCCTGTAGTCCTGGTAAGATCTATTGTCAATTTTCATACAGTATCAGCAATGCGATAAGGAAATCAAGTTCGGAAATATTCCTTATCCTGACTTAGCTATTACTTGATCGATTCAATATCATTAAAAAATTAGAGTGACAGAGAACTCTGCACTTTATCCAGCCACAAGCATTGCGGAGGTATTTGAAAAGTTATTGTGCCTTTAACCGTGGAAAATAAACTTGCGGACTCACTGATGATCAAGCTGGATAACCTTAAGCATGCTACATGCGTCTCTCCCTGCTTTGATGGTTAAGTGAGCTAATGTTTGCAGTCTTGGTAGATTTCCCATAGGATTGCCAAACAGAGAAACTGCTCTAAGATTAACCCTCATTCCAAGCGAATTCACCGTATTTAGCAGCTTGTTATGCAATCTCTGAAAGAGCAGGATTAACTGAGGAAACATTGTAAATCTTAAATAATTTTAAAACAGATAATGGTCGGGCATATAAAATGGTTAGAGATCTCATTTCCTTTTATTCAACTTTGTACAACATGAAAGATTTTCTTGACACTTACTTATGAAATGGTATTTTTAGAAACTTTTTATCTCCGCCAAAAATTGTATTTAATGCTCATGCTGTACAGCGTTCATCCAAGATATGGTTTTGTTAGAGAGAATCTAGTATTTCTGGAGGGTCCATAAGCTTATGGGCCATTTTCTCGATGAGTTGGAACGCATGTTTACGCTTCGATGAATTTATTCTACTGCAGTGAGTGATAATACACGACATAATGATCCTGCAGTACATCGAAACCTTTTTATTTCTACAGAATGCTCGGATTTTATGTTTTAAGGGTCTGGGAGCTAAGGTTAGCAAGCTCATGGTCGATAATCCCGTAAAATATTCAGAGTTCATATATCTGGGGTATTTGTGAACTTAATTAGTTATTTCTGTAAGTTCACAGGTCTACAAAAAGTATTTTGGTGGTTTAAAATTTGCAGATGGAAACTAAATACTTAATAAATACAACTTCAATGTTGAGAGTCACATGACAAAGTATTATTAAAGTGCAGCTTAACTCTTATATATGATGCTTCCCAGAATTGATTTGAGTCGATGAGCAAAAAAACATATATCACAGCGCCTCGTACACGTGATCTGCTATCAGCCTATGCTCAGACTTGGACAGATTCTTTTTGCGACTATAAGCTCTCAGGACAAACAACTGACGCCCCGGCTACCCACCGCATTTTGGCTGTAGTTGGCATAGCCCTACAGTTTGCTTGACGCGTATGTAAGACAAGATTTATTGGCATGCTAACGTGTGAATTCAGCACTAAATTAGCTTCAACGTTTTATAATTCTGTCAAGCATTCTTAATCTTTCCCGGCGACAGGACTGTACCTTTTACGGCTGACCAGTTTTTTTTTCAGAAGAAGAGGAAGAAGAAGCACGAGCAAAGTCTCTACCAAGTGTCAAGGAATACACAGGATATAGCACACAAATCAGTTGTTCAATAGATACAGTTGTTTTCTCAGCTTGAATTCATTTATTGATAAGAATAATAGGCGGCAATCTAAAATATATATTATATATATAATATAAAATATATATAATATAATATATATAAATATATATAATATATATATATATATAATATATATCTAAAATATATATTAACCCATAGTCAGACGGATACTTCTACCTAGTATGAATGCCTCATTTATAGTACAGTCGATCGTACGGTCGTTTCAGCGAAGCGTTTAAGATGCAGACATTGGGATTCTTGCAAACACTAAAGCATCACTCACATTTTACCAAAATTTCCTAGCACTAAATGGACTATGTTCCCTTCAAAAAGTCGCTAATTGAGCTCTTTTACAGCCCGGCCATGCTCAGTGAAGTATCAGCCTACCTCCGCGTAAATAAGCCGGCTTGCTCCGTGACCTGGAGTTGAATTCGCTTATCTAATTTGATCACTTTATATCACTAATTATATTAGCTGGCATATTTTGAGACAATTTCTTGCTAACGAGCCGAAGCTTAAGCGCGTGAATCAATATCTGGTATTTTGAAAATTGATGCACCCGGGTAGCTTAACTCAGTTTCTACTTTGGTAGCAAAGAACAACTATAATTCCTATTAGCGTGAAGGTGCTACCTGACTGGTAGGTTTTGGAAAGCTGCTTTTTTGAAACACTGGTATTCACAACTGAATTGCCATTCTATGCATTTTTTTAGATAAGCCTAAGAAATTTACGTAGAGCTCTTGAGATGTCATTTGATCCATAGGCAGCCCATTTAAGCTTGGGCGTCTTCGTTTACGGTCAATTAGCAGTACAGACGCATTGAAACCCGCTATGTCAATCTAACGAAAATTCTAAAAATAAGTATTTTAATTAGCACCCTATGAAAGCAATAGTAATGGTCAGTAACGACTTAGATGTCGTGCCAAAACAAGCATCATTAAGCATTTGACTATCTTTCTTGCAATCAAATGCCAAATTACACGAAGAGACTTTTAGATCAACCGGTTACTCGGAACCGTGATGAGTAATGTGCACTTAAACATGCACAGGTAGCAAGACCAAACGACAGGAGCAAAATAGACGTCCACTAGGAGACTGTAAATCAGTGAAAGATGAGCTGAACAATGATTTGTCAGCTGAGAATTTCAGTGCTGCTAGATGTATCCAGGAGGCAACAGACAGCGAGCGGAATTAAGTTCCAGACTTTAGTGCAGACAAATGAAGGTTCGATACCAACATATTTGAATTTCGAGTGATAGGCGCCGAAACAAGTGGAAGGCGAGAAGCGGGTAATGCTTTTACTACAGAAAAGCGTGGCAGGAAGTTTAGTAGTCTGGCGATAGCGAGTAAAGCAACCCGGTTGGCTATGGAGAGGCTATTCATTTTATATCTGTAGTTAATAGGAAGCCAGTGAAGCTCAAGCAGAAGTGGCAATAACTAAACAATAATGATATAATAACCATTAATATGTATGGTTCCACTATCTCTACATAAGCTTTCATCTTGGCAGATAGAGCTGGCGAAATTAGGAAACAACTAAATGACCAGATGCATAAAGTAAAAGGTAGTAAAACAACTGCCGAAAAATCCTGAGCAAAGGCTGCTTGCAGATCTTGATTCCAGCGGCAAGTGCTAAAATTTGTATCTTCCACTCAGAAAATGATATTATAGTAATATTGAATTTTTAATTTAGGCAATCTAGTTGATTGACATTGTTGAGGCTCAGACAGCTGTGACACGGTAAAGAACGTGAGTAGCTTTGCTGAGCTTTAATTAATGCAGAGAGCAACACAAAAATCAACTGTAGCAAAGATGGACAGAGGATGAGCCAGAAAATGGTTCAATATATACCAGTAATAATTGATAACTATTGACAGAGCAATAAGTTTCGTTGAAGAAACCTGCTGTTGCTGGCTACTTTTGAAATTCACTCTCTTATCAGGGAGAGTACATGAGGTCGAGTAAGAGCTTAATTGGCCAAAACAATACTAGATTTACAAGCAAATCAGCATGCCTCTGTGGCACCAAAAATAATAATAATAATAACAATGCACTTGATAAAGCGCCCTCGGAGAACTCAATCTCTTTCTAGGCACATTACATTTGCTGCAAAGGGAAACGCGATTGAATAGTGAGTAACATCATGTTTGAATAACAACATGAATATCATGGTTAGTGGCGGCATGCACAGTGTCAGCACGCATAAGCACATGAAGGACGAACCACAGAGACTCAATAAATGATGTCCTAAATAGGTGTGCTATTAAGTTCTTTCTAATGTGGTCAAGTCAGGAGATTTTCTGACGCAAGTCGGGCGTGAGTTCCAGGCTTTGGGAGCATACCAACTAACTGCACTGTCTCCAAGGATTTGAGGTTTGTACGAGGTATTAGTAAAATGCTGGATTCCGGAAACCGGGTGGTACGATGCTTGGACTGGTGGGGGAGTAGATCTGAGAGATAGGCTGAAGCCAAAGAATGAATTGATCTAAAAGTGAGCGACAAAACCTTAAAGTCGATCCTCTGCTTGACTGGTAGCCAGTGCAGGTGGGCGAGATGTGTGAAAAATATACCCGTTCTCTTGAGTCATGCAGTTCTGCGCTCCAACTCAAGGCGAAATGGCTTAGTGCAGGTCTGGCACACCGGCTTTTGAGGCAGATTCAGCCAATACAGAGCAACTGTACTCTCTGTAACTTTTTTTTGGAGCAGTGAACGTGAGTCATCGGTGAGTTCACTGAAGCTGCGAGTTATTTGTTTGGTTCAGTAGTCTCTGCCATATCACCACCCCGCCCCCAAACTTAAATGAGAATTTAGGAAACGCAAGTAGTTCAAACGTGATAATAGTCGGCACGAATGCAGAGGTGATATTGATGCATGTGAGCACTAGTCGGCAAAAGAAAGCAAAATTATATTCATGCAGGGGATAATTTACTCGTTACAACTGGGAAACAGCTAATATTTGCCGTCTAGATACTGTCTCAAAAATTCGACAAGAGCACTGACCGGCTGCAGTTTTACTGATTTTCTCGAAAAAAATAGTAACTGAAGATTAGACAAGTAAAAATTGTGAGGATCTGCAATTTACTATCAAAAGTTTCGATATGTCAGATATTAAAAGTCATTGAGTCGTCAACCAGTTATCTGATATCATGCCTATTCGAGATCATTCTACTGCTTGGTCAAGGAATGACAAAAAACCTCGACGGAACCCGAATTTTGAAACAAAGGCTTTGGCTTCAAAGCTTGTCAGCAGGATTCACGTTTCCGTCTAAGTTGAATGTGAATGTCATCACTCCTTTTCGGTTTCTCTGCAATCCGTAAAAAAATTTGCTCCACCCTCATGAAATGAATTGTAGGTGCCTTAATGTCCGGAAAATGAGCATGTCATTATCGCTTAGCCTTCGAATTGCTTTGTTCATGCATCTTTTCAGAGCTTAAATAGATGTACTCTTCGTTGGACGCCTTCAGTTTTATCGTGAAATCTTTTCTAAGTATCTGATTACTACACAAGTATGTACTGCTTGTATTGTCGCAGGTGATGAGCAACTATCCTCAGAAGATGGTTCAGAGTTGTTCCGCGCCTGGCATGTTTATTTGGTACTTGAAATTCTTATATGCTACCGTACCGGCTGTCGTTAAGTAAGTTCTAGAGCTCACAGAATAGCCACCGATAGCACTGGGTGAAGCTCAAAGCTTCAAGGCGTATTTCATTGCCCGATTATTAGTTGGTACAGATGCTAATGTAAAATTACGGCGAGGCTGCTTTCACCCTACCTTGCGCATAAAAGTCAATGACTGCATGCAGGTACTACATAAAAATACTCCGATCGGCTGCACTCTAAGGGCCTAGAAATCCTTGTTGAAAAGTGGATTTATGTCAACGATTAAGTCCATCAATAGGCATTCAAGTGTAACCTCTGGAAAAGGCAGGCTGCCGCTTGTCCTACTCACATGTTCTGTGTTGTGATTGGCATGCACCCATACGCGATCTGACCAAACCTTTAATTTAAAGCATCTCTGTTTGCACAGCCAAGTGTTAATATAGCTTATACAAGAACTGGTCCAAAACATGGAATTATTTGCAAAGGGGAATGACCCTATGTATTGGCCTAGCTGCTTAACACATTTGCAAGTGTTTCTAAACATATCCGTAACTGCTTTTATAGGCTGCTACACTCCTCAACTTGACAACACCACAGAGCTGGTGTCAGGAAGCTTGATACCAGCGTATCAAGCGAACACTTCTCTCACCTTGGTGTGCTGTTCTGGTTACGTAGATCTCCTACTGCAAAATGTCAGTATAACATGCGGAACAGATGGTGCGTGGATCGGTAATAACGGAAAACTCAACTGTGTGCCAGGTAATTACACCAGCTTCACAATGTGCTACACTATATTGCAATAGAGGAATACAAACTAAGTCCGAATTAAAAGCTGTTAAGAGTGAATGAATTAGATAGATTAAAAGTACATCAAAGTGTTCTATTAGTCGAGATGGTACGAACAGCTAGCATTACTTAAATCTAAGTTAACAGGCCCAATGTCTTGTTAAAGGATGGCAGATGAAAAAAAATCGACTTACTAAAAGATATAATTGTGTTTCAATAAACTTAATTGTAAGTTTTAGCACTCCTAGCTATGATAGGCTTTGCACTTAGCCTGTTAAATCGGCTCAGCAGCTTCAGACTTGTTCAAAAATATTAGAGCTCTGTTTCATAAATAACCTTATTAAACGGAGTCTGGAATTAGGGTATTTAAAACTATTAGGAATCACCTTTGACTAATTTAAGCTCATCTAAAAGCAGCTGTGTAATAGTAATTTGACAGTTTCTCGCACCTTAACTTTGATTTTTTGCGATTGATGCAATGATTAACATCAATAGAATAACTGCATTTATTGGCTGTGAAACCATGTAAACACTTTTATTTCTGCCCGAAATATACTGTGCTATAATAATATACTGTACTAAGCTTGTTGGTATTTTTGCACTCGATTGTAGGCTGTGTTACTCCATATCTAAACCTTAACACAGAAGTGACTTCAGGAGTTTTGGCGTCAGCATATGCAGCTACTTCGAACTTGACGGTGGGCTGCAGTGTCAATTACATACGATTAAGTGGGAGCAACACGGCCATTTGCTTATTCAACGGAACCTGGTCGTGGACCTTAGGCTCGGCCCTAAGCTGTGTTCCCGGTGAGACTACTTTTATTTCTACTTTATTATTTGTTAGTAAGCAATTTCATGCGAAAGCAAGCATGCACAGGCACAGTTCGAGGCACCATTAGCTGGCATTTAAGGTAAGCCAATGTGATTTTGTTGGTTGCTGAGATTCTCTATTAATGAATAGCTTACTCATCTAATAGTCTTAATCCCTGTGGTGATCACACGTGTACTAGGTAGGGAAAGCAAAGAGGGTAATATGTTAAAAGCTCTTCTCCTGTGATCATTGTAAGCTTCTCTATTATATTATAAAAACTTTAGTAAATTTTGTTGTAACACTATTGAGCATTATGGGACTTAATCTAAATAGAGACAAACTTTCATCTCGTGGACTACAGCAGATGTATTGCTTGTAGCTGGGCACTACATTTGGAGTTTAAAACATTCAAATTCATTTCACTGAGGAAACCAAGGTTTTTCGACAGAGTTACAGTTTTAAGCAAAGTCAGCAAAGTTGAGTATTAAGCCACGAACAAGCAACAATTATTCCTGAAAAAACTCTATCGATCGAACCGTGAAACAGTAACTCTCGGGTTGGTAAATCATACCGGTCCGAGGCAAAATTCTTTTTCGGCACTCAGTCTCAGGGAAGGAAGCCTACAGCTAAATTGTTAAAAAAAAATTTCACAAAAGTTATTACCAAAAGGCGTCCCTATGTCAGGTTTTAACTAAATAAATTTTTGTAGGAGGTTCTAAAATAAGCTTATATGTTCAAGTTGAAAATATCAACTGGCACCATGTATCACAACTAAAAAAAATATCACCTCCAATTATATTGTATATATTCATTTAAATGTTTAAAATTGTTATAGAAGAACAGCTCTGGTTGCTGTCGGAGAAACAAATCATCCGACTGGGCATTAGTAAATGCGCATAGGAGAATTATTAGAGCAACGACGGCACGCTACCTCTGTCAATGAAAATGTAAATAGGTAAGTCCAGATCGCTATTGGAGGAGTAGTTACTATTAAATCTTGAATTAGGTTTGTATGTGCTTTTAAAGTGCTAATTTCTAGTTAAGCTAGAGTGGTATACCATGTATCTGTTTACAACTTTCATAACACTGCAGGTGATTAGTGGTCGTGCTTAACCTGTTTCTTTCATCCAATAAGGTACCGACCCGATTGATAGGTGCCTTTGCTGCCAGATTTAGTAAGTTTCGTAAGCATCATCCGGAGAAGACGTTAGCCAGTATTTCAGATAATTAATTATGTGTCCGTACAAAATAAGGACACCAAGTTCAAGTTGGTTCGAGTATTCGTGACATCCCGTCTCGACGTCTGCAACTCACTGCTCGCTGGCCTACCAGCATGTGCGATCAGGCGACTGCAGCTGGTGCAAAACTCGGCAGCTAGGCTTGTCTGTCGTGAGCGTCGCAGTTGCCACATTACTCCACTTCTCGCCGATCTGCACTGGCTACCAGTCAAGCAACGGATTGACTTCAAGGTCTTGTCGCTCGCCTTTAGGTCCCTTCATTCTATGGCTCCAGCCTATCTCTCAGATATACTACCCCATCAGGCGAAGCATCATACCACCTGCTTTTCGGAATCCAACAGTCTACAAATACCTCGTACAAACCTTAAATCCTTTAGAGACCGTGCATTCAGTTCGTATGCTCCCAAAGCCTGGAACTCCCTCCCGACCTGCGTCAGAACATCCCC
This sequence comes from Cristatella mucedo, assembly GCA_009760855.2. NCBI lineage: Eukaryota > Metazoa > Bryozoa > Phylactolaemata > Cristatellidae > Cristatella > Cristatella mucedo. Next base: position 887,178 of record WPIO01000145.1, on the reverse strand, counting down.
TGACCTGACCACATTTAAAAGAAACTTAAAAGCACACCTATTTAGGACAGCATTTAGTGGGTCCCTGTGATTCGTCCTTGATGTGCTTATGCGTGCTGACACTGTGCATGCTGCCACTAACCAAATTTGCATGCTGACCTTGTGCATGTCACCCCTTACCATATTATTCATTTTGTTTGTTTTTTAAGCATGATTTTAGTTACACTTTGCTTGTTTTTCAAGCATGATTTTACTTACCATTCAATTGCATTTCCCTCAACAGCAAATTTAAAGCGCCTAGAAAGAGATTGAGTTCCCCGACGGCGCTTTATCAATTGCATTGATATTATTATTACTATTATAAATACTGTAATATTGTTTGATATTGGGTGCCAGGATCAATTTCTTTTCTGTTATATCTTTGTCTTGATCCCGGTGGCTTTTTGGACATTCCCATCGTGCTACATGCAATTGAAACATAAAATTCCCAGTCTTTAAAATTGTAATTATATTTAAACTAGTTTCTTACGTGCGACCATCTTAGATATACATAACAAATCGGAATATACTGGCCAGAGGCATTATGAGTCAGAAAAGTAAGTCAGCTGCTCTTTTGCAGGCATTTTTGCAAAAACTCTATGCACTCTGAATGGATATTCCGGTTACACAATACACAAGGCTCTTGAGTAATATATGTAAAGCTGTGTGTATGAATCGTGGTAAACATTTTTGTGTCATCAGATCAAACTCCGGTTTCAATTGCCCGGGCTCTTGATCGATGACTTGCATGTACTTGAAACTCTCCCGCCTTGACCAATCGAAAAGGGTGTAGAATATTTAAGATACTAACCGTGAAACAGCTTATACCAATGCGCCTATGGGCCCAGCCTACGGTCTGCACTTGGTTAGAGGCGTGCAAGCTTTAATTTGTAAGGACTGGTGCCAACCACCTGCTGCTTCATTGGAATGCTGTGGTAGGCAACCAGCTCCTTTAGCTGCCCCGTTTTGGCACCTAAGTAGTAATAGACTTGGCGAAAGACGACGACAAAGCTGCTTGTGCACAAGCTACTCACGTGACTCAAGGAGCTCCACTGTAAGCTAAATAGCTCTGCAATTTCTCTTCAGGCTGCAGCAGCCAACCAAATTTGGCTGCCAACACAAGCATCGCTCCAAGCACGATTACTACAGACTTTGCCCCCAATACCACACTGCTCATCACATGTGACTCAGGTTTCGTCAATATGAGCATGGAAAACAGTGCGGCCACTTGTGGATCGGACGGAGCCTGGTCGTGGGCTTCTGGAGAACCTTTCACCTGCGTTCCAGGTTAGTAGAGAGGACAGTGCTGACTATAGTGCTAGTGCTATGCTCCATATGCTTTCAAGATTATGTTTAAAATGAAAATCCAAGCACCTAATGCTTGTCAAAACCCTTGAGTAATTTCCTTATTTCAAACGATCCTGTGAATCTTACTTCTGCACATTTACTCAACCAGATCAACTCACCTACTGATGCAACTGGCACATTTTTTTCAGCATTCAGTTGCAGCAACCTCCATGCTGCTCACTTTCTTAGTTGCTCTCCTTAGTCAGCGAAGCTTCACAGCTACTCTCTTTTGCGCGAGATAGAACTTTTTTGCTTATAGCATGCCCATCACAAACAGCTTAGGTTTAGATCGCCCTGTGGAAACTTTGCAGAGTTTCACGATCAGATAGTGCTTACGGGGTGCATAATTACTGGCCGTGATAAATCCAATATATATGCATGCATGCATCTTTGACCCACCTTTTGTTACTTGAGGTGAAAAATCAGGTGACTGTCTATGCTAAATGAAGGTTAAGCTACTGTGGATAACGAGGCGTCTGTGTCCCCTACTTTGACTTCGGCACATATCCATTTTATTCAGCAGCTGCTCAGCCAAATGTACCTACACAAAAGCAGCAATGACTATATATATATATATATATATAATTAGGGACTAACATATATATATATATATATATATATAACTCAAAATTAAATGAAAGTTTTAAAACGTGCAATCACTCATAAAAGAGCCTACCTTGCATCAATGTCATAGAACGACAAATCTCATATATTTGAATGAGGTTTACCCTAGATAATTATATTTCCACGCTTAATACGGCCATCTTTACCACATTGAAGCGACCGATATTGTTGCTGCATCGCGCAAAATCTGCTTATAAAACTTTTGCATGTGCTATAGCAGTGACATGTATTCATAGCAAACGACAGTCGTGTGTAACATAATGGCTTTTCGCAGAGAGGTAGCAAGTTAAAGGCATAGTTTGTATCAATCAATTAAATTCAAGGCATCGTGTGCTTGTATGTGGCATTCGTAATAGTACGTTCCTGCTACATAATTTTTCTAGCGAGTATCATAGCCTTGATCCAATGTCCATAGCGCTCTTTTTCTAATTTTTTTTAACGTGCTAGTTCAAAAATATCCGTTGATATTTGAAATGTGTGATTCTAAAGAAGATTAAACTTTCAATTTGCAGGTTGCTACTCCCCCAGGCTCATTAATCACACACGGCTGCTTCGGAGACGCTCGGCGTTTGCATATGCTCTTTATGATGATCTCACCTTGACATGTCGGAATGGTTACGTGGATCTCAGCATTCAAAATACCCGCATCAGATGCGGACCTGGTGGCTTGTGGATTGCAAATGACAGCCTAAGCTGTGTGCCAGGTAAGGTTCAGACATTGGAGTTTGCTCACACTGTAAGAGTCTGGGTCAATCGAAGTGATGCTGCATAAGTAAAAATTAGAATATAGATGCAGCATTGACTAACTAACTAGGGTAAGCACATGGCCACACCCATGTAGAGACTACTTGGTATGATAAAGCTTAGCACTCAGATGCGAACCATTCCTATGATAGTAAAAATCTATCACTTGAAAGAAAATATAGGCTTGTGCCTCTTTCTACTTGCCTATCTTAAATTGTATGATTAAGGCGTGAAAGGTTTTGTTTTTCAGAGCAATCCTTTATCGTAGAAACTGCAGCTACCAAAATATATTGAGTTATATTCTTCTTTAGCATTTAAATTCATAAATATTTTACTTAAAGTGTTAGCGAAATTATTTTTTAAATACTGCATGAACCACTATAATTTGATTTTGAACTGCTATGAGAATCTAAAAATTTAATCAAGCCTTTTGCGGGCCGGAAATTTATGCAGCTGCTGTAGCCTTGGTTTCAGGTTAAGCATCCAGCCAATGGTGACAAAAATTATACATTTACAGGATGCATAGCAGCAAGCCTCAATCCCAATACTGAATTAACGTTAGCAGCTTCACCGGCAGTATACTCAGCAACTTCAAACGTGACGGTGCGCTGCAAAGTGAATTACATACGGTCGAACGGTGGCTATGCAGCCACATGCCTATCGACCGGAACTTGGTCATGGAGTACAGGCTCGATGCTTGCCTGTGTTCCCGGTGAGATTTCTCCACCGACCTTGATTCGCCAGCTTGCGCTTGCTTTCCAGCGGCCGTTTCAGCGGCTAGCACATCTTCATAATTAAGACTGTATTACTTGGAGGTAAATGAAAGTCTGTAACTGGTGAGGAACAACAGGTGCAGCTGCCACTGAAGAGCTTCCTTCCCAGCAGTCCCTGCAGATTAGAATAGTGGCGGCAGGCGTTGTTCGGCTCGCTCAGCTGCATCTAGCATCGAAATATGAAAAGTGATTGGTTAGCTTATATTAATCCCTATAGCAACTCTGTTATCGGCGTTTTGAGATATTTGCAAGCTAATGTAATGTAATGTAATGTAATGTAATGTTTCTCCATCTGTAACTCCACAAAGTCATTGAGACCGTGTGGGTGTTGCTCAGGAGGGTTTTGTACAGCGAACTCTCAGCTTAAGGGGCTTTCCGTACGCATTCGGTAGCGAATTGACTTCGTCTCACGCAACAAAGAGAAAGTGGGAAGTAAAGCAGAGTCATGAGACCAGTTGAGGTAGTCAGTAGCATGGAAGTGGCAGCTCTGAACTGCTGAAAGGACGAGCCATAGTCGGCAGTAGTAGAGCAGTCATCGTTGCCTAAGAATTTTGGAAGCGATTTCCACAGTCTAGGACCTGCAGAGCTAAAGCTTCTGTTGAAAACGCTCTTTAAGCGGAGGAATGGGATAGCTGATTTTTTGTCCGCACAGGACCTAAGGGCACGATTAGGCTGAAACCGATGCAGCAGTGCAGCTAGGTACGAAGGAGCCAAGCCGTAACGGGCCTTGTGGGTCAGGGTAAGAACCTGGCTCTATATCCGTTGGCCAACCGGCATCCATCTTAGCTCTTTTAGTAGAGGAGACAGTGTGCTCAAACTGCTAAGACTTGAAGACTAGCCTTGAAGCCATAGTCATAGTCGGCCGCAGTGGCCTAGTCGCTTTTTTGGCAGCCCAGCCAATAGGGAATCGCAATAATCAAGCCGAGGCAGAACTAAGGAGCTATTTAAATTCTGTGCAAGCTACTGTGGAAGACAGCTCCTAATCTTGGATGGGGATCGGACGTGATGGCTAGCTGCAGAAGCAGTCTTCTGAATGGAGCTTTTAAAATTGAGGCAGTTGTCGAAAACGACATCTTAATTTCGAGCACGTGGTGAAGGTCGCACAACAGCATCACCTATTAGAAGACCAAAGCCTCTTAATCCAGCCAAACGCTTAGGGTGTCCTATGAGCAGTAGTTCGGTTCTATCTTCATTTAATTTCAGGAAGTTTTCCGACATCCAGGATCAAATATCGGCAAGGCAAGCATCCAATTCTTTAGTTGCTGCAGCATATTCCGACGGTTTGAATAAAGAATACAGCAGAGTATCGTCAGCATAAAAGTAATATCCTATTCCATGGGCCTAATCACTTTTCCCAGAGGTTTTTTATAATAGGAGAACAGCAAGGGACCAAGTTCAGATCCATGAGGGACTCCACAGGTGACCCTTCTCGTGTGTGAGACCTGACCCCCACGGGACACGGATTGAACACGACCAGAAAAGTACGATTTTAACCACACCAGTGCTTCGTCTGCAAGACCGATCGTTGTTCGCAATTGTTCAAGCAGAACGTTGTGATCAATGGTGTCAAATGCTGCAGACAGATCCAGCAGAGCTAGGGCAGTGACATTGCCCTCGTAGTTGCCACGTAGAATGTGATTGTTAATACGGAGGCGAGCAGATTCAGTGGAGTGCTGCCTCTTGAATCCTGATTGAAATGTATCTGACATTTTTAATATGTCCAACCAGCTGCTTAGCAACAATTTTTTCAACACTACTGATTTCTGACCCAGAATTATCGTCAGCTGTAAGTAAATGGTTCTATTTTTAATGGCACAAGGAATACAGAGGGCTGATTACTCACGTGGGCATGGCTCTGCATTTCTGAACGTTTTTCGATACTTTAGATTACTATGTCATTCAAAGCTGTACCGCAAGATTTCGTTGCTGGTTTTGGGCTGTCAGAGGATGCATTTTTGAAAATTCCACTTCAACTGAGGTATTTTCAAAAGAATCGAAGACGGAAACGACAGGTTGTATAATTATGGTTCAGCTCGGCTATGGAAGTCAATGAATAAAATTTAAATAATACTACATCTGACCCATAAAACTTAAAAAGAATAATTATAGCCTAATAGTTTGCTTGTGAAGAACAGTGACACACGTTCACCCCTTGGGTTGACATGTATCTGCCACTAAAAACATTTGGGGTTTCAAGTTACATAAGCTAACTGTCTCTACTCTTTTGCATCTCCAATCGATTATAATATGCTATCATTTTTATTTGCAATTGATCATGCGACGGCTAGGTTGGTTCTAAAATCAACATGGATTTCAAATTCCAATTTCTACAAAAATGCTAAGAATTGCAGGGGCGTTTGGTCAGTGCGTAATGTGCTTAGTAAAGCATATCTGAGTGTAATCTTGTGAGCTTTAACGTGCATGCTACTCTACGTAAAATCCCACTAGTGTACACTCATCCTTAAAATTATCGCTGAATTTTTCTCTCAGTTAATAATAATAATCATCATAATAATAATACATTTGTATAGTTCCCTCGGTAAATTTAATCTTTTTCTAGGCACTTACATAAGCTGTAAAAGGAAGCACGATCGAGTAGTTAGTAGTATTATGCCTAATGTGAACTACTATAACGAGTTAATGTGGACATTCACTTGGTCAGCATGCAAAATGGTTAGAGACAGTATGTAAAGTGTCAGCACGCGTAAGCACACACACGACAAATCGCATGAACCCACTAAATGCTGCAGTAAATAGATACGTGTTTAGCTCCTTTTTAAATGTTTTCATGTCAGGTGATGTCGTGACGTCAGTCGGGAGTGCACACCCGGCTTTGGGAGCATGCGAACTAAAGGCACGGTCTCCAAAGAATTTGAGGCTCGCCCAAGGTGTAGGTAAACGAGGAGATTCGGAAAAGTGGGTGGTACGATACCTATCCTGGGGGAGAGCAGGTCTGCTATGTAGGCTGGAGCCGAAGAATTAAGGGAAATACGTTGAAGTCGATAAGTTGCTTCACTGAAAGTTAGCATCTTAATGTCCACTTCTAAGTCAGTTACTAATGACTTCACCTCGAAGACCTTCTCCCAGTCTCTGAAGACTATTAGCCGTCTAGGCCCTATATCTACTTTTCTCCTTCCAAGATGAATCAATTCGCTTGCGTCCTACGCAATCAACATGTCTTTATCTATGCGATCCTTCCAGAAATCTATAAAAGAAGCCAATTTTAATGTCACACTTTGAGAAGGCAGCGTGAAACGAGTATTTAAATAGGTCACTTCAGGTCTTACACGTCCACGAGCAATATAACTTAAGGATTGGTGCAAGGCTCCCTTTTTCACAATTTTAAATATATTTTCCTCTTGTCGTTGTAATTGCTAAACAGAACATTGGGTTTCTTACGTACATTGATGACGCACGGCTGCGACCCTGTCTTGCAACCCTCTCTGCCTTCCAGCACGTCAAACCCTCAAATTCCTCGTTGCATGTATGGCCGAAATTCGGACTAGGATGACAGCTAAGTTTATCTAATTGAGTAACAATAAAAACCAACCTATTAATAATTGGAGAGCTTATTGTTGTTTCCAAATTAATAAAAAAAACTCAAAATGAGCTTGGTTGGGATATTGTTCGTGAGAATGCACAAATCTTTTTGTCCTGTTCCCTAAATGACCTTTTAATGGCAAACATACCTGCATTACATCCAAGTAGGCCTAACTACAGCTACAATGAATTTCAAAGATACGGTCCTGTCTAACATCAGTGATCCTTTATTCATGTTAATTCATCCTTTATTCATGTTAATTCGTACCTTTTTAACACCGAATCTGAACTTCTGTAACTCGGTGCTTGCAGGTCCTCCGTTTTGTGCAAGTAGGTGCTTGGCGTCGGTCGACGGTAAAGCCCTGCAGCCTGCGGTTTCTCTTTCTCGAAAGTCGGAGTTGTAAGATAAACCACTTCCTGTGGATCTAAAAAGACCTCTCACTAAGTACGGTGGCAGTTTTTCAAAGTTTTTTTACTCAATCTTTGGGTCAATCAATTTGTCTTGCTCCAGCCTAACTATCCGAACTACTTATCACACTGACTTGCAGTCGTCCCACCATTTCCTCCTCTAACTCAAGTCGGATCAATTCAGCAGATAAACAGCTGAAATGATTCTGTAGCCTTTAAATTAGTGTGTGATTTTTAAACGAAAACACGTAGCTAGTGTGAACACGCCGCTAATGCAGTTCAGCGTAAAAATTTAACTAGGTACTAGAAGCGTAGTGTCACGTGGGCTGGCTGAATGAGGTGGCTCTGCTTCAGGATTTATAAAAGACGTGCAGCTAGTATGAACAAGCTGCTTTACAGGTCAGGGAGAACCTTTCGCTGGGTACTAGAGCCATGGTGACCCGCGGACTTGCCTATTTGAAATTTAATGGCTCTGCTTCAGGAATCGCTCAGTTGGACGGGAGGAATCTGACATTCACATTATAGGTTAGGATGGTAAATAGCACGAGAGGGAGAGTGGCATAGGGTAGAAGAACAGTAGCCTAGGAAAACTATTAGTCCTAAGAAAACTCGCCTGCCTCCTTTGCCCAGATTTTCACTTAGGTCTCAGTGTTAGTAGGTAAAAAAGGCATTTTGCAGACCTTTTGTATCATAAGGCTTCATCTAGTGCCCACGAATGGTATTGCACCAGCCCTGCTTTCAGATTCATATGCATAACCAAACTAACCTTTACATAGCAAGATTTTATCGATTCATGAATTCGGTCATTAGAAATGTTATTTTTAATTTATTTTTTGGGCTCGTAAATATTCTAAACTACAATTTTAGCCGTAGCGAAGCCAAAGTTAAAAATAAAGTTGCCTGAAAAGATCCAGCTGAAATCTTTTGGATAGTTGCTCAAGGAGTAAAGGAAGTATCTGCTGCATTATATACAGATATTGGTAAAACTGGTATCCTGAAGTAACGCCTGCATGAAAACAAGTTGGTTAATTCAAAATAATAGTCATCTCTCTAATAATGGCCACACAGAGTTTCTAACTTGACGATCTCTCCTTAAATACTTTAATTTAAGTCTAAAACGGTTACAAAGTCAGCTAAACGTGTATTCAAATCTATTTGATCCTCATCCTCAGCTTTGTTGATACACGCCGTATAGCTGTACCACGCACCAGAACCAAATGCAATTGGCGAACGTGCCTTAAGTTCGTATGCTACGAAAGCGCCGAACTTACTCCCTACTGACGTCACGATATCCCGTGACACCATGACATTTAAAAAGAAGCCTAAAACATAGTATTTGGTGGTTCATTGATATTCGTCCGGCATGTGATGCAGCGTACTGACCCAGTGCATGCTACTATTAACCATGTTTTCTATGTAAAAAAAAGGTGCATGACACCTCTAACCGTAGCAAGCTCGATGACATTGTGCATGTTACCACGAAGCATTCGATCATGCTTACTTTTTACAGCCTATGTAAAGTTTCTGGAAACATTCAGTTCTCTGATCGCACACATTTTTATTATCGTTAATAATTATATCATTATTAAAGATCACGTAAATCAGTCATTCACTGGTGGTGCTATTGTTGAATCAACCGTGAGTTAATCTATGAATGTAATGAGGTATTATCTCATTGCTTATTTATTTGACTTAGCATCATCCGATGCGAAATATAATGTCTACATTATGTCCTCTTTAGGCTGCGTTAGACCGAATTTGGCAGCCAACTCAGTCATTGTGCCCAGTACTGTCAGTACGGAATTCTTCCAAGGCACAACGCTAGTCATCCAGTGCGATGTTGGTTACGTCAACATGAGCCTCACTCACAGTAATGCAACATGTGGATCGAATGGAACATGGTCCTGGAGCTGTGGATCTCAGCTAACTTGTGTTCCTGGTGAGAAAACTTCGGGAATTTAAAGTGTTTTAATGAGCGAAACGATCACCTCTTCGTAGACGTGTATGCCTAAAAACTACTCTGTTTTCCCTATGATGTCAACAAGAATAATTTTAAAAAAGATCCTAGTTAATGAGTTTTGGAAAGCAAATTTACAGAGTTACGGCCAGACTAGCCACAACCATGTGACCCCATTATTACAAGGAGATGATGCCGTCGTAGCAAGCTATTTCGCATTACGATAAGGAAACTGAATCCATGATAAAGAATTTCCTTGTGACGTACCTGCATACTCTATTTTGTATTGTGTCTAAGTGGGAGCTTTGTTTACGAGCTTATTGAAGAGCGGCCTTCTGAAACTAAGCCAATGAATGAAATGAGTGTTCTGAAGAACAGTAGCTCTAAGAATGATTACCTTGGTTTGATAATAGATAGGTGCATAAGCTGTAAGATTATTGCACACATGTCACTATATTTCCTGGCTGCTCGACGCCTCTTCGATTTTTGAGTTTACACTAGATGTTGATTAGGTTTATGATTTCATCTAAGGTATTTAGAAGCCAAATATAACAGCTATAAAGATAGTTCGGGTGGTTGCAAAGATGTATAACTATGTCGACACATATGTGCCTCTATCCTTTAGCATGTTTAGATATCCATAGGAGGTCGACAGGAACTAAAACTGAAAGAAACCAACCAAAACAAGCGGTCAAGATCGTACAGAAATCCTGGCTAGTGGTTTGAAAACTTCGGCACTGGTTTTCAGGGTAGTCCTTAAAGAATTAGTCCGTCGACGTCCAATAAATGTACCGTAAAAATCAAAATTGCTTCACACCTGGAATAGCTGACGAAGCGGCCAAACTTCTTTATTGATCGATGATATTCATTTGAGCAACCTTTCCAGTATTCACCACGTCGAATGCAATAATGAATTATTAAATTACTGGTTAATAAGAACAATCTTTGACCGGTGTAGCATTGATTGCAAAATAAATTCTGTAGTGATTATTTTTCCAGGTCATTTGATCGTCTACCGATTGCATTCATTTGTCTAACTCATTGGGATCACCAATATCATCGCCGGTCATGAAGGGCAATATTAAAAGAAATATAAAGCTGTATTTCAACATGATTGTACATATATACAAACTGGGTCAAAGTTCTGTCGTTTTCCGAGAAAAAAGAAGAAGGCTGTTTTGAAGCCTTCTCCAGTAAAATTCCAAAATTTGGGATTTTCGTGGAGTTAAGTTAATAGCCAAGGTACGCATTTTGAACTATCCGTAACTGCTAGCAACCTGTCAGGATGAAATATAATGTGTATTTTTTGTTATCTTTAAATTTATAGATACATAGTTAGATGGGAGTGTGCCCCGGAAAATGCTTTCCATCGGGGAAATTCAGATTGAGGTTCACTAATGGTGCTTTGTAGCAGACTGAGTAGCACAGAAGCAGCTCAGAAAAGAGAAGGTTAATCACTCCAATGTCACAGCTATAACTGAGAAGTAGAGAGAAATGGTGATTGTGAGAGAGACGAAGAGTCAGGGAAAGGAGACTGTGTGAAAGAGAGAGAGAGAAGACGGATGGAGAGAGAGACAGTATTACAGTGAGGCAGAAAGATATAGACGGATACGGAGAAGCAAAGAGACACAGAGAGAGACAGAGAGACAGAGAGAGGGAGAGAGACAGTGAGACCAGCATTACAGAGAGAAGACGGCATAAGCTTTACGATGACTGAACTTGAGTTCTGCTAAAAGCACAAGCAAGAAGCATCAGCAGTATGCCTCGACTTGGTTTTGTAGGATGCCAGTCACCTCAGCTTAATCTTAACACTGAACCATTACCCAGCTTCCCCACAAGTGCACGCTACCTGCTGAATGCTACCGTCACCGTGTCATGTTCGTCAGGCTATATATACAGCACCGGCTCCAACGTGACGTCGTGTTCCTATGGCGGTTCGTGGCTGTGGGCCAGTGGCAACTTTAGCTGCGTGGAAGGTAAGCGACGGGCGCAGCAGGTTTGGTTAGCAGGTAGATCAGCTGCCTTTTGGTGTCGTGGAAACAGTGACTGTGCACACCGGAAGAAGCCTATTGAATGCTGTCGCACTGAAAACGACCAATGAGAGAATTGTAGAGTCGCCAGTGTTGTCCGCATCTGCTAAGCATTATTTTTTCGTTCAAAAAGATATATTTTGCTACGAGCCGCCGAGAATTGAAAGTGTTCACCGTAGTAGGTCATTTATGATTAGGTACATCCACTGGTGCCTGTAGCTTAAAATTAAATCTGTTTCAGGTTGTCCAGCTCCTCAGCTTAGTTCCAACACACAGCTGTCTTCGGGGTCAGAATTAAACGCAACTTACGTCAAGAACTCCGTCCTGCAGCTGGCCTGCACCAGCCATCACGTTAGACTGAGCGGCGAATCCGTAGGCCAGTGCATTTCCGGCGGAAGTTGGAACTGGACTAACGGTTCCCAACTTGCTTGCTACGTTCGTAAGTGCACGCATTTAACTGTTTCACTTGATTTAAAGTAGGCAGGCTCATCGATTTGAAATGTCAGGTTGCTCAATCTTTGGCAAGTATTGTGCAGCTTCTGTAAAGGTGCTTTAACACGCTCTGTCTGCTTCCATCCTACTTCTGTCCTGCTCGTGTGTGACCTTGGTCTTACTTTCTGTAGGAAGCATACACTGTCAGCGTGCAGCCTAAATCTTTCTTTCTAATTGCTCCTACTCACAGATTGATCGTGGAAAAATCGCTTTTGTGAGAAAGATAGAGAAAGCCCCTCGGAGATGCACTTTCCAGTTAATCTAAACCTTCTGTACCAACTTTTTCGCCCGAGGCTTCATCTGATGTGATATCTATACAGCTGTACCTCGGCTTACGATTGTCTTGTCATACGAGTGGTTCGAGTTACGAGCTGTCTCTCGGCCGAATTGTTGCTTTTAGTTGGGAGCTAAAATTCGCGTTACGAGCCGGCTTCAGATACTCCACCACTATTTGTCCCAGCGAACATTGCATTGTGTGCGGTTACTCGGGCTAATAATAGGGGGCAGCGAAAGATCCTTCGACTGCCATAAGACCCAGGTGCGATGCCAAGCCAAAGCCTGTTGGTTTGCTCCCAGACAGATTCAAGAGAGCCATCGTGGTGCTTGTGCGCACGAGATCGCCAGACTCCGGTGTTAAATTCGACTGTAGAAGGAATAGCTAAGTACGTACTGTGCTCTATTTAGGCAATATAAACGTGCGAGAGTTCGTCGCATAATTGATAGCAATCGGTTGGTCTGAGTGAAGGCCCCGCCAATAAACTGAACGTGAGGAAAACCCTGCGAAAAGTGCAAAAATTGGTGAATAAGATTGAGATATCTATTTTACTTTTTCTCCTCTAACTCTATTAGCATCTTCAATTTGTCTGATCTCCAAGTCGAACTACTCTTGTACATTATTTTAATAAAACCCTGTTTAATGCAATTTATTCAATTTTATCGTTTGTAAAACAATATTCGTTATTTATAAGTACATTTTTTTAATTTACAAAGATGCAACAAAAAACGGCAGTGTATTTTGGGTGTTTGGAACAGTTTAATGGCATTTCAATTAATTTCAATTGTAAAAATTGATTTAGCGCACGAGTAATTTGAGTTACGAGCTCCTTCACGGAACGAAAAAGGCTCGTCAGTCTATGTAACACTGTAGTAATAGTTGTAGAGTCCCTTAAACAGGAACCTACGTGGAATGCACCAATGATTTCTTCAGTTAAGTCTTCAGTCGTGCTTTCTTTTAAAAGCAATTAAGGAAGTGTTACGTGTGTTACCAATGCTTCTAACAGAGCTAAGAGGAGACCAGTTCACACATCCTTCGGATAGAGCTTATTTGCCTTTGCCATCTTTTATCTGAGAGCTTGTTGTGCTTAAGTAACCATCATTGGGGCACCGATTTCGATCGTGCCAGGAAATAGCTTCTTTTGAATGTCAAATGCAACAGAACGAAAGGCAGCCGGACTATAGACATCATAATCCGTGCCATAATCCCGGAGACTTAAAAACAATCTTTAAAGAAGGCATAGAGTCACCTGCATAGTTGGAGTGAACTATACCACCTGTTCTAAATATATTTACTGAGCTTAACAAAAGCGTGCCTACGACTATACCTACGACTGGTCGTATGGGCAGTCTTGCCTCTGCATTGGCCGAGAATTAGAACAGTACTCAGCTTCAGATTCTTCATTCAGTCAACCATAGCAACCCTAGTTGTTGTGAGAATACAGTAAAGACTGAAATAAGACCGAAGCATAACAGAAGCAAGACTGTGTGTGTTTTAGTTGCATAAGCACACTTAAGGTAATTATAGTAACACTATGAAAAGATGCAGAATTAAAACTTTTAAGTAGAATTTCAGGACAACTAAGCAATTTCTATCAGGCATTTTGCATACATTTTGACAAAGAATCTGCCAACTAGTTTGTGATTACAAGCAAAGATTTCAACTTGCATTGACGCGCAAGGAAGCTCACAGGCATGTTGCAGGAGTTGCGAGACACAGAAAGGTTTTCAGATCCTTTTTAAACGTTAGGCCTGAAGTGGGTCTCAGATGAGCTATGGTTTTATAAGAATAGCAGCCGAATCTGCAAATCGAAGATCTGCAAATGAAGTGGTCTTACTCAGAGTCAAAGCATATCAACCACAAATTGCGGAGTCGTTTTGACTATTGGAAGTGTGATGTTCAAGCAACGGAGACCGATGAGCTGGAGAAAGATAGTAAAGACCATAACATTCTCTCACAAAATTTTAAGTTCAATATGTTACTTTTTGGAAAACCAGTGCAGGTTGTGTGAATGTGTTGAGCGAAGCTGTTTGAACGTTCATGGCAGACATACCTAGCAGTTGACGTGTGAGCAAGCTTCATTTTGAGCCAACGTGAAGACCTTTAGGAAGTGAGCTACTCAAGTCGCAGATGCTTGGACCTGCTTGACTGTGGTTTCCTAATATTGGCCTACCCATTTTTTTTACATCAAGTTCCCGTCAATAGAGGGATTTCAATGATGACCTGATAAGGTGATCTAGCAAAAGATCATTTTGGAGTAAGGGAATCAGATTCCATATTGAGACTGAATGATTGGCTGACCGAAGCTTTTTTGAGGGTTAGAGTTTCGATCCATGCATGACTTTCGAAACATGTATGCTTTAATGCATTTGAATTCAAATGAAATCCTTGATTAAGCTTGATAAGATATGCTAATGGTGAAAGAGATTGTTAGGTATACAGCATTTCATTTATTATTGCTATCATTATCATTATCCAATGACTCGTTAAATAAGTGGCTCAGATTTTAGCATCTAGCTGTTCATTATTTTAAAACGGACCTGATTTATTTGGTAATTACCTAGATCATACGGCTTCTCATTGGCTTGCATGAAAAGTTCAACCAAGCAACGTACAAAAATCTGGATTGCGTGGCTACAACTAAGACTCGATTAATTTAAAGAAGGAAGCTTAGACATCGGACCGCATAGAATCCGGAGTAATTTAAATCATAAGATTGTATGTGAAACTTGTACATGTATTTGTTAAATTGCATTAACGTTCCTCCTCGACTGCATCCTGTGTTCGCCATCTGAACTTATTGGCCATCAAACGATGAGCTCTAAAGTTAGAGTACTGTTTAGCACCATAAATACGCCGTTGTCATGACTGTTAACGCTGCTAGATGCCTCGTAGCAGACATGTTACTTAATCGGTGAGGCTCAGTAAATACTTCGCTTGAGAGTCTAGTAAATGCATCATTTAGCTGGACATGCAGTGCCAGTCGGCCGGCAAATGCTAAGCACTCTCTCAGCAACCCCACTAATTCCAATTGGTCAACGTAAGGCATTGGACAGCCTCATACCTTTCGCTCGATAAATGACTGCTCATTAAAAACCAAGAGTGTATTTATTCGCAATCGGGATTCGCAGAAGGATTGAGATGCATTTGTTGTGGACCGGGACTTGCAGGATGCCCGGCTCTGGCGGGTGCCTATAACAGGGCTGAGGCTGCAACCGTGAAACTTGAAACTGCCCTCGACGACCTCACTCCCATACATTTTGCCCTTGTACAGTGGCGTGGAAATACCTTACAATTTAAAAAAGTGCATAAGATGAACTGTGTCAAGCGCCGGCTTGAACGCAGCTTTATGCAGTTTGCGTCCGATGGTGATCTAAAGAAATTGTAAAAACTTCGTCCCTGTCTTCATCTGCAAGCGTAGAAAAACCAGGGCTTAATTTTAATCTAGAAGTAAAGTCCTGCCAATCAGTCTCAAAACTAATCTACATGCCAGCGAACAATTTTCTTGCAACGGCTCGTATTCGTTTCTCCACTTAAGACCCGCCCATCCGAAGCTATGCTTGAGTCGTAATTTGTAACCTTTCATAGAAATTTTCCGATGTTTCCCGCATTTAAAGTGAGAGGCAAACTGATTGAAGTCTAGTCAAAAGACCTCGTCTGCTGAAGGCCCTATGTAATTCCCTGTGTGCTCTCCCGTGTTAGAAAACTTAGTCCGGCAAAAATCTAGATCTTTTAATGATGTTTATAACAACGGGATTTTTCAAAAGTCTTTCAAAATTTCAAAATAGTCAAAGCCTACGGCCGGACTCGAAGACTCAATTTTTATAATAGATGCTGCTGTTGGGCAATCATTGCAATGTGTTTAGATTTTGGTATCAAATTTTAAAACTGCCTGAATTTTAAAATTTTCATTTAAAATACTGTATTGACAATTAGCCACCACGTCCGATCGCTATTTAAGATTAAGGGACTGTTTATTAATGTGGCTTCCAACCCTTCGATTAGCTCATAGTTCTGTCTAGGCTAGATTAATGCAACTCCCTAGTGATTGGGCTACCAAATCAAGCTATTCGTCCAGCGAATCCGGTAATGAATAAAGCTGCAATTCAAGTTATGAAATCCTACAGGTTCAGCCATGCAAATCCTTTGCAGAAGAAGTTGTTGATGGTTTCCGGTTAGTGAAAGAATACAGAGTGAAGTTGTTGAAGTTCCAGTTTCATCCTCCTCATGCCATCAGGTTCCTTATGGAAAATAAATTATCTCTCCTTTATTTAAAGTTCATTGGCGACAAAGGGTGTTGCTTTTCATGTCATACATTGTATAACTCACTTCTACAATTCATACTTTCACAATTCATTTACTTTCCCGCTACCGACTGTGGCGTATTTTTACCAGCCGTCCTATTTCCATGCTACTGACTTCCTTTACCACCCAGCTTACTTAGTCATGTTTCTCAGTTCCTGTTTTGTAGGTGAAATGAAGTCTGTTGGCTACTGCGAGCTTAGTGAATGCTGCTGAGGCTTTGAGTGTCCTATAGAAAGCTCTCCTGCCTAACACCCGGAAGTCTATTTAGATCGTTGGGTTGCTGGTGGACATGCATCACACTAGTTTCCCCTATTGTTCAGTTCTAGCTAAGGCCTTACCGCTAAGCACTCTCTGAGTCACTGTAAACTTTGTACTGAACCTCTATGCTTTGCTTGTTTTCTTTTGCATAAAGAAGTACATATTTCATAAACTAGTAGTCCTGCTGACCAGCATCTCACCTTGTTGTCCCTGAAGTCTAGTTTATTGTTTTACTTGCAGCAATTTTTATTTCTCGGGATAGAGATCAGGCTTTGCGAGGCAAATTATACTAATAGTTACTCATTTGTTACACTCAAGCCTAGGTTTTTTGTTTTCCTTCTAGCTAATAGCTCATGCGAATCTATTTCTGTGACACATTTAATATGTTTTATAGATAATAATAGATAATAGTATAGATAATAATAGTATTATGGGCATTGTATGTATGACAGCTTTTCCTGTAGAAACATAATTGACCTCAATTAGCAGAAAACTAGCTCTTTCTTCCTTGAAGTATTTATCAGTTTTGAAAATCTAGCATCACCAATTTATAGTCCCTCTTCAAAAGTCCCTTCACCACAAATCTAATAATTTACAAGCCAACATTTAGCCACTCGGTAAAGCAACCTCTCATTTTCATTGACTGAAATCAGCTGGCGTAATAGTCCGTTTTCGTATGTTGACATACCAATAAACCATCAAAGCGGCCGGTGCGATAGCTGTCCTTTCAGTCGAACTAAGTTTCTACTATGAGCTACAAAATATTAATGGCACAAGCCACTAATAACAAGAAAGACCATGACTAAAGCTAATTTTAATCTTAAATATAAATATAACTCATTTATATAGCGCCCCAAGAGAACTTAATCTCTATTCAGGTGCTTTACATATGCTTCGAGGCTCGAGCTCACGACCTCAATCAGACCTTGGTCGGGGCGAGCACCTTAACAGCTAGACCAAGCCAGCTCGGCGTCCATAGTATTGAATATTCATACGAACCCAAATTATTTTAAAAGTAATTAACTTAGGATTTTGGTACCTTTTTGTGATGTCATATCTCTATTAACTGCTTGATGATTCGCCTGGAGCCATTGCCGCGCTGCACATGAGGAAAACTGGTCGTTTCATTGTTTCTCCGATCTAGCGGCGCCTTGTGGTATCCCAATGAACCAGCCGGCATCAACATATCAGATGAACTCTACTGCCTACGAGTCTGTCGTCATTTACGCTTGCATTGATGGTTACGTCGTCCAGAACTTATCTGGGATGTACGACAACGGCAGCACTAAGATGACGTACAACATCACTTGCCTCTCAAGTAGTAATTGGTCACAGTCCCAGTACTATTGTGAAAGTAAGGACCTTGCATTGACTGAAGCAGCTTGACATTCATATAAATCCAGCCTTATCATCGAAAAGAATTTTAGAGGGTATTTAACTTTTATTCTCGTTGATTTTGCAGAGCGAGACTGTTATGCAATACCGCAGATAGAGCACGGATATGCAAATTATACGTCTACGAGGTATGGCAGTACTGGGACCGGAGAATGCTTTTCAGGCTACGCCTTTGAGTACAGTCACGATAATGCACCCACTCAAGTGATCTTCACATGCAATTCGTCTGGATTGTGGAGTCCAACACCCAAAAATTGCACGAGTGAGTGACGGATGAGTATGGTTTTCATCACGATGCTTTTAATCGTACTTCCATCCCCGTATCTCCTCTCCCTGAGAATGAATGTTCTTGAGAGCGTGACTTTGAGTGCCTCGGTGTGGCGACTCTGGATGCTTAATGGAAAATCTCGGAAAAAGATACGAATTGAGTTGCGGTGACTCACGTCGACCTTCAACAAGTTCGTGGAACGAAAAAGTGGATCTGACAAGAATGCGTTCCTATGAGTGAGGATGCCGTTGGCCACGTAAGTAATACTTTTTTAATGCCCTTCACTAGCATCGCCTGCATGCATACTTCTCAAAATATGAACGGATACCGAATTCCCTGCTAAGTTGGCACTCCTAAAAAATCTACAAAACTTTCCTACGTGTTTGGCCAAGCTTTTGATTGCGACCTAATTATTATGTTTACAAATGTCATCGGTCTATACTCGTCACGACTAAGATGCACATCGACAGCTGCAGTTCTCTACATTGTCACAAAAGAGCTCCATGTTTACCGCCTATAGCGAGCCATTCTATGCTAACTTCACAAACAGGTTTAAGATAAAGAACGAATATTAATTATTGTTAACTACAGTAAGTTCAGATTTAGAATGCTTAAGCAGACTTTGGCCATTTCACGGACACTCTACCGACTTCCAGTTTTTCTGCATACTAGGCAGCCTTACTGGGCATACTATTAACGACGCACATTACCGGATCACTCTTGTTCAGACATAAATGAATATATATTTATATATAATATATATATATATTTATTTATTTATTTATTTAAAGTGTTTATGTCTTTGATTTCTGAAGAAATTTAAAAGAGACGAATCCATTCAAATCTAGCACAAATGCTTGCTCGGTTTGCAAAAGATGAAAACAGGTCACTTTGAGTTTCATAAGAATGGTAAAGGGAAAGCGCAAGAACGCCGACGTTGAACTCAGCACTTTGCTAAAATATGTATGCGGAAATTAAATTTCATCATGAAGCACTCAACATACTGAAGAGACTGATGCAAAAAATACGCTCAACTTACTTTTGACACTGCCGTAGCGATGTCGACGCCAAGCTGCCAACTATGGGCAATCAAGATGGCGGCCGAAGATAATCGTCTGTCGAGCGAAAAGAAAAAAGAGTCGTAAAACTGAAACTAAAAAAAAAGATTGTGGTTCCTTTTGCTTTCATTGTGATGCAATGTGATTAAACCTTTACTCCATTCATCAATTAATTAACGCATAAGGATGCGCTTATGGACCGTCAAACGATGCGAAACGAGTGAAAGGTCTGGGAGACGCTGCAAAGAGATCAAGCTGCTCAAACGTGGCCATGGCGACGACCCAATCTTAAAATGTCCCCCAATTTCGCAGTCCTGTGAGTTAAAGGCGCATAGCGTAATGCATTAGCTCGATAGTTTGTAGTAACCTAGCCCAAGTATCGTGTAATGTTGAGAGACTCCACAAACAACAAAGTCAGCAATTCACTATCCTCGGGCATTGTTTAATATAGGCTGCCAAATACCTGATAAACTAAATCAACCTGGCTCATTAAATATATTTTTAAACCACCATTGTTGAACTTGGAAATATCCCTTAATATGATTACAACACTAGTATACTCTCATCTAACGACTGCGTTCTCCTTCAACACTATCATAAAGTTACCGGCTAGGTTTTCTACCATTAAAATTCTGGGCAGTCAGTCTTAGCTACACTGCTCAGTCACCTAACTTTTTGCATGTTTCCAATTTGAGTCTCAGAGCAGGCTCTATTAGAGAATCAGAAAACAATGAGCTGCGGCACGACTTCAAAAGATTCACCAGACTGGAATTGAAAGTAAAGGCCTGGGTTCCTGCACCCTACGTCAGCATAGCTTCGTCACAAGGATGAAAGATAATATGTACGTCCATGATAATGAGCAGCGTAAACTGTTGAATTCAAGTTTCTAATAGTACTAGCTGCAACTTTACTGTCTGTTCCTGTGACTTCTGTCAGGAAGAGCTTTGCCTGTTTAGTAGTTTGCAAGATGCAGAGCGCATTTACCCCATGATTAATAGTCGCCAAGTTATCTTCTTACTCTAAGCCGCATAAGCTTGCTAGCCATTTTTTTCAAAAATGAGCCTAGCAATACGTGCAAACGGTATCACATTTGTCCTCCATCGTTGGATACAAAATGAGTTTGAAAATGGCGAGTACAAGCTGGAGCAAAGCTGTGGGTTGTGCGACAGTCGGTCAATGCCATTTGTGAATCATCTCCTTAAACATCATAGTCACCATCTTAGCAAACATCCCTAAGTTGGCTAACTACTTTGGACATAGTATTGTGTTTTAGGTTAATGTATTACTTGGGTCATGGGAATCTTTCTGTTATTGGAGAGATTGATTAAGCTAGTGCTTTGGAAAAAAACACGATCTGTCCAATTAGGTAAGATGTGTGTTCAGTCTTTTGAGAAGCTTCGTTTAAATAAAGTCACTTAAGAGTAGTATGTAGTGGCCACAATAAATTTGTCCAGTAAGCATCAGTTAAGTCTTGAAAGGAAATTATATATTCCTGTATAGTTTATTTTGTATTTTAAGGTGATACGCTTATATCGCACAAGATAAAATTATACAATGCCAAAAAATTATCTTAAGTCAAGACCGCTGCCCATCCACGGATTTAAAATTTTTCAGAGGTCCGTTCTTGCTAATCCTGAATAATCTCTGAATGAATAACAAATTACTAAAAAATGAAAAGCTTTGTATGAATGGCAGTTTGTCTATGTTATCTTGTTAAAGGTAACCTGTAGAGATGACAAATTCACTCTATTCTAGAGAAGACCCAGCCAGCTGGAAACGGAAGTTATAGTGGTGCTACATTACCTAGTTGTTGTTAGTTCAATCAATAATCTTATGCATACAGCTACTGAAATTGAGAACACGTGTATCTTTTTTGAGCATGACTGTAAATATGTGCATCACGACCCCTAACTGCGGCTATAGCACCCACGTTCACTTCATTTAAATAAAACACTGGTAAAAAAGAAATATTTGTTAAGGGCTTATTCAAATATGCAATCGGACCAAGAGCATTAAATTATTTTTGCATAATACAAAATGCAAGCCGTCATTTATAACGTTGATAAGCAGAATACCATCTAAAGATTGCTTATTTAACCCACATTTGACCTTATTTGAGATGAGACTTTGAAGTTTCAAACTAGCTCTTCTTTAGATGAATACCTCAATGAATTTAATAAAGCTAATGGAGGCAATTAGCTAGGTAACATAAAGCTAAAACGGCGTGGGCTATGTTTCTAGATCTTCGAGGACTGAGTGCATAGATCTTCGTGAACAGAGATACGTAGGAGCCGCGATAAAATAAACTATGCTATCGTTCGTCAGGGCCGCATTTTCTACCATTAAATAACGTCACCCGCTAAAATTATTTAATAAACTTAAATATAATTTCAAGTGCCTTGGGCTGACCCTATGATTGCTTAGCTGGCATTGTTTGGTGTAAACGTAAAATAAAGTAATACGTTCGATATAGAGGTCACAATAATAGCTGACAATTTAGCTTGACAGTTTTTCTATTTCCATTTGCAATTTTAGATACATGTATTACCATTTAAAGAGTAATTTATTTAGCAATGAACCAAGGACCAATATTAAAATATCAGTTATAACTAATACAATGTTTCGCACTTCTTAGGCTTGAATAAATTTCATTCAGAGACCAACACGGAGGCTGTGGTAACTATGAAAATTGTCCTCCAACGGTGGGCTGATGTTTATAGGATATATTGATAAGTCAGCCCCGTGCATTAATGCGTGGTGTAACTTTCTGCTGTCACCTCAAATGCTGTTAAAAGCATTTTCTCAATCTGAGTATACATTTTTTTGGGATAAACAATCCATATTAGTGTCTAAACATCGATAACACACGATTGGGATGCATATATTATTTCCAGGCAGACCCGCCGACATTTAATCTAGTCAACCTGTAGTGAGTGATCAAATGAAAGTGATATACTTAGAAGCTGTTTTCATTCCCTAATGAAATTGTATGCAAAGCCTCGCATTCTCGTAGGACTCGCATCGTGTCAACGGAGTCTTGCAAGCGAGCTATAGCTAGTTATATCATCATAAGGTCGCATATGTTAGCAAAGCCTGCTTGTTATGCATGCTCACCTTGCACGATAATCTAATAGTTATATTATGTTGTAAATTAAAGCGGTGTTAAGTTATCATCTCAGGTCGTGCTCGTTAATCTGTTGGACTGTACAATTTTTACGGAGGAATTCTTAGGTATCTGAAGCTACATTCCTAAGGACCGCTAGTGTCAGAAGCACAATTTAGACGATTTTACATTAGCTAGAATGAGATTTCCTAGGGTGATAATAGCTACTTTTGCCAAATAAATTTAAATTTATTATTGAGATAGTAACCTTAATTTTAGATCTCCTGCATTGGTCGTCAGGAAAGATAGGAGAACAATTACTGCTAAGCTGTTCAGGGCAAAATAAATTTAAGTCAGCATTTGGATTGGTAGCCGCGGTGTTTTTTTTTTAATTTTAATTAGACCAGACACCATTTGCATTTTTCAAAAATCGTCTAGTTGTATAAGTAACTAAATAATTTAATTAAATGTAGAATTGTATTCTTAACACAAATATGCAATCTAATAAAGGCTTTGCTTGAAAATATAAGGCTGAAAAAAGAATCCCACATTCTAAAATAATAATAATACTTTCTCTCAGCGGCCCTCACACAAATGAATCTCTTTCTAGACACTGTACACATCATTTTTAGAAAGCATTATTTAATAATTTGTTGCAACGTCCTCAAGCAGCACGCACAGGTTAAATAGGCATACTCGGACAAAGGACGAATCACAAAGAAACCTACATTTTGTATTAAACTGGTGCGTTGTTAGCTTGTCTTTAAATGTCATCAGGTCCGGGGACGTTGTAACGTGCTTCTTGAGTGAGTTCAAGCATACGAACCAATACATGGTATCCAAAGGTATTTAGGCTCTTACGGGGTTTAATAAAACAAATCGAGTCGAAACAGCTGGCACTATTCTCGGACTGGCGGGGGAGTAGCTTTCACCTTTAGGCTGGAAGCCTGAGAATGAAGGTACCTAGAAGTAAGTTACAGAACCCTGAAGTCATTACGCCTTTGACTTGAAGCCAGTGAAGGTCAGCGAGAGTAGTGTGACGTAGCAACTGCGATCCTCACGATAGACCAGATTACCTGCAGGGTTTTGCAACAACTGCAAGCTGCTGATTGCACACGCTGGTAGACAAGTGTAGCACAGCGTCGGCCTGACTCGGTTTTAGAGCGCATGAGAACTGCTCTGCAGGAAACACCTCTGTCTTAGAGCCTCGAGCAGGTGGACGCAGCCATCTTAGTAGGGCAATGAGGTGATTGATATTGGCTGGCCTGCCGACCCTATAGTCCCGGCAAGTGCCAGAAACGCTCGTTTTGCGGCGGCCTGCTCATTGCGGGTAGGCGCGCACCGAACGGCATTAGGCGGTAGACTACGCCGCTAGGTAAGCGGCAGGTTAAGCCTACTCCGCCGAGCCTTCAGCGATACACCAGCAAGCGGTGAGTTACAGAAGTCGAGATAGGATGTCACTAATACATCGATCAAACTTTAAAAAACATATTAGCTCATTTTACGGCCTTTTTCTACAGCTGTACAGGAGCTTTGAAACACCACTGCTTGCAGTTGACAATCAAGAATTTCCCACTGCAGGATTGGAACTCACTTCCTCGGCCGTGAAGAATGTCTCCGGTGACTCTGCGGGCTTACTTGTGATAATTTAATATGCTATTTTATTCAGAGCTATTATCGTGCTAATTATTTGACTCGAGTCTCTTCTAGTGCACTTCATAATGCTATTCAAGGCATGATTGTAAGTTGCTTTTGCCGGCATTTCTGAGAACGGGATGATACTGTGCAGGAAGATAGCCCTTGGCGATTGATTCTCACACAGAAAAATGTAAAATATCTTAATATGGATTTAGTTATTGCATGGCGCATAAAAGAGGCGAGTTTTTTAAGTATTTTCAAAGCTGTAACGATTTGTTTCATGTTCTGCTGAGCAATATTCTACGGTTTTTCTCGGCTACTATACCATGGTAATGAGCTCTGCTGTGCCAGTGGTGTCTGAGGCTTCACTTCAGTTAAGTCCCAGAACTCTAAAGTCTCTTTGCTGCGTCTACATGACACTGCTGTTCTCTCTCACCGCCTGCAATATTGGCTCTAGTTCTGTAGTTCACTCATCGACTCTTGGTGTAAACTCTCTCTGCAGATGCATAGGCAGGAGATGATGTGCGGGACAGACGTTGGCTGATTGTATTGCAGAAGTAGGCATTTTGAGTTGCAAGTTGACGTAACGTGGGCGAAGCATTTCAATGTGCCGTGTATACGTTGGGCGTTAGGGCTAGCCGAGAACACGATCGCCGAGGCTGCAATATATATTCAACAACTACGTACCGCCGTTCGATGTTGATCGAACTACAATAGTTTGCACGAAGGGGCAGCAAATACCCGCTGGACCACCTGAGATGTACTTTTCAGCCTTCATATGAGTATGAAGCATAAGCTTCAGGCTAAGCATCTTTTAGGATAGATTGAGCTTTTAAGATAGCTGTAGGTTGTTGATGACTTTCCTGCAAAGAAGGTTCGTAACATTCGTGTTGTGCCTACTTTCAACTACATAACATTGTTAAATTCGGGCTTATTTAGATAAGGATGGATACCAGGTCTAAGTTGGCCCATGCTTTTGTGAAATCCCGCCTTGACTTCTGTTACTCACTGTTTGCTGGACTAATGGCATGCGCAATCAGGCGTTTACAGCTGGTGCAAAACTAGGCAGCTGGGATTGTCTGTCGTGAGCGTCGCAGTTGCCACATCACACCACTTCTTGCCGACCCGCACTGGCTACCAGTCGAGCAGTGCAACGACTTCAAGTTTGTGTAGCTCACTTTTAGGTCACTTCATTCTTTGGTTCCAACCTATCTCTTAGATCTACTCTCCCACTAGGCCAAGCATCGTACCACCCGCTTTTCGGAATCAGAAAGTTTATCAGTACCTAGTACAAACCTCAAATCCTTTGGAGACCGTGCATTTAGTTCGTATGCTCGCAAAGCCTGGAACTCACTTCCGACTTGCGTCTCAACATCCCCTGACTTAACCACATTTAAAAAGAACTTAAAAACACGCCTATTTAGGACAGCATTTAGTGGGTCCCTGTGATTCGTCCTTTATGTGCTTATGTGTGCTGACGCTGAGCATGTTGCCACTAACCACACTTGCATGCTGACCCTGTGCATGTAACCCCTAACCATTATATTCATGTTGTTTATCAAGCATGATATTACTCACCATCCAATCGCGTTTCTATTTTGCAGCAAATGTAAAGCACCTATAAAGAGATTGAGTTCACTGAGGGTGCGTTATCAAGTGTATCCTTATTATTATTATGACAAGAAAATGCTGTTACATACCCTAGTGCTGGTCGTCGTATAAATTGTAGGTGTAAGTGAACCTACGAGAGGTAGAGGTGGTTTAAACTCTGAATCTTTGCCTTAGTGTAAGGCTGGATAGGCTTTCCCAGACCGAAGTAAATGTTGCTGCTGTTTTTCCCAAAGCTAGTCGCTCTCTGTCGCTCTCTGTCGCTCTCTGTCGCTCTCTGTCGCTCTCTGTCGCTCTCTGTCGCTCTCTGTCGCTCTCTGTCGCTCTCTGTCGCTCTCGGCAGACAGAGCTTAAGTTAAGGGATAATTTGACAGTTTTCCTGCCAACTAAAGTGCCTTGATCTCCTGGCACTAGAGAGTGATCGGCTGTTGCTGGACTGAGCGCCTAAACATTATTTCGCCACGTGGGAGAGACAATCCGGTAATCCTTGGGCTATGGGTTACCTGCTCTGATCAATTTGACCTACCTAAATAATCTAACCTATAGCGATCAACTCGGAGCTATAAAACCTCGGCTTTAAATTGTCACTCAGCCGATGGAGCCGCATACCGGTGTACTGTGTAAATGAATTTGTAGGCGTAATATTGAGCCTATGGCGGTAACCACGGTTACCGAATTTCCACAAGCAGAATCGCAATTAATCGTCTATTTTGAGATAGCTGCTCTAAAAAATACAGCGTTTTGAACTCAACTCAGTTGCACTTAGCTGCTCGTCACCGTAGGTTCAACTCGCGTGTTCTCGAGGCGTAGTCTCTCATCAACTACAGAATTAATTACATGACTCCTGCACCAGATTGCCATTCTTTCGCTCTGCTCTTTGTCTAATAGATTATGGTAGTCGGTCCACATCCTGACCGCTCCTTGCCTGACCAAATCTCCCTTCTAACTTGAGCGGATCTCTCACTGTCAGACTGAAACCTCTCTCAGGCTCCTGGTTGACAAATGCATCTCCTAACCAATTCAACTCGGCTAGTCCACCTGCTAAGGTTTACTCCAAGTGTCCTAGTAAGGCCAACTAAGTCAAGGGCTAGTATCACGGCTAACCTGAGAGCTGTCCCCGATGATTATATATATATATATATATATATATATATATATATATATATATATATATATATATATATATATATATATATATATATATATATATATATATATATATATATATATATATATATATATATATATATATATATATATATATATATATATATACATAGTGAGAGAGAGAGAGGATCTTAAATTTCAAATATTTTAAAAAATCGCTGTACCTTAGCCGGAGGAACCTAGCCCTGCAGGAGCCGTGAGGGCTACCTGCGCCTCCCGGTTCAGGAATAGGGACCGCAAGGCTTCCGTGAAAGAAATGGCGTCCGGACAGCAGTGCCACCACAACGCCGTTCGCTCCTTTCGCGAAATGTCGAGGTCGGCCAGGCAGGTTTCATTATCCGGCCACTAGCTGCCAAGGGGACTGACCACGAAGGACTTCACCACCACAGACCGGTAGCCAGCGGTCAGGAAAGACCGGGCTATGGCCTCGTACTTATCAAGCTTTTTCGGGCCGTCACCACCAGGGCATCCTTGCTGCCGTCAAACGGCACCGTTACATCAACTATGACAGCTTCCGTGCCGTCGTCGCTGACCAGGTCCGGCTAAAAAGCCGGATCGCCGGCGAGCAGGAAGGTGCGACATGCCGAAAGGCAGGAGAGCGTAGTGGCTGGAAGAGCCCCGATTAGGCGACCCAGAACCAGGTTGTGGCGAGCAGTTATTGCTGGCAGCATCGGCCGGCAGTAGCTTAAAACGTGGCTGCCTATCTCTGCCTCAGTGTGGCAAAGGCGGCAGTTGGTGGCCGTTTCCGGTATGATCTAGCTGTGCCCTCCAGCAGAACGTCAAGGCGAGCCCGGTGAACGAACCACCAGGCCCGAAACGACCATCCAAGACCCACGGTCTGAAAGTGGCTGCCTGGTCGCGAACCTGGGTCGCCAACCTGTCCGTGGCCAGGCAACGGCTGACCCTGCCCTGTGCAGGCTGGGCAGCCCAAGCCCGGCTTTGTGTCAACCTGGCAAACTGTCGCAGTTTTGAAATGGCAACTCGAGGCACGGACGAGTGCTCCATCTCATCGGGGTCAGTCGAGACCACCAGGACGTCCGAGCCGCCCAGCAAGATGCGACTAGAGAGACGTCTTGTGTGCGTCTGCGGCTTCTGCTGTTGTAATCAATCAAGCGCGTGGACACTAACGTACATGCCTCACCTGTGGCCAATAGTTGAGCCATCGATGCAGCAAAGCTTCAGACCACTAATGCAGATTATATTTCGTGTCGTCTGCTGCAATTGATTGGGCTCCCATGTATGTGCCGCTACGAGTAATAAAAGAGAGTCTCATTTACCGCGAACGTTCGCCTACTGTGTCTCCATGAGACTCCCAGAGGAACAGCCGCCACCAGAGCCACCGTCATACAACAGACGCTTAAAGCACTGGCACGTATACACCCACAGCGAGGCTGGCTGACCCTGTTTCCAGGGCCGAATGCAGCCTTGGAAACAGGTGAGACGTGATGGCACACTAGGTAAGGCGATTGCTTTTACGACCTCGGTCCTGAGGTCGTGGGTTCGATTCTTGCGGCGGGTGATCCTTTATCACCACTGCATGCAGTGGTGATAGCCGTAAAGGCTCTTCTGTCGCTATACAAAAGGAGGCTGTTTAATCAGCTAGTTGAGTGAGTTGAGGGTTGGCAATATAGCTGTCATCGGGTCGATTGAACTGCCGGATCCTTCAACGCGCTTTAACATAAATGTCAGAGGCGGAGACTACAAAAACTGCCTTTTTATTTTATGCAGCAGCATGGACTGTTCTCGAATTGAACGCGTTCCCTTCGCCTATCTCTCCGGGACCTAAGGTTCTTGAAGCAATGTAGACAACTCGCCTCATTGCTTTTTCTTGTTATGAGGAAACTTCCCTATGCTCGTCAACGCTTTTAATACATCAATTTGGCACATCAATATATTCAGCCGGGCAGTGTTTGCAGGATCAGCAATTAGTACGGCACTGTAGTCAAACACATCCTCCACAGGATTAGCAACTAACGCGACGAAATATTCAACCACATCTTCGTAAATACTTAGCAGTAGCTGAATAACAGTCTCTTCTGGCTTGGGGACTCCCTGCGATTCATTCGGAAGCTCCAGAGGAAAATCATTCTTAGAATAGTACTTTTAATTGCAAAGAGGTTCAATTGGGTATTTAGTAAACCATTCGGCTGCATGTCGGAGGCACTATCTTAGAAGTACAGTTAAACAGTCAGATAGATTTACAATTATTGACTCAAGAAAGATGTGAGCTTTTCGTTATTACTTAATTATCTGGTTTCGACCAGAGCCCTAAATCACAGCTAGTCACCCTTTTCGAATTCGGCTATCGGCTTGAACATACGAACATGTCTACAGCTAATACTGTCGTCTGCGAAATCTTACTGGAACTCCGAGATTTCCTTTGAGTATAATGATAATTAGAAGCGCTTCCAACCGCTTCTGATTTTATTTGTGCTGTTATTTTCATTTCTTGATGAGTAGTTTGATCACCGTGGACTTGTCAGCTGACGCGATAGAAGCCCCTGCCTTATTTGAATGAGATCACAGCTCTTTTTTATTAGCTGACCCTGCCTCATCTAAATGAAGCCGCTCACTGTGCTTACTCATTCATATACACGCTTAGGTGGAGTAAACCGGTATCCTCTTTGATTCTTTTCCGTTTCGTTTTTTGCCGTACTCGTTGAAGTGCCAGAACTTTCAACCTATTCCTTTATTCATATTAGCCACCGCAGCAATGAATCAAGGTTCTACTGTACTTTGAAGCTCTTTAACCTCTTTCTTATTCGGTACTACACTTGATATTCGTTAACATTTTATTGTACTGATAGACTTTCTCTTAACGTTCAAGCATTTTGAGCTACAGGTTTCTCGTTAATTGTCCAACTCGTAGTGCATATCACCAGTGCAGGCTTTGAGATCAGGCAGCCAGGTTGTTCACTATAGCCATTCCGTATTCATATTTCGTCTGCTTTATCACTAAGCACCTGTTAGTCTGTTAGTCATCAATATACGCCACTATTTTTTGTCAGTTCAAATCAACTTTAAATTGTAGATGCAACAGCCCCATCTGAGTAGGGAGCACACTGCCAAACCCTTACTAAGCAGCCTGCAAACCAATCTTCACCTCTGCTACTACTCGTGCTGCTTAATTAGAACATTAAATACGCTTGCAGCATATGCCAGCTTCATAGCGACGACTACCAAAATAAACTATTCGCTGATACAGTATGTCGGTCAGTTTAATGCACCAAAAGTCACATGAGGGTTCGCTTGCTCTGGGGAAGCTGTCAGATCTAATCGTTGCAATCAGAAACTCCCAATTTTAGGACACACATTTTGTACATGTTAAATTCATTGTAAACAGGCTTTAAAAACTGGGAAATGTGTGATAACCGTTCTGCAGTAAGATTCGTACTCGGAGAAGCTGGTCTGTAGATGGTCAGTCCACAACGTTATCAGCTGCATGAGGTAGGTTAGAGCCCTGGCGTGCACAAGCACACGTGAAGTCACTATTGAATGACTGTCCATCTACAGGCATACAAGGACTACTGTAGATAGGACCAATTGATGCTTGCAAAGGCCATTTCTACCTTCTATAAAAACATTCTTGAATCACAGATGCTTAATCCTAAAATGCTGATGTCTACGATCAACCACCTCCTTAACCGCTCCCACCTTAACTCCTTACCTAGTGTTCCCTGTAATAATCTAGCTTATTGCTTCTCTAGGTTCTTTGCCAAAAAAAGAGAGAAAAGATCAAGAAGTCCTTCCCTAGGATGGCAGAACTTCCCTTAAATTGTGTTACTCAATTCCATGCAGCATCACAATGTCTACACTTAAGAAGTTCACTAGTGACCCCGTCCTGAAGTTCATATCCTGAGCAAAGAAGACAGCTAGTCCTCTGGACGCTATTCCCTCTATTCTGCCTCCATGCTGCATTGATCTGCTGCTGACATGCATAACTAACATCGTAAATATGACATTCGCTTCAGTTCCTATCCCTGTAGTCAGGCCACTACTCAAAAAAAACACTAGACTATAATATTAGTAGTAATAATCATGCACTTGATAAAGCGCCCTCAGAAAACTCCATGTCTGTCTAGGGGCTTTACACTTGCTGCGAAGAGTAACGCAATTGAATGGCGAGTAATGCCGCGCTTAATAAGCAACATAAATACGATGGTTAGAGGTGATGTGCGCCGGGTTAGCATGCAAGTGTGGTTAGTGGTAGAATGCACAGTGTCAGCACACGTAAGCACGTGAAGGACGAATCACTGGGACCCACTAAATGCTGTCCTAAATAGGTGTGCCTTTAAGTTCTTGTTAAATGCGGTCAAGTCAGGGATGTTCGGACGCAAGTCGGGAGTTAGTTTCAGGCTTTGCCAGCATACGAACTAAATGCACGGTCGCTAAAGGTTTTAACGTTTGTACGAGGTATTGGTAAACTTTCTGATTCCGAAAAGCTGGTGGTGCGATGCTTGGCTTGGTGGGGGAGTAGATCTGAGAAATAGGCTGGAGCCAAAAAATGAACTAATCTAAAACCGAGCGAAAAAACATTGAAGTCAATCCGTTGCTTGGCTGGTAGCCAGTGCAGGTCGGTGAGAAGTGGTATGGTGTGGCAACTGTGAGGCTCACGATAGACATAAATAGCTTCAGAGTTTTGCACCAGTTGTAATCACCTGATTGCACATGCCGGTAGGTAAGAAAGCAGTGAGTTACAAAATTCCAGACGGGACGTCACAAATCCATGGACCAACTTAGACGTAATAATAAAAACAATAATGCACTTTATAAAGCGCCCTGGGAGAACTCAATCTATTTCTAGGCGCTTCACATTTGCTGCAAACGGAACCGCTTTTGAATAGTGAGTAATATCATGCTTGATGCACATGAATAACATGGTTAGGGGTGACACGCACAGGGTCAGCATCCAAATGTGGTTAGTGGCAGCATGCGCAGTGTCAGCAAGCATAACCACATGAAGGACGAATCACAGGGACCCACTAAACGCTGTCCTAAATAGGTGTGTGTTTAAGTTCTTTTTAAATCTGTTCGAGTCATGGGATGTTCTGGCACAAGTCGGGAGGGATCTCCCGGCTTTGGGAGAATACGAACTAAATGCATGGTCTCCAAAGGATTTGAAGTTTTTACGAGGTATTCGTAAACTTTTGGATTCCGAAAAGTGGGTGGTACGATGCTTGGCCTAGTGGGGGAATAGATCTGAGAGATAGGGTAGAGCCAAACAATGAAGTGACCTAAAAGTGAGCGACAAAACCTTAAACTCGATCCGTTGCTTGACCGGTAGCCAGTGCAGGTCGGTGAGAAGTGGTGTGATGTGGCAACTGCGACGCTCACGGTGGATAAGCAGAGCTGCGGAGTTTTGCACCATCTGTAATCGCCTGATTGCACATGCCGATAGGCCAGCAAGCAGTGAGTTTCAGAAGTCAAGACGGGATGTCACATATGCATGGACCAACTTAGACGTGGTATGCTTTCCTAAAAAAGCCTGAATTTTACCAATGTTATGTAGCTGAGAGTATGCAGACTTGACTATGGAGCTGATATGGTCGTCATACGAGAGGTCAATTTGGAACATGACACCTAGATTTCGAGTTGATTCAAAGGGAGATATGCTGACAGAGCCATTTTTGAGCGTCAGCCTTTCAAATTTCTGAATCAAACTGGGTTTTCCCATAACTAGTAAGTTATTTTTACCATTGTTTAGTTTTAGAAAAGTGGCTGCCATTCATGTGCGGATGACATGAATACATGCAGCAAGTGAGTTGAGAAAATTTGAGGTGCCCGAAGGCTGAGAAGGATCAAAACACAGGTACAACTGAGTGTCATCCACAAAGAAGTGAAAGCCTAGGTTGTGCTTGGCAATCACATCAGCTAGAGCGAGAGTATAAACCATGAAAAGAACCGGACCTAGCATGGAGCCCTGAGGTACCCCATATTTCAGAGGTACCTAGGAGGATCTTTGTCTATTCACATCAGTATTCTGGTGTCTCTCACTGAGATAGGACCTGAGCTGGTGCAGAGCAGTGCTAGTGATGCCTTGACGAGATGAGATGTGCTCTAAGAGAACTTGGTGATCATGAGAACTTGAGCATCTTCCTCCCAGTATCTCCTCTAGCCCTCCTAACAAAAACAATGAAACGAGTCGTTGAAGGCCAGCTGAATTCATGTTTAGAAACTTCAAACCTTGCTAGTAAGTTCCAGTCTGGCTTTAGGGCTAAGCACTCCACAGATTCAGCGTTGCTTCGGATGTACAACGATCTACTTAGGAATGCAGACTTTGCTAGAGTCTCGCTGCTTGTTGCGCTCGATCTTTCTGCCGCTTTCGATCCCATTTATCTTGAAGTCTTTCTTGAGCATATCTCATCTCGCCTCGGCGTCAAATGCATTGCCCTGCAAGAGTACGGGTCCTATTTTGGTGGGAGAATCCGGAGTATTGATGTGAATTGACGAAGATCATCCAAAATACCTTTAAAACCTGGGTTACCTCGGAGATCGGTGCTTGGTCTCGTTCATTTCACGGTTCATACTCTCCCACTCGCAGATGGCATTGCCAGGGAAAATCTAGACTTTCACTTTGGTGCAGATGACACTCGGTTGTTCGTTTGCTTAAATCCCTCACAGCCCTACAGCACGTCGAATTCTCTCAACTCTCTTGCTGCATGTTGTGATGACATCCCCAAATAGATGGCAGCTAACTTTCTTGAATAGAATGATGATAAAAGTAACTTACTACTTGTGAGCAAACCAAGTGTTATTCAGGAATTGGAGCGACTTATGCTCAAAATTGGCTTCTTCAGTATCTCTCCTGTTGAGGCTGCTGGAAACCTAGGTGTTATTTTCCGGGGCGACCGTTCGTTAGACGCCCATATCATATCCACAGTCAAGTCTAATTACTTTCAGTTACATGGCCAGGCATTACCACGCCAAGCATCTAACCATAAGCCTTTCGGAACCTAACTGTTTACCTATACCTTGTACACATCTCAAAATTTCCTTTGGAAATCATGCCTCTAGTTTGTATGCACCCAAAACCTGGAACTCACTCCCGACTTGCTTCACGACATCTCCTGACGTTTGCAGATTTAAAAAGAAATTAAAAACGCATTGGTTTATCACAGCATTTAGAGGGTCCCTGTGGTTCGTCCTTTGTATGCTTATACGTGCTGACGCTGTGCATGCTGCCACTAACCCTATTTGCCTGCTGACCCTGTGCACGTCACCCCTAACCATGTTATTCATGTTGTCTATTGAGCATGCTTTAACTAGCCATTCGATTGAGCTTCCTTTGCATCAAACCTAAATTGCCTAGAAAGAGATCGATTTCTCTAATGTCGCTATATCAAATGCATTACTATTATTTTTGTTATTTTTATTATTTGAACAGTGCCAGCCATGGGTATTGCTGGTAGGTGAGCCGTAATGGCACACTAGGTAACTCGGTTACTTATCACAACCTCGGTCCCGGGATGGTGGGTTAGAATCCTGTGGTAGGCGATCCGTTATTGCAGCTGCAAGTGATAGTGATAGCGGTAAAGGATCTCATGCTGCTTTACAAATTAGGCTGTTAAATCAGCTAGTATTTTCTGGGTAAATGTGCTTTGATTGGACTATTTGAATCGCGTGGGCATTTCCTACTGCAGGCAATTCTTGCAAGCCAGGTGGTAACAGGGGATTTTTCTGCAGCTATTCAAATAAGTTTCTTTAATTAGTTTGTCTTTACCTGTTTCAAGAAATGGTACCGGTAATCTGGCCTTTTACAAAAAAAACTAGACACTTTTAACCAATAAGCATGTGAAACTAAATCTATACTATCTCACGATCACTATGAGAATACTTATGACGTATTGCTGGCTGCCTCAAACTTAATCTATAATAAATTTATTAATAACACATACGGAAATGCTCCATTTCATTCCATTCCATTCCATTTCATCCATTTCCATTTAATTTCATTTCATTCCATTTTCTCCTTTCATACAGCACTTGCTTGTATTATACAGTTCAATAGCTTCCCTGGTTTAAACCAAAATTCCAAAGAACCGAAAGTGTTTAAAGCTAAGCATTCAAGCCAGACTTCTTTGAGAGGCTGCATGAAAAAAGTACTATTTTAGGTATCTGCTACATATCTCGTTTAAGCTTAGAGTACCGTTCGTAGTAGGATTTAACGATGTATTCGCAATTTATTTGCTTGTCCAATCCAGCAGGCTCCTAGAAGTTCAACATGGAGACAGCCGATCACTATCTCCCTGTTCTGTTCTCACTCGCACGCTCAAAACCGCGAGCCCTATCTCTTCCTCTCTCAGTGTCTCAGTCTTGTCGATAGTTTCACCGCTTACGCTGTAGCTGAGGGACTAGGATTTCTTCTTCTTTTAACCCAACTTCCAAGCCATTATCCATTTCTCAACCATTATCCTTCAAATCCTCAATCACTGTTTTAACAAGGTCCACGTACATAATCGGGGCATGTTCGACCCCTTACAAGTGAGACTGGGCTCTACTCACAGCGACCATTCTGTACTCCTAAGCACAAAAATCGCAACCCTTTCGCCTAAGTTGTTCATGGTTTCGGTCCAAACCGTCTTACTTACCAGCTTAACTAATATTTACAACTCAGATGTATAGCTTGTATAGACAGTTTCATCTATATCTCGTTGTTGTAAATATACCGCAGGGCTTGAGTGTACAACATTTTGGTTCAAAGCAGAGCCCGTTACCCCTGAGACAAGCCAGGATAGCATCAGACTGAACACATTGTGCTTTCACCTCATTCCTGTTCTTGAACGCAACTATTTACAAATTTCAACCAGATCTCTTTTTGCTTTGTTTTATGAAATAGATGCACTTGCACCCAAATAAGTAATTTAGCTGGGCAATTTTAGCAAATTTAGAGCTTCAGCTATCATGCACCACGCTCCCTGTGTTTGCAGTGACAGACTCTACAGTTTAATCGGTAAAACACTTCTGGGTAAAATAAATTTTAAACTTAAACTGATTTTTTTAACTGAGGCTCACTGTTTATAATGGGTAAGATTTACTGATGGTATTGCAATTTAGGATACGAAAACACACACAATCCATCTATTTTGCTTATAGCTTACTCTAATGGCCACTTAATAAATAAATTAGTTAGAGACTATTCAATTAATATTACTGGGTATCTTTCTGGCAGGTAATTCGATCAACTGAGGCTACTTGAACATATTCGAATTGTGTTTAAAGAGTATTGACCTTGGCTTAATAAAGTGCGGTAATGTGACTCGACGCTTATGAAAATAATATTGAGTTTACGTCGATGTCGTAAAGCATTCCCGCTTTTTAACTATAATGATAACAATGTGATTGTTTAGCGCCAACAGACAACTGAATCTCTCTCTAGGCACTTTCCAGATGCTGTCGAGAAAGCATTACCAAATGATTAGTGGTAATATCCCCAAGCAGCAGGTACACTCCCTGCCCTTCTAGATCGAACATCCATACTCAACCACCCCACCCCCCCCCCCTGCGAAAGTCAAAGCCAAGCCTCAAATTCCTCCTCTGCTGGGCACCTCTGCAGAGGTCAGTCATCTCGCAGCGTCGTTCTAAAGTGATCAAATATCTCTGAGATCCAGTTATGTTAACCGTTAGATGTGTTAGTGACAGTGGCATTTATGCGTTAATGCTTGCTGATGGTCACACTTTTTGGTCGAGTTTAGGGTTTACGGCCTCAGAATTCAGGCACTGACCTCAGCGTTTGAGTTCACACTTGGCAGCTTGAGGCTCTGAAATACTGCACCTGAAGGCAGCAAAATGATCATAGGCAAGGCCCTCGCGCAGCCCGGACAGCATTGGACGCTTTGTTTTTTCAATAGGGCAGTGATAGAGCTGGCCAAAGTGACGTCACAACAATTAGCATCATTTGTTTGAATTTCCACCATTATATTCCAGCATATGCCAAATGAAAAGCCAAGTCACTTCTATGAACACCGGAATTCTTTGGAATTCTTCTTGGTGAGCGAATACAAAGAAAGCCTCCTTAGTTGCAAACAAATAAACAACAACAAAGCTAAGCCACTCATTAGTCGCTCAATGGGAATATTGATAACTGATGAATTATTCATGACGCCATCAACAAATGGTTTGGCTGCAAGGATGAGGGTCACAAACCCTTTTTTACTGGATATGCCGAGAAGATTTTCTATTTCAAAGACGAGCGAGGAACGCAAGATTGTGGTTCCAGCTTTATGTTTTCTTCAGAGATGTTAAGCTGGGCATGGGATGGCCGGCCAGTGAAGTCACCTTCAGGCATGCAACTTATCACTGTCTGCACAGAGTCAAGAATACGTCAATTGGTTATTAAATATATTGATATTCGACAGCAGAATTTTGACTTCTTCTCAACAACGACTCAGCCAGTACTATTTTGTAGCTCCCACATTGCTAAGGTTGTGATAAAATAATTGTACAAGGCCATACGAAAAAGAGGGCAGCTCAGGAGCCAGCTCTTTTACCTCATTTTAATGCTGACCACACAGTCCGGTTTTGGGTCAGTAAAAATAGTGACGGTGTACTCTCAAGAAGCTTTATTCTGTAAAGTCCTTGGTAATTCAGCAGCCAACGAGAATGATTGGGTGTAAAAATCAAAATTGGCCAGACTTTCAATTCTGAAGAGCTCACATAGATTTATCAAAGGAGCTCCGATAGCTGAACGAACTGCTACATACATGCCTATTCCAAGCGGAAGTACAGGCTACGCGACATCCTCGTGCATTATCTTGTGTTTAAATATTATTCTATTGGCATAAAATGCATGGAAATTGTTTGAGCGCAGGATTAAATTGCTTTAATCACTCAGTGACATTGTTGTTTCTTCAGGCGACTGGTGTAGGGGTCAGACTCTAACCCCATCTGTGTGGACGAGGCATCCCTTCTTCAGTACAGATTTCCCTAAACAGCCCGTGTTGTCATCTATGAATAGAAATGTCGGAGCAGCCACTTCTGCATCTGCTATATCAGAACTACAAAGCGTAACATCAAAAGATAAATTTCCTTGATGGGCTGCATCAAAATAAAGTACGTTTTGGTATATGATTAATATTGCGTATATGATTTGGGAACTGTTTATAGTAGCAGCAAATAATGTATTCACGGATTGCTCCTAGAAATCAGTAGACTAAAACAACCTCAACGTGTCGCCCGCCACTCACTATCACTTTTTATATCGATTTCTCTCTCTCTCTCTCTCTCTCTCTCTCTCTCTTTTTGCTCTCTCTCTCTCTCTCTCTCTCTCTCTCTCTCTCTCTCTCTCTCTCTCTCTCTCTCTCTCTCTCTCTCTCTCTCTCTCTCTCTGTGTCTCTCTCTCTCTCTTTCTCTCCCTCTCTCTGTCTCTTCCTGTCTCACTTTGTCCCTCTGTGTCTCTCTTTGTCTCTCTCTCTCTCAATTTCTCTCACTTTCCATC
The DNA here is from genome assembly GCA_009760855.2 of Cristatella mucedo. NCBI lineage: Eukaryota > Metazoa > Bryozoa > Phylactolaemata > Cristatellidae > Cristatella > Cristatella mucedo. The sequence continues at coordinate 848,737 of WPIO01000145.1, read as the reverse complement.
TCTCTCTCTTTCTCTCTCTCTCTCTCTCTCTCTGTATCTCTCTTTCCATTTCTCTCTCTCTCTCTCTTTCCCTCTCTCTCTCTCTCTCTCTCTCTCTCTCTCTCTCTCTCTCTCTGTATCTCTCTTTCCATTTCTCTCTCTCTCTCTTTCCCCGTCTCTCTCTCTCTCTCTTTGTGTGTGTCTCTCTCTCTCTCTCTCTCTCTCTGTCTGACTTTGTCTCTCTTTGATTCTCGCTCTCTCTCTCTTACTTTCCATCTCTCTCTCTTTCTCTCTCTCTCTCTCTCTCTCTCTCTCTCTCTCTCTTTCCATCTCTCTCTCTCTCTCAGTATCTTTTTTTCATCTCTGTCTCTGTCTGTGTCTCTCTCCCTATCTCTATTTATCTCTCTCTTCCTGTCTCTCGTTATTTCTTCCTCTTTTATTTCCTCAATCCAGTCAATATTTGTAGAGGTATTCAGTGGTTAAGCAAAGAAAAGTTCTTCTTTGAACTCAGCTTCCGAAATATTCCATGTGTCGTCGTGGATCTTTCAAACTCTCAAACATTGTTTCAAGTGGTTCATGCGCATAATCGGGGCATGTTCGCCCCTCTTAAAAAATGAGCATGGGTTTTACTCGCGGCTCACTGCGAGCATTCCGTGCTCCTAACCACGAAAATCGCAGCCCTTTTGCCTAGCTCTTCCAAAGTGCAAGTCCAAAATCGTCTTAATTACCTGCTTAATTAATGTGTATAACTCATATGTATAGCGTATATAAAGAAGTTAATCTCTACCCGGTTGCTTTAAATATACAGCAGAGCTTGAGTCCGCGACATTTGGGGTCAAAGGCGAAGCACCTTTCTACTGAGCCAAGCCAGGATGGCATCGGAGTATTCCGTTCAGTAAAAGTGACTGGCTTTACAGCTTAATGAGTAAAACACTTCTCGGGGGAAAACATCATTTTTTTGTCTGGCTCGCAATTGCCGCCTTCGCATTTAACATGAATGACTATGATCGATTAATCCGTGGCAGTTTTGAGATGGAGCAGAAATTTCAGATTCACAAAGCGCTTTTTGCAGATAAAGCATTGGTCGGACTCGGCTAAAACAATATTTAGGAATGAATGCACAGCTGGTTTTTGGTATCAGTGGACTCATACGGCGAGCGCATTCCCTCTAACTCTTGAAATGTCAGTGAACATTCATAATACTGTGGCATCAACTGAGATACCAAATCACTGCAGCCGGTAGAATGAAACACGGGTAACTGCTTTTTTTAACTGAGACCTACTGTTGATGACGAGTAAGATTTACAGCTGTTCTTTCAAATTAGGATGCAAAAACATAAGCGATTCATGCTTTTTGCTTACATTTTACTCTAATAATAGCTTAATAAATAGATTAGTCAGAGGCTACACAACTTGTATTACTCGGCATCTTCGTTGCAGGTGTTTCGATCCATTAAGGCTACTAGTGGACATAATAAGTGTGGTTACAGATTACTGATCTCGGCCTTATAAAGGGCGGTAATGAGACTCAATGCTGATGAAAATAACCTTCAGTATACGCTTGTGTCCTCACACATTTCCTCTTTTTCAACAGTTATAATATTTATAATAGCTTTTACATTTGTATAGAACCTACAGAAAACTGAATCTCTTTCTCTGCACGTTACAGTTGCTGCAGAGAAAGCATTTCCAAAGGATTGGTGGTTACATCCGCAAGCAGCAGGAACATTTTCAGCCCTTCAGAATCGAACATCCGTACTCCTCCACCCAACCTCCCACTGCGAAAGCCAAAGCCAAGTCTCAAAATCCTTCTCAGCCGGGCTCCTATGAATAGGTCATCTCACAGCTTCACGCTCAAGTAGTCAAATAGCCCTGCGTCTTAAGACTTGTTATTGGTCACGAATGTTGGTCGAGCTTAGGGTTTTACAGCCTCAGATTTCAGCTTCGACATAGGTTTTGGAGCACCCGCTTGGTAGCTTGAGGCTCCGACATACTGCACTGAAGACAACTAAGTCGTCTTAGGCAACGCCCTTGAGCAGCTTGGAACAAATTGGAAGCCCTCTTTTATCTTTAACAATAGACAGTTGTGGCGCTGGCCAAACCCACGTCATAACAATTAGTATCATTTGGTTGAATACCAACTATTGCCTTCCACCGCTTCGTGAGCGAGTCCAAAGAATGGCTCCAAGCAAATAATCAACAATAAAACTTAGCAGCTCGTTAGTCGCTCAATGAGAATATCGATAAATGATGAATTATTCATAATGCCATTAACAAATGTTTGGGTTGCAAGGATGCAGGTCAAAAACTCTTATTTTACCGCAAATGCGGAGCAGACTTGCCTAATACAAAAGGTGAACAATGAACGGGAGATCGTGGTTCCTGCTTTATTTTATCTCCAGAAATGCTAAGGAGGGAATGAGTTGGCTGGCCACTGAAAGCACCTTCTGGCAGGCGACACATTTCTCTCTGAGCTGAGTCAAGAAGACGCCACTTGGTTCACTTGGTTCGTGAATACTCTGATATTGTGACAGCAGAATATTGACTTCGGCTCAACAAAGACTCAGCCAGTACTGTTGTGTCGCCCTCCAACGACGCCTGACTACACAAACATCACAAGGCTCAGAACCTGGACATCTTCAAGTAGAAATAATTATTCAAGTAGTCGGTCACGCAAAACATTATGCCACGTCACCTTGCAAAGGTCGTGATTAAATTAATGCACAAGGCCACGCGAACAAATGCACGCTCAGTAAGCAGCTCTCGTCTCTGATTTTAATCCTAAACTCATAGTCCGGTTTCGGGTCAGTAATAATCACGAGAATGTACACTCAATAGAGCTTATTCTGGAAAGGGTTTCGCACTTCAGCAATCAATTAGAATGAGCTGGTGTAAATATCGAAATTAGACAGACTTTTAGTTCTGAAGTATTCGCATAGATATTACCAACGAAGCTGCAGCAGCTGAATGAACTAGTTGGGCTGCTTAGTCCGAGCGAAAGCAGAGATTAAATGACGTTCGGGGTTGCGACCTCTTCAGGTGATGGGTGTACGGAGTAGATTCTAACCCCATCTTTATGGACGAGGCGTCTCTTCTTGATTATAAATTTTTCTGCGCAGCCCATATTGTCTTCTATGAATTAAACTTTCTGGCCGAATACTTCTACTATTTCGTATCACTTTGCAGCAAATGTAAAGCGCCTAGAAAGAGATTAAGTTCTCTGAGGGCGCTTTATCAAGTGCAATATTAATAATATTATTATTACATTTGCTGCATCGGAATTCCAAAGAACAACATTAAAGAATAAATTTATTTGATGGGCTGCATCGAAAATAAAGTAAGTTTTGGTATATGCTTAATTTTGGGTGGATGTTTTGTGATTCGTATATAGTAGCAGCTTCACTGTCACTCTTTACATCTATTTCTCTCTTTTCTCCTCTGTCTCCCTCTCTCTCTCTCTCTCTCTCTCTCTCTCTCTCTCTCTCTCTCTCTCTCTCTCTCTCTCTCTCTCTCTCTCTCTCTCTTTCTCTCTCTCTCCCTCTATGTCTATCTCTATCTCTATCTCTTTCACTCCTCTCTCTCTCGCCCTCTCTCTCACTCTCTCTTTCTCTTTCTGTCTGTCTCTGTCTCTGTCTCTGTCTCTGTCTCTGTCTCTGTCTCTGTCTCTCTCTCTCTCTCTCTTCCTCTGTCTCTCTCTCTCTTTTCCTCTATCTCTCTCTGTCCCACACTCTCTTTCTCTCTCTTCCTCTATCTCTCTCTCCCACTTGCTCCCGTGATATTTTTCTCTCTGAGTTTCTCAGTCCAATCAATAGTTTCACCCGTAAGAAGTCGTTGGACGAAGAGAAGTTCTTCTTTGAACTCAACTTTCGAACTATTATATTTGCCTACAAGGATCTGGCTAATTCTCAAGTATGTTTAAGTCACACTCGCATTCAATCTTTATGTATTCATACCTGTTCATCTGAGTATGGGGTATGTAGCAATTTTGAATGGTAGCAGAACCTTCAGATTACCTTAGTGCTATTTATAGGTGAACCATTGGTCTGACCGGATGATGTTAAAGACTACCACAATTACTTTAAGAAATTGCGAGAATGCTAGAAGAACTGATTAAAACCGACTTCCTTGTATTTGCGAGCTCTCACAAATTTTCTCTTTTTTTAATGATTATACTAAATTAATCCAATCACCGTTGTGGCTCAAATTACATTAACCACTAAATGCGTGAGCCGTGCGGCTGTTCAGCTATTTATTTTTAAATGTTTCACTTGAAGGTTGTGATTATTTTTTCTAGTCACAGAACTAATTCACCGACCTGCCTTTCGGAGCTCCTTATTTAAGGGCCCAAGGCTCCGCACAGGTAAGGGCTTTGTGCAGTCTGAACCTCGCTTGCACACCCTTGGGGCCTGAAATGAGGGAGCGGTGGTAGGGCTGGTGAAACTGAGTTGACAACAATTAGCGTCATTTGTCGGACCGCTGAGTAGTGCATTCAATGATCTGTCAAATGAAAACCAGGGTCATTTCTGAGCTCGTGGGACGTCTTAAAAACTCTTCTCGGTGAGCAAACCCAAAGAAAACAGCCTTAGCTAAGAACACATAATCAGCAGATGGCATAAGTTACTCATTTTACGCTTTGCGTAAACATTTATATGACGCCTTATGCTTGGCACCTTCATTAACCGGTATATGTCAAGGATCTGAGGCAGAAATCCTGTATAATGCCATCACCGAGTAGACCTTTCTAGCAACAAAAGCTAAAGAGGAAAGCAAGATCGTGGTTTACGCCTAATTTTTTGTGAGCTGCTGATGAGAGTGCTTGTGAATGCATTTTCAGGTCACTCATAGTTGTGTACGGCGACTCAAGTAGATGTCACTTGCTCCAAGAGTATATTGCTTTGAAAAGCATTATATAGAATTCTGGTCAAAGCGATGCATGCAGTACTGTTTCATATGCCATCAGCGAGGCTTAACAAGACGGAAATGTCAAAGCTCATAACCAGGATATCTCCGGGTTAAAACAATGCCTTGTGTTCTGTTTACCAAAAACATTCTATCCAATCAAACGTTCAAGTTCTCGATTGAATAATTTCAGAAATCCGGCCGAAGTATGCTCACTTTAGAAACAGCTGTTTATCTTGGCGATTTTCATTAAAATAACTCCCGGCCTCTCAAAGATCATTCAACACTATTATTAGCGGTCACATATTTTTAAAATCTTGCTCAAATGTAGGCCAGAGGTACGCCATCACGAATTACGAATCAGCAAGGCCGCCCGTCGTGATTATCTCTGACCTTGCATTCAGGTTTCGTACTTTCCTGGCGTGTGAACCAAATATGCTTAGTTCTGACAAGTCCTTCTTGGTTACAATCAGTGCGAAGCCGACTTTTAGTTGGCAATCCTTGGCCAACGGGATTACATGCATGCAACAATCGTATTTTTGAGGCATATCGTTTCAGAAGAACGCATATAAATGATAGCAAAGGAGCTCTAGTGACTCACTCTACTTGGAGACTTACCCCTTAAAATCAGTAACAGTGGTTGAGCTAATTGTTGGAGCTCTATGCTGCATCTAAGTTGAACTTTAACGGAAGGGCCTTCGTAGAAATTATTCGAGCTAGTTTGCGAATTCTCAAGTTATTGAGAGCTTGATCTAATCAACTGCTACCCCAATGCACGCAAATTACGAGTAACCTTGAGTCATAGCTCAATATCAGAACTGTCCCTTGTCACAACATCTAGGAGCACGGATAATCCTTGGGTAGGCTTGCTGTTTTTAGGCATCAAAGAAATGGGAAATAAAAGTTACAAACTTTCTGCTCAAACTACCAATAAATTAAAAAGGTTGTGCAAGGAATTTTTTAAGCACAGTAGCGAATATTGACACTTTTGATCGCGACATCCTATGTGAACGATTTACATCAAAGGCCGGTCTGACCGACAAGGCGCCGGAATGATTTAAATCGTAATTGATTTTTCGATCTTGTTCAATCCGTGCGGTGCAGTGGTTACAGCTCGTCCAGCAGAACAGTCACCTGCGGAGTTTCACGGAGGTCCGTCCTTGGTCATTTGCTGCATTCCATTTACTTCTAGCCCTCGCTATACGTTACTCGCCCCCATACGATGGACAATTACTTCTATGCTGACCCTAACTACTTGCATCTGTCATTTAAACCATTGGAGTTCACTGCCGTAACTTGTAAAAGGAATGCTTGCCTTGCAAACATTCAACGCTGGTGTCGGTCAATTGCCCTAAATATTTAATGGTAAAGCCTAATGCCTCGCTGGAAACCCTAAGCACTACGTAGGAGTACGAGACTTAGCTCGTTGAACTGATTATACTACTGTTTCCAGAGCTAACTGTGCTAGTATTTGTCTATACAGAACCTGAGGTCGAGAGGAGGCCAAAACTGGCAACTGAGCAATTCAGCAATTCAGCAATTCAGCAACTCAGCAATTAAGCTAGGTATGAAGGAGCCAAACCCTGGTGGGCCTTGTGGGTCAGCGTAAGAACTTTGCTGTGCATCCGTTGATCAACCAACCGGTGCCCAAGCTCTATCTGCAAAAGAGACGCATGGTCAAACCTTCGCTTGTTGCAAACTGGCCTTTCAGCCATATTCATCACCAGCTGCAGAGGCCATGTGACTTTTATCGGTAGCCTAGCAAAAAGTGAATTACCATAATCTATCCGAGACGGAACCGGAGAGTTAGTCAAATTCTTTGCAAGCCACCGCCGATGACAGTTACTAATCTTAGACAGAGGTCGGAAGTGATGGCTAGCTGTGAAAGCAGTTGTCTTAACGAAGCTTGCAAAATATAGGCAAGTGTAACAGACGACACCCTAATTCCGAGCGCATGGTGATGGTCCCACAAGACGATCACTTTTTAGCCGTAGATTTAAACGGCTTAAAGGACACGTACTGCTGATTATCGTCAGCATAAAAGTGACAGCCGACTCTACGAGCCAGATTCACTTCTCCCAGAGGTTGATCGTATATGGAGAACAGCATAGGACCGAGAACTGACCCTAGAGGGACTCCGCAGGTGACTGCTCTGGTGGATGAGACCTAACCTCCACACGGTGCGAATTAAAAATGAACGGATAAGTACGATTTATACCACGTCAGTGTCTCGTCTGCCAGGCCAACCGTTGTCTCAGTCGGTTAAATAGGATTTAGTTATCAATAATGTCGGAGGTAAGTGGTAGATCCAGTAGTGCAAGGGGAATAACATTACCTTAGTCCTCACTGAATAGGATTTCATTGATTAAACGGAGGAGAGCAGTTTCAGTTTCAAGCTTCTGCTTGAACCCGATTGCTCCATGAAAATTGATTCCTTTCAACATGTGCTACCAGCTTTTTAGTGAAATTTTTTCTAGAATCTCTGACACAAAAGTAAGAATAGAAACTGGGAGATAGTTCTCAAAGGCCTCTGTATCTTATCCGGGCTTTTTAAGTATCGGTCTAACAATGGCCAATTTGAGGGACTTGGGTACAAACCATTTTCAAGAGAAGTAATAAAGTATCGATGACAGCTCGGCTATTTTAGCCTGCCAGCAAAAGCCACACGGATGATTATATAGTATCTACAGGCGACGAACTCTGTTTACTCGTCTTTATTAATAGAGTGACTGTATGCAGTAACGCCAGTCACAAGCTACCCGGTATTACACTGCAGATATATTAGAAGTTTCTGTCCATCGAATTGTGAAATTAACAACAATATTTGCATGGTAAGCTGTAATTTTTTACAGACAAACTTCTCCGTTCAAGTGTGCTTCACAGGAATAACAGTTATATATCGTTTAGCTAACCGATGCCGATAACCACAGCTTAAATAGCCTAGGTAAAACGTGCGTGCTTGAGCATCTTCATATCCAAAATATAGAATACAGTCTTCACTTTTCTTGCTTTTGAATACAAATATATTATTAGCAATATTCTACGTAGCTTCCGTCTTCGAAATCGTTTAACCCTTTTAAATGATATTCCAGCAAAACAAACGGAAGTTTTGAGAGGTTCATAATATCTAAGCTCTTTACCAGATTCTCGTTGCTAATATATCACGACTATTGTCTCAGTAAACTTTAACTGAAACATTATTTGCCATTCGACAAGAGGCTTGATTTTACTAAGTAGTAAAACGTGTACTTCCGGTTCCACCTAGCCTCTGCAAATCTTGGAGTACACAAAGGACCTCATTCGCGAAATTAGTTTCTTTCCCGCTGAAGATCTACTCGGGCATCGTAATTCAAAACTTATACTTCCAGCTTTATAAAGCTCCATTGCTTACTTGGACGAAATAAAATGGTTAGCTGAACAGATTGTGGCCAAAGTGACTTCTCAATCAATCCGAAATGTTGCATCATCTACCGTTCTGAAAAGTGATTTCCAATCTCGTGAAAATTGTCTTGTCTGCATTTGGCTTATGACGATATGCTTAAAAATTAACGTCGCGGTTGCTGGTTTGGTTTCTCGCCAGTTGTCGACACAGTTGATCATCACATTTTTTTTTAGAGCGCCTCTTACAAAATTTGCGAATGGCAAGCGCAATGCCAAACTGAGCTACGTCCTACCTCAATAAGAGATGTCAGAATACGGCGGGAATAAATTACTATAGGTCACCCTAAGGACCCCTGAAGTTTGGCGTACCTTATAGTTTTTTCTTAGGGAAACTTTTTCTCTATCTCCACTCTTCCTGTGGCCGATATCCTAGCCAAATTCACTTTCAAATCTAAACCGATGACATTCAGATCAAATTACCTATTAGCCCTTCAAAGCTCGGCTTCACATCCAATTCAATTACGTTTTTTTTGTAGGGGTGTTTTATAACTATGTGCATCACAAAAAAGCCGCCTAGAATAAGTGCGTGTTATGCTGAAGGGTTTTGTGCAGCCGACTCTAAGCCTAAGCGGCATTAGGTAGTCAGCAGACTTCATCTCACGTAAGACAGAGAGTGATAAACATGGTTGAGTTATGAGAGCATTTAGGGAAGGGTCTAACATGAAAGTAGCAGCTCAGTTTGGGCGTAAGTGCGCCCATGCCACAGACAGCAGAATGAGAAGAGTTTTTATTGCCTAAGACTGATGAGTGCAGTATGAGCGCATCGGTCTGTCGTCCATAACGGTCTCTCTACGAACGGAACATCTAATTCGTTGACGATATTATAAGACCTGGGGGGCGTGAGGAGGCATCAAGCTGGTGTGGCATTAGTTTCGTAAGTTATGAAGGCCACTGCATCCTTGAAGCTGACCGACGATCAAATAAACCAAACAATTCCACTTTGGTCGAGCTGTAAGCAGAGCTGCTCCGGCCTACGATAGCAATCAGTTGTCACCAGGGTCGCCGGAGTTGTCTCCGCACTATTCGACTCTGGTGGCTTTAGCGATGCCCATACCAATGCCTCTTCGGCTTAAGTAGCTAGGAAAAAGTGGTGCATGCACGCACTGGGGGAAAATATTGTTTAATATCTATAAATATACCATGGAGAGAGCACGAAAGATTCGGGAGCACAGTACGTTCTAGCTGGGAGTTTCCGATGCTAGCGACAAAGCGTAATCTTCCGGTGGCTCACGAAATTGTGCGCTGCAACGAACGGATCTTGTAGCCAGGCTGTGTGAAAACTAAAGCCTTGCGAATCGTGAGCTTGCTTAATAAGCTATGGCGAAACAAGCGTGCGTGCAGTGCGGATGCCGCATTTTTCGGCCACCGATCGAAACTGACGCCTATTGCTGACATAATGGCGATCTTTCTTGCAGAGCCAATCAACGCGAAAGTGATTTTGCACAGCTGCAGAGAGGTTTGACTTCTAGGAATCACCGCATCACCTCTAGTACTAGAAGGTGGCTGCCCTAAAAAAAATTTAAAAATCTTATATAATAAATTTAGTTTACTCAGATTGAAACATCTGGAAATTGAATTAAATGTAGCTCGATTCCCGAATGCATGGTTAACAGATGAACTGGCTGGATCGAAGGCGCAGACAGCATGGCAGCAGCAACAACATCGAAAACTGCTTGGAGATCAAATATCGATAGCAAGATAAACTTACGTGGAACAATAAAGTTGTATCTTAAAACGCAGTAAAGTAAAAAATAAGCGCAATAATGACACTATATACTAAAGTATTCTTTGAGGTAGGGCAACAAAAAAAGGGTAGTGACATGTATGCTGTGGTAGAGGAAATGACAATCTGCATTTCCATTCACAAGCCTCTAAAACTAAACAGCAAGACCCAATTTTCTCCGCTCAGCAAATACTTTCTATTATTTGAGATCAGAAGTGTCTCTGCGGTCTGAAAGTATGTCATGAGCTCGTCGATTGTGTGCCGATTTTATTGTGTGTGCATAAATTGCACAGGTAACATATAAGCTTGGAAAATTTAATGTGACCCGAAAGTAGCATATCTCTTTCTCGTTGCTACAGCACAGAGCACAGATATAATCTAGCTGGCCATATTGAGCTAAGCAGTGTTACTTTTTGTTCTATTAATGTAAGGCAATAGTCAGCGGACGGCCTAGAAACCCGACTGCTTGCAGATCCCTCATAATCCATAACATCAGCAGCTATTGCAGAACCAACTCAAGGACACTGCCACTGTCAAATAAAAGCAGTTCTAGTAGGACTGGCTCATTCTCCTTTCAGCGGTCTTGATAATTTAGCTGTCAGGCTCTGGAAGTGAGCTTCGGCATCCCCAAAATGGAAAGGCTAAGTGTACGAGAAACCTTGCATTCTATCGCATTCTAGCGAGGCTAACGTAAGACCAACTAGGTGATTGGAGGATGCTATTGGGTTCGCTTCCCACCGTCACCCTCTCCTTATACCTATCTCTTTCTCTATCTCTCTCTCTCTCTCTCTCTCTCTCTCTCTCTCTCTCTCTCTCTCTCTCTCTCTCTCTCCCTCACGTCGCTCCCAACCATGGTTTACAAATGGTAGCCGTACTATAGAGCTCTTGATTTTCTTGGCAGGCAAGCTCAACGATTAGCAAGATGCAAGCCCATTAGAGTGAGCCTTGCTGATTTTTTAGCTAAACGAACGAATGGCCCAGCTATTTTAGGACTGCTGGTTTATTCAGCTGCAATTAAACGCCTCTGGCGAAGTCAGCTCCTCCTACACCAATGTCGACAATCTTCTGCGATGCAGACATAACTTTTTCGGCACTGCGGCCGATAAATTGCGAACGCATTAAAGCGTCTTGCACGCGTGGGCGGTTGTGTTGGTCAAAACTCTCGTTGAGCCAAGGTAGAGTGCATCTAAAAATTTCACAGTCATTGCCGCGGCACACAAAACTTGCTCTCACGTTTTTCTTGTCCGTTGTAGAATCCTTTCCGAAAATAGAAGTTCTTGCAAACATTGTATACCAGTGGTTCTCAACCTTCCTAATGCCATGACCCTGTAATACAGCTCCTTGTGTTGTGGTGACCCCTAAACATAACATTTTGTGTGCGCAAAATGTGGAAATGCATGTTTTCCGATGGTCATGCCCCTGTGAAAGGGTCGTCCGACCCCCCATAGGGGTCACGACCCACAAGTTGAGAACTGCTGTAGTATACGGAAACCGATACAGCTAAGACCCGTTTAAAGTTTATCTATTTGTTTTTTACCGTAGCTAGTCGGAAATTACGAGCCTACTGACGTGTAAGTGCTCTTCGCTCCGAGCTTCTGGGTCTTCCGCGCCGGCTGTGGCATTAGATACGCCAGCAGCTAGTAATTTGCATGTTAGCTATGATTATGCCTAACAATTTTGTAGTCTTTATCGCAGTTCAAAAGCATACCTATATGTTATTGCTACTTCTTCGATCCGTAAATTATGCACTAACAAAAGAAAACCACCCTGGAGCCGCTAGCTGAGACACTGTTTGCTTGGCGGAAGCTGCAAGCTGAGTAACCGCTCGTTTGGTAGTCGAGCATTGTCTCAAACCGCTCAGCGCGTTCACCCTCAAGCGTCACTGTGAATTTCTCCAACTTAGTTGTCTTCAGGCGTGTTGTAACTCAAGCGGCTTAACTTAACTCTTGTTTTTAGAATCCTCGCTCAATGTGCAATAAACCCTTAGTAATAGGTGACAGGTTTTTTTTTTATATTGGTCTCGACCTGCCGCTTTGGTTGTAACTTGACTAAAATCGGTCAACTTTCCGGCAGTTACAGCGCTACCCCGGCTGGTTTCTCTTTCTTTCACACCACTACATCAATCAAAACTAGAGGTGGAGTAGCTATTATCACGCGCTCAAAATTTGACTTCAAGCCGTTTGAAGTACCCTTTCAGTCTTTCTAATCTATTGTCTTGATTTTACCTATAACAAGCTACCGATGGTGGCAATAGTCTACCACCCACCAGGTCCAAGTCATCCTCTATCTCAGATTTCTCTGATCTCATTTAGATTCTGTGAGCGAAAAATCAATATTTCCTCATTAAGGGTGATTTCAACATTCATTTTGATAAATCATCTGACACATTGAGCACTGAATTTCGTAGGATGACTGACTCTTTCTTTTTTGGCTCATCTGCTTGACCCTACTCACATCAACGGTCAGACACTCGATCAAAGTTTCTAATACAGCAGCACTTTATCATTAATAGCTATTACCAAATTTTGATTATCTGATCACGTGCGCTATCTCATTCAGTCTACAATGTACGTTACATGTACGCCCTTTTCCTTCTCATCTGAAATCGCCTGTGAATCGTGAAACCTCAAGACTCTTGACGTCAATACAGGCATGCGAGAATATCTGCTTCGCCTCTAATGCTCTATTTACCTTCCGACCTGTCATCATTGGTAGATTGCTACAACACTGCACTCGCTGACATTGTCGAAGAGGTTGCACCTCTAACTAAACGCGATGCGTGATGTCGCCCAGACGGCCTATGGTTTACCACAGAAATTAAACCAGCAAAGTCCACTATGCCCAAGCTTAAAAAAAGCATACAAAAGATCATGACTGATTGTCTATAGGCTGGCATACGAGGAGTACTGTAGGTCGTCCCAGTCAACCAAAGGCGAGGCCTAACTTCTATAAAAAACATCGTTCAATCACAGATGCACAATTCAAAAAATCCTGATGTCTAAGATCAACCATCTCCTTAATCGCTCCCTGAATAGTTCCTTACCTATTGATACCTGTGATGATCTAGCTGATCGCTTCTCTAGCTTCTTTGTTAGTAAGATGGATGGGATCAGAAAGTCCATCCCAAAGACAGCAGCATTTACTCCTGTCACTAAATTCCATGCAGCACCTCATTCCACATTCAAGCGGATCACTAGTGACCTCGTCCTGAAGTTAATATCCCAAGCCAAGAAGACAATTTGTTCTCTAACCCCTATTCCCACCGTCCTGCTTCTACGATACATCGATTTGCTACCGCCATGCATAACTAGCATCATAAATACGTCATGAGCCTCACTTAATGTTCCAGCATCTTTCAAAAAGGCTGTAGTCAGTCTACTACTCGAGGAGAAAGCAGCACAAGACCAAGAGAACTTGCGACACTTCCGCCCAGTCTTCCTTCTACCGTCTCTGTCAATAACACTGGAACGAGTCGTGGCAGACCAGCTGAACTCAATTATTAAAACTTCAAATATTACTAGTAAGTTCCAGTCTACCTTTAGAGCTAATCACTCCACAGAGTCATCATCGCTTCGGATGTATAACGACCTACTTAGGAATGCAGACTTAGACAGAGTATCTCAGCTGTTTGCACTTGATCTTTCGGCCGCTTTTGATACTATCGATCGCCAAGTCCTTCTTGAGCGATTCTCATCTCGCCTTGGCATCACTGGCATTTCTCTGTAATGGTTCAGGTTCCATCTCAGTGGGAGACTCCAGAGTATTGACGTGAATAGCCAAAGATCATCCGAGGTACCTCTGAAATATGGGGTACCTCATGGTTCCGTGCTTGGTCCCGTTCTTTTCAAGGTTTATACGCTCCCTCTTGCTGATGTGATTACCGAGCACAATCCAGGCTTTCACTTCTATGCGGATGACACTCAGTTTTGCCTTCGCTTTGATCACTCCCAGCCCTCCATCATGTTGAATTCTCTCAACTTACTTCCTGCATGTATTTATGACATCCCCACATAGATGGCAGCAAACTTTGTTAAATTCATAAATGATAAAATCAACTTACTAGTGATTAGCAAATCAAGTGTAATTCAGAAACTTGAAAGGATAATGCTCAAAATCGGCTCTTTCAGCATATCTCCTGTTGCATCTGCAGGAAACCTGGGTGTCTTGTTTCAAAGTGACCTTTTATTAAATGACCACACCATATCCACGTTCAAGTCTGCCCTACTTTCAGCTACACAGCATTGCTAAATTTGGGATGGTTTATGTAGTTCGTTTGTACGTTTGTATGAATGTATTGCCTGCAGGCTACTATGATAAGCCACTTGTGAGCTGTTAGAAGCACCAGCGAGAGGGGCCGGTGCACAGCTGTGGTCCGCCTGTGACGTGGCATGGACAGAGGCTGGCTTTGTCCTCCCACCTACTCACTGGATGAGTTGTGGTTGGGAAGGAGTGGGGAGGAGGGAACGCGAATCTTAGAGTGGGAGTCGGGTGAGAGTAGGGGCCGAAGGGAGCCGTGCACTCTTCGGCTCGGTGCGTCGTAATAAACTGTTGGTGTTGGGCATTGGCAGGCTCTCTGCTGTGCGAATAAAAACTACAGTTTAGACAGGGGTACCTCAACTAAATTAGTCCATGCATTTGTAACATCCCATCTTGACTATTGTAACTTTCTGCTCGCTGGTCTACAAGCCTGTGCACTCAGGTGCTTACAGCTGGTGCAGACTGCTGCAACTTGGCTTGTCTGCCGTGAGCGTCTCAGTTGCCACATCACACCACTTCTCACAAACCTTCACTGGTTGCCAGTCAGGCAACGCATTGACGTCAAGATTTTAACTTGTAGGTCCCTTCATTCTTTGGTTGGAGCCTATATATCACATCTGCAACCTCACCAGGCTTAGTATCGTACCACCCGCTTTTCAGAATCTAGCTGTTTACCTACACCTCGTGTTCGAATCCTTCGGAGACCGTGCCTTAAGTGTGTATGCTCTCAAGTCTGGCAGGCACGTCCAATTTGCGTCACGACATCTCCTGACGTGACCACGTTTAAAAAAAACTAAAACTGTATCTACGTATGCCAGCATTTATTGGGTCCCCCTGATTCGTCCTTCATGTGCCTATGCGTGCTGACACTGTGCATGCTCCCACTAACCATACTTGCATGCTGACCCTGTGCATTTCACCCCTAGCCGTGTTATTCTTGTTGTTTATTGAGCACGCTACCACTAACCGTTCGATCGCTCTGTCAATGCAGCAAATGTTAAGTGGCTATAAAGAGATTGAGTTCTCTGAGGGTGCTATATCAAATTAGAAATTATTAATATTGTTGTAACAAGGGCTGCTGACGTGCAGTTTCGAATGGTGCCAAGGTAGCTCCGATTTCGATCGAGGCCAGGGGGGTCAGAATGCAGCTCTGCATATCGCCCTCTCCGAGGCATTCACAGCTGAACCTTATTAATCCTGTTTCAATTGTCATTCACGGGCAGGAGGATATTGATTGAATCGGTATCTCCGCACCCCCCTCAAAGCACCTCTAAATCGATTACAGTGCGAGTTGTCCAGGCTGAGCATTGCCGCCGATGATGTCAAACGCGGTGGCTGCTATCGCTCTTGCTTTCTTGTTGCCGAGTAAGTAAGAGTCAGCAGGCATTGCATTCAAGCCCGTAGCTGTTTTTGGAGCGGGCGTTCACTCAAGAAGTCTCACTCACTTTGATCGCTTATATGTGCTACCGCTCACTTATTTAGAAGCTGCACGTGTTGCCTGTTTATAGAAGTAAGGCCATGAAGAACTTATGCTTTCATACCCTTTGGGATGCACTAAATTTGCATTATCACCACTTCATTAGCACTGCTAAGCCCAGCTGCTGCAGGCTTTTTAGCTCATGGGCCTCCGTGGAATCACGCTCTACTGCTAGTCTGTGGTATGCAGCTGCCACAGAGCTTTCTTTCTGGTGGTATGCCGTGATGGCCCACTAGGTAAGGCGATTGCTTTTCACGACCTCGGGACCTCACCACGTCCGACGCCTAGAGTACGACTCCTGCTTGCCTCGAAGTCATGAGCACAACCGCCAAACTTGGCGCTCGGACTTGACTCCACGCCCGACAACGGCGGTATATCAGCGACCTTTGGCCTGGGCGAGCGAGGATGGCCCGGTAGTTCATGCTACCGTTGAAGTAGTCGTATTATCGAGCTTGGTGCCGGCGCGAAGTTTGCGGCGAACAAGACAACTTTTGTAGCGCGACGGCTCGTCATAATCCCACGCCGAATGCAGTGGCCCTTTCGGTAGCCCGCCGCCTTCTTCAAGCCAGGGTAGTGCAACGACGGCGTGTCAACGGGGTGTCAACTCGCCGATGTCACCTATAGACGGAATGCATGCGAGCCAGACAAGTCCGGGTCTGCGTCTGAGTTGCCTCCGCTATTCCGCGGCCGCACGTGCGATGCGATGTCGACTCGCCGGTTGCCCCGAAGTGCTCGCACTTGGAACGAGAGTCTTTCAAGTACAGAGAAGGTGACAGGCGACAATGGCTCAGATATATAGCTGATATATATATATATAGCTCGACAATAGCTGGCAGCCGTATTTGCTGAATTGGCATGCTGAATTGCCGTATTTGCTGAATTGGCCCGCCCAGAGGCGTTGCCAGTGCGGCCGCCAGTCGCTTAATGCCAGCTTCTAGATTGGTGACACTCGCCAGGACGTGCACCAGCAGCTGGACGTCGAAAAAAAATGGTCGGCGTCTTTCAGGCAATAATTAGACAATCGGATTAAACATAACTGGGCCTATCCCGCCAGTAGGGCTAAAACAACTCGTTAGCCAAATACTGACCTAGTCACCAATTATTTGGGAGGTTAAGGTGACCAAATTTATGATTTATTTTAGCTTAGTAGTGCCTCAATCTCCGTTTACAGTGCTGAGATTGAGCTAATGGTAAATCTTATCAGGCTGATGCAACCATGAGCAATTTATCCGCAGTCAGCGACGTGGACGCAGTATGTGAAGTGGTTGAGTTGAATAACAGTGTTGAAAAGACTCGTGCGGGTGCGTAAACGCTATGTTGTACGTGTTTTTAGATTATGACTAGCCGCCGTAGAACAAGATGGGAAAGTGATGCGATGAAGTAAAACTTGAATGGATTTATAAGTAAACTCTACGCATTAGGTTAAGCATTAATCGTGCGGAAGTAAAAAGATAAGTTAGCATAACAAATTAATAAATTCACAAACGCGGTCGAAAACATATTTTAACTAGCCTTTACATTGCAACGTAAATATTTTAGCAGCATGAGTTTCAAACCTATTTTTTAATCTGTCCCTTCTACAAAAGGCATTGCCGTGACTACTTATAAAAGCTTACCTGTTGATATCTGCGAGAAGAATGCCGATACTTTTTGCTTTAATGCCTCGTAGGTGCCATATTGTCTCATTCTTACTTGCGCGTTAACGTTTTATATTTGCCTTTCAGGTGCCTCGTGCATAGTGCCGACGGTGACATTTTGTTATACTTACAATTGTGGTAAGCCTCGAGCGTGCTTAAAAGCCAATGCACAGTGCGGTCTGCTGATTTGTACAGACTTTGGCTTCAAATATGCGACAGCAAAATATTTCGCGTTGCGCGTAGCTCGCATGATCACATCCAAATATAGGGAAGTGGGGAAGAGCGAATAGAGAAACGGAGGAAGACGAGAGCGACAAGAGACAAATGACAAATGAGAGGGAGAGAGTGAGAGTGAGAGCGAGAGCAAGAGCAAAAAAGATAAGAGAGAAGAAATACGGTTAGCTTGAGTGAGTGAGAATGCAGTACAGAGAGCGAGTAAGAGAGTGCGAAGAACAAAATGAATGCTAGTGAGCTAGTGAGCTGGAGGCGAGTTACTAGCTAGATAAAAGTGCAGCGGCTTGACAATAAATAAAAGTACGCATGCATGCGCCTGTGTGCACACTGTAGCACTATATGTGTAGTCTGAATTATCGTCGCGAATGGCACAGAACGACTGCTGAATGCTAGCTGACATGCAACACCACCAGTTTATTCCACCTCCACACGGAGCAGGGCGAAGCACGACTCTCCTCGCCCCTCTCTCCAACCGGAGTCCCCCGACTCCCTTGTCAAAACATATACTAATAACACGTCCGGGCTGCTTACCACATCGAGTGTCACAGCCCACTCGTACAGCGATCAGGGGCAGTGTCATCAATTAAATAAAACCGCATGCCCGCCTGATCTGGAGATCAATTAACGACGTAGCCAGAGCAGCAAGCAGCTGTTCTTCTCCACTGCTTCGACAACGAGAAGGCTAAACATTAACCACATAGTCATAGCGCGCCGGCGGTCTCAGCCCACATCTTGGCCGTAGCAGTCTGCCGCGCTCGTCTGCTCTAGCCAAACTACCAGGGCCAGCATCGAAGTGTGCATCAAGGAATTCGTTCGGTAATGTTCTGATGTCCGCTCCTTTAATTATGAGGCTAAGTAACGGCTGCTCGAAGAAGGCAGGCGACCGCACGGCCTGTGCAAACAAGCCGGCTGCGTTTGACAGCTGCGTTCATGCGTCGTGGGGCCCACATATTTCTCCGCCGCTGGCGCCTCGTCGGGCGTCACAGCCTCGACGCTTAATGGTGCATCCCACACTACCGCCACTTCGCAAGCCACCACCGCGTCTCCGGGCGCCGCCGCCGCGTCTTCGGGCGCCGCCGCCGCCGCGTTTCCGACCTGCACCGCATATCCGATCTGAGCCTCGTCTCCTACCTGTGCTGCGTCACAGCCCACTTGCGTCGCCGATGAGCCTCCGACCTGCTCCGCATCTCCGACTTGCTCCGAGTCGTAACACACCGGATCGTCGCATGCCAGCGCCACCTCCATGGCTTCCGCTACCTTGCAGGCAGTTGCCTCGTTGCACACCACGTGCGCCTGGCAAACCGTCACAGCCTGGATCGCTGTCACCGCGTTCCACACGGTGGCATCCTGGTAAACCGTTGTCGCCCGGCACACCGTCGGCGATTGCTGATGTTGCTTTTGGTCCCTTTTGTCGCCGCCCTCTCTCCGATAAGCATTTGCTAACTCAGCGCTCAGCAGTCGCGCTTTACCTACAGGGCTAGCCAGCGCTGTTACCAGAGCCTCGCGAAGCAGACGGTAGTCATCCTTGATTGCCTTCGGCATGTAAGAATACACATAGAAGGCGCTTCCTTCCAAGAAGAGAGGCAGATATTTGTGCCAGATTTTCGGATTGACACCGTACAGCTCGAGCCGCCGCTTCGAGTCAAGCAGCCAAGTTGCGAAGTCATCACCGACTTGAAAATGCTCAAGCAACATTGCTGTCATCGCCGCCGCCGGAAATAGCTTGTAGTCTGAATTATTGTCGCGTACTGCACAGAACACCAGCCGACGAGCAACACCACCAGTTTATTCCTCCTACACACGGAACAGGGCGAAGTACGACTCTCCTCGCCCCTCTTGCCCACCGGAGTCCCACGACTCCCTTGTCAAAACAAACACAAATAGCACGTCCGGGCTGCTTACCACATCGAGTGTCGCAGCCCACTCGTACAGCGATCAGGGGCAGTGTCATCAATTAAATAAAACCACAATATGTATGCGCACAAATAGTGACACACCACACGCATACGTACATGCATACAGACAGTGGCCGAGCCAAGATTTTCATTCAGTGGGTAAGACCTGCGAAAATTGTACTTTAGGGGAAAGACACGCGAGATTTTCAAGTTGGCTGGGCTACACCTGTACCTAGGGGTAATGCCCCGGCCCCTGGCTCCGCCACTGCGTGTATATAAAAGATTCATTAAAAATTTTAACGCGCACGAATGCACTAGCCGGCGGCGCCCTACCCCGCAGAGGTCGCGGGTGTTACCCGCGCCTCGCGTTTCAGGAACAGGGACCACGCGGCGTCCGAGCCAGCGATGGCGTCGGAGACGCGAAGCCGCCGCAACGCTCTTTGCTCCGTCGAATGCCGAGGTCCGCCAGGAAAGCTTCGTTGTTTGGCCGCCAGCTGCCGAGAGCCCAGACCATGAAAGGCCTCATTATTGCCGATGCACAGAAGCAGTTGTGAAAGTCCGGGCAAGGGCAGCCTAATTATCGGTCTTGTTCCGGCCCGCGGCCATCCGTACATCCTCGCTGCCAATGCTACAACGGCACTGCCAAATTGACGAATATCGCGCCGGTGCCGTTGCCTATCACCAGGTCCGGCTCTTAAGCCGGACCAACGGCGATCGGGAGGGCGCGTCCAGCCGACATGCGAGCTAGCGCGGTCGGCCGGGGAGCTCAAATTAGGCTGCCGTGAACCAAGTTATGTCGGGCAGTGATTGCATGCAGCATCTTCGGGCAATAGCTCAGCCAGTAACAAACGACCTCTGCTCCGTGTATATATGTGCGTGCGTGCGTGCGTGCGTGCGGCTATCTGAAATAGATTTGCGAAAAATAATTGCATTCAGTGCTCATTTTCTCATCCCAGGTCCTACGAGGCTATAGGCCTAGTATAATTAACATCAACCTAGCTCTCGAAGTCCTCCCTATAACAGAGACCAAAGGAAATTAAATACATTTTCAAAATTTAGCTTCCGAAAAAATACAATTATAACAGGTTTGAAAATGGTTTCTATTTGCCATGGTATATTTCGGCATTTAAAACACAGAAAATTAGTGGCACATATTTACGAACTGAATTTACTCGCAATGAATAGAATGTGAGTAACAAAATACGGAAAAGACTACCTCTAATTTATAAGCACATTTTTTTACAAATTTCGAAGATTTAATGTATTTAGGAAATTACGGTCACATTTTGTAATTCCAATTTGAGTTATCAGTTGCAAGCTTCATTGCACGTTGTTTTGCCCACATGTAATCTCGTTCAGAAGCAATTCAAGAAATGCTTGTATGTACCGCTAGATTGTTTAATGTAAGACTAAGCAGTGCATACTTTGAATTTTGTCGGGCTCAAAAAATTGTGTCTATTTAGGCTGTCCGGCGGCTTGGTTGCCCTGGGAAGTTATTGATTACGTCAACGGTGGCATCACCAGTTCGAGGGGCGGTTACTATTATCCGCTCGGTACAATTCAGCTATCATGCCAGGACGGAATGGTGCCAACTGGAACTCCCCAGGCGACCTGCAGATGGTCATATGACAGATACAGATGGGAAACCTTTCGCTTCAGCTGCGACTGGGGTGAGTGTGACTTGCTGCCGCAGCTGCCGTGAAGGCTGCTTGCCACGCCTACAGTCAACAGCGACTTAAAGTTTAGACTTGACTCGATTTGTCTTCGGCTCGAGTTTTTCTTTCTACCAAGAGTTGAGTTGCATATGCTGAATCTGCTCAATTCACCGGCCAGTTACTTTTGCCAATCGCGGATCTCTGAGGACATTATGTGCAGCAGTCGTGACAAGGCCACGCATATCGAGCGCCCGAATCCCTCTTCGAGCTCTGCTGTTTCAATTCAAGTAGAAAAGTAGCCCTGGACTCCGCGAGCCCTAGAAGCTGCACTCAAGATTCGCAGAACTGAGATCCGAGCTTATGAAAACTGACGTGCAAATTCTCAGGGTGGAAAATAAGCACTTGCTTGCACGCGAACGTATATCACGTGCTCGGCCGATCGCGAGTTTATCGAGACTTTCTGACAGCCGTCTTCCAAGAACGAGAAGCGGCCTCCGTGTGCACATGACTGCATGCGAATATGATCCATCTAGTATCGCATTGACGATGCGAATAAGTAGTTGGCTCTGAATAAAAGCATCACCGACACGGACGCTACCCGGCGAATGTAAAAGCTATGTGAATGCGATGAACCACGAGCGATGATGATGATGATGATGATGATGATGATGATGAACCACGAGCTGACACTAGACAGTGAGATCGGGCGTGCATCCGAAAACTTGAAGTCAAGAAGATCCCTCTCAATCTCGAGCCCGGCTCGCCTTTGCCAAACTGTTGCGACTCACTGTAACAGCTTTTCCTTTTTAGCCTAGGCTGGTCTTTGGCCTCGCGAGTCTATTGAGCCACGGTATCCAGTCTGGGTAGGGCGGGCTGCCGAGGCCCTGGAAAGGGCAAGACCGCTTTCAATTGAGGGCCGGCGCTGGATTTAAAGTGCTTTTTTTTCTCTAGGGGATTTCGCTATCCTGCTGTGCAAATTCTGACAAGCAAGTCCTCGCGTTTCATCGGTTCGGATACTGGTGGCAAACTCACTTTTCTATGGCTGATAGGACAGCAAGAATTATTTGCTAAAGTAGGGACATCGTGTGAGCCGTCGCGAGTCCAGTGATCGCAATAGGGCCTCTAGCTGTGGGCAGGCAGCATCGTCTGCCCTACGTTAAACTCCAGAGTCTCTGAGCGCTAGAGCACGAGCTGGAAAAATCTCGCAGTGCAGCTGAGATTAATCTGAACCGCCCTCGCCTTGCTGGACGCCGAGCAGCCATCGCAGGACGCCCCGATGCTCTGCCGAATACTCGCCGGACGCCGAGCGGCTCCTAATCGTCCCCAAGTTCATGATTATCTGGCCGAGCTCGTGGGCGTGGCCTTCGAGGGATGGACAGTAATGTCTTATATCATCTTCTGTCCAATGTGATCAGAGCGCTCACCAAGCTAATTATTCTGTCTCTTGCACACGTACACACACACACACACACACACATACGCACACACACACACACATGTACACACACACACACACATACGTGCAAACGCGAGCGCGAACAGGCAAACACATGCACAAGCAAGCACATGCACTAGCAAACACATACACAAGCAAACACATGTACACTCACGCACGCACACAGATGTTCTCTGTCACATTAACGCATAATTCCTATTTCATAGAATGCCTCGGTATCCGTAGTGTCACCATTTCTCATCTGTCTTGTTTAACGCCATTTGCCTCAATGGTTTGACCCAGTCGTTAAAGAGTTCGCCTCTAACGACCGAGTTCAAGGAGTTTGATAATAATAATAATAATAATAATAATTCACTTGATAAAGCGCCCTCAGAGAACTCAATCTCTTTCTAGGCGCTTTACATTTGCTGCAAAGGGAAACGCAATTAAATGATGAGTAATATCATGCTAGATAAACAACATGAATAACATGGTTAGGGGTGACATGTACAGGGTCAACATGCAAGTATGGTTAGTGGCATCATGCACAGTTTATGCGTGCTGACACTGTGCATGCTGCCACTAACCATACTTGCATGTTGACCCTGTACATGTCACCCATAACCATTTTATTCATGTTATTTATATATATATATATATATGTTTATATATATATAACTAATAATTAAAGCGAGCCGCAAGTTTGTCCGTCACGCGGCAAGTTGGCGACAGGTACTTTCTGGAGTGGCTACTCTCGAAACTCTGTACTCGAGCTCTTCTCGCATTCAAAGATGGAAGGGAAGAATTAAGTTCCCATGCCTTGCCGAAAGCCGTTTACTGGCTAATCAAAAAATGAAATACTCGTTCGGACTGTGGGAATTCCCGAGCACGTGTAACCAATTCTTGCCTTTCGTTGCCGTCTAAGAGTTGAGACTCCCGTTTGGGGGCTGCGGAATAATTGGCCAGCAGCCAAGCCCTTTTGAGATTGAACACTGAAAATTAAGGGTCCCACCGGCGTGATCGATTCATTGAAATACGTCTAAGATGGTGTTAGGCAAAAGGCAGCTTTATTAAAGGTCAAGCTCATCTATTGATAATGCAAAAGACGAAGTCCTGTGAGGCTTTGCTGAAAGTTGACTTGTGAGCAAGGATTATGATGCCTCAAAATTCTAGCTCTCTATTTTAAAAATTGAAACTGCTGATGATGGAGTAGAATGGCTCTGTCATTTTCATAGTTCTAATTTTATAATACGAGTGTTTTTGTCGGTATTTTTCAGACGCAAGGAACGCATCTATTGCAAAACATTACAGGCTCATAAAAATATAAAAAATAAACTGATTTCCGGCATGCACATCCGTCCGCGTCCGGTACAGCTCCCAGGCTAAGTGACCTCTAGATAACCTCTCGGTAACCTACCGCCGGAAATGCACGGTGGTGACAGTTGACGTACGCTAGATAAACAGAACATGCTCGAGGTGTGCAAGAGCAAGCCCCAGCATTTCCTCCAGCAGCGAAGTTCGTCTACGCTGTTGAACCGCGAGAACTGAGGGCCAATTTCTTTTCTCGCACGGCTGCACCTTTATGCATGAAATTCGCCATCGTATACAGCTTGTGGCATAGTTATCACGCTCCCTCGGCCTCCATCGATAAGCGGCCCCTGCCCGTCCACAGTGATGGCTTCACGTGTCTTCCGTCGAGGCTCACACGCTGGACTATGCATGGCTTCCCGAACGGCTTCTCATTCTTTCCCTGCTGCATCCAGAAGTACTAGATCTACTGCTGTCTCTGTCTTGGTGCGTGCAGCCACGTGAGAATCTTTCGATGCCACCAAAGCATGCCACAGCCGCCGTTAGCTCGGTGGCGGCAAGTCTAGCTGGGCAAGCTTAAGAAAAAATCACTTGCCACGTATGACGACGCTCGCACTGGCTCAGTGGGTCTTCACGGCGATGGTGGAAGCACAAGATCAAGTGTCAAGCACAAGATTTACAGCCATTTTCTTATGAGGGATATCTAATAGGGATACCCTAATGTTTTCGGAAACCAATTTAAAGCTAGGAAACATGTTCATTGATTACGATATAAAAGCACACTCTTTTACTCTTTCTCTCTCTCACTCTTGCTCTTCCCTCTCTCTGTCTCTCTCTCTCTCTCTCTCTCTCTCTCTCTCTCTCTCTCTCTCTCTCTCTCTCTCTCTCTCTCTATCGTTATCGTTTCTATCTTTCTCTATCGTTATCGATATCGTCGCACCGCGACGCAATGTCGATGCAACGCCCGCTCGCTTCAGTCTCGCGATGCAAAAACAGCTGCACGAACGCTATTTAAAAAGACGACCGTTCTCGGCCGTCAGTAGTGCACTATAATACCATCCTGGGTAGGGAAATTCTTCTTCGCCCAGCGCATTCAAAGGCAGCCGAGCGGAAGCGCCGAAGAAATCCTACTTTGAAGTATTTCCATCGATGGAAGAATTTGAGTCACTCGATTACTCGCCAGATCGGCCAGAGCATAGGCTGGGCCTAGTTGGCTTCGACTAGGTTGGCTGCGGCTAGCGCAAAGCTGAGACCTATCTGATTAGTATTATTAAGACTGCATTTACTGCATTCTATTCGGCTAGCAGATGTCCATGCTGTCTCAACTTTCTGCGACCATCGCCTTCTGCCGAGTTACCTGGGCAGGCATAATCGAGTTGTCGCGCTCATTTCAAAGAGTCGGGTTGCAGGAGCTTCACTGGTCTATAAGTCTACACAAGCCCAGCACCTCGCTGGACTGTGATTCTTCTGAGTGCGCCGGGAACTTCTAAATCAACATAGAAGGAACCCGGATCAATCTCTAACAATAACGTGTTGTCCGCATCTTAAAGAGATGAGTGAGCGTGAAAGTGGCTTTCGAGGAGTGACAGCCTCCGACCTATGACCTTGTGAAGTCCTCCAGACATTCAGTAGCTCCGGTGCTGGCTGTCAGCACGTTCCCATCACCAATAGGAATCGTGTTGAAAAGATGTATGTATCGATGTATGAAAACACTGCCAAGTGTCTATATCCACACAGTCGAGTCTTTGCGCCTGTACGACCAAGTCACTTGGAGCTTCAAATATGTCCAGCAACGGTTGAGATGCCAAATGCCCAACGAGGCCACGTCACTCGTAAGATTTGACCGCTTTCATTTCCCCACTCGTGAAAGATAGGCTCACCGGTTGCCGATCATTGCAGACATAATTGTTGAACCTTTTGAGGATCTTTCAGCCTAAAGCACGCTCATTTCTGTTCACACTGTAAAACACTTTGGCTTGAACGCTTAAGTGGAAATGTAATGTCGATGCCTGATAAACCTTCACTGAGAGCAAATCACATGATAGCCTCAACAGCACAATAGATAGAGTACTGAAGCTGTATCACAAAAGATACGAGATCGTTCCCTGCTTGATGTTGGCTCTTTTTCGGCGCTCGGTTCCGTTTCCGATTGCCTCCGTCACTCATTACGCTATGGTTGTTATCTTCTGTATTGTCATTGCCTACCATGCCTGCATAATCTGATAATTTTGAAGGTTGCTTGGACAAACCTACTTTACCGGATTACGCTGTGTGGCAGCCGCCGAACCGAGTCTCTTATCAGCAATATACTGCAGCGTGTAATAGTTCTGCCAGCTATTTATCGTATGGCGACAGACATGTATATTGCTTTAATATCAACTATTATTTGTGGTGGTGGCGCCCAATAGTATGCATCCCAAAAGGTAAGAGCTAAGCCCTAGATAAGCACTGTGGCGTCTTTGGCTATTTTAAATGCTCCTATATGCTTTAATCCTCAGTCCTAGCTATCCAGAGCATTTTGAAAAAATAGGGGCTTTTTTATTTCAGATATACTTGTCAGTGAAGTCTCCTTTTGCTACAGCTCCAGTTGCGGTGAGTTTACTAGCCAGGGCCATTAATTAACATTCAGCGCCACACTAACAACAGACCTTTCTAAAAGATATCTTGCAATTAATGAAAAGAAGCTGGGTAGAATTTTGCCTCGCTTATTTAGTGTCTAGTCAGTTAAAGAAATGCTTTGGCTCATCGTCTGTGATAGCAGTGAGGGTTCAAATGAGTGAGATATCTGTATGTAGCAGATCTCAATGGTGGATTTATGCACCTCGTGACTCGTCCAGACACGTCGCTTTCAATGATTAATGCCTTATAGCGTGGTCGAGTTCTTGCTGGCCCTTGCAATTTATCACAATTCCGAAGCCTTCACTAGAAGAAGGCTTTAGTTCATTTGTTCTCGTGCATCACATTCTGCGTGCGTCTCCGAACTCCTGGGCGTGCGGCGGACAAGTAACGACGCGATTTTTTTAGTACTGCTCGGTATACTCCAAAATTTGTCGGTAATATGTAATCATCACTTCCTATTTAATCCAAAAAGCTTTTTGCGAAACTTTAATCGACTAAATTTACTTAAGGATTTGAAGCATAATTTGTAGGAATACTATGACTTACAAAATGAAATGCTGTAATGTTTCTTTAGAGAATGTTAATGAGTTTCAATTTGTACTTTCCAGTTTAAATCTGCAAAAAATGCAGAAAAAATTTAACAAATTTAAAAATTCAAGACGAAATAACGTTAAAGGTTTTTTAATTAGTTGTGTTTTTATCTTCAAGCAGTGATTGCTGCTAGCTTTGCTCGCAGTTGTACCCAGATATATCCGATGGTTTTCATGAGTGGGAGGGTAGCAATGTAATTAATGGGCTATGTCAGCCATATTGTCTCTAAACTCCCCGGTGAGCACTTCTTTTCTTTAGCCTTTATGGTTTCCCACAACCAACTCGAGTCACTTTGGTTACGTGGATCTATGTTAGCGGTAACATCAATTAATTTGAAAGAAGAAGTTACTCCGGGGCTAATACGATTAAAAACTCATCGGAACGACATTTTTGTTCAAAGGGAAGACGCCTCTTTAATCTAGAAAAATATAAAGAGAAAAATACTCCTTATGTTCGATTCCTAAGATGATGTATTGAGCCGTGATGGCACACTAGCTAAGGCGGTTGCTTTTCATGACCTAGGTTCCGATGTTGTGGGTTTGAATCCTACGTTGGGCGATCCTTTATTGCCACTGCAAGTGATAGCCGTCGAGGCTCTTCTGTCGCAATACAAAAGAGACTGTTAAATCAGATAGTATCTAAAAGCGAAACAATAGCAGCAACTTCCAGCGAAGCCATTCATTGCTTATATTTTCATAATTGAGTAATTTTACAGGCATTTTCAAGTGACGATACTTTAAAAATATAAGCGCACCATAGAAATTTAATTGCTGGCTGCCCCAGAATAAAAGCTTGTAAGCGCTGCCCTGTCTATCTCCATCAACCCAACAATAATAATGAATTTGTGTTGTGACCTCAGAGAGCTTAATCTCTTTCTAAGCAGGCACTTTACATATGCTATACCGGTAGAGTGCTTAAATGGCTATTGGTGGCACGTACTTTGTCCAACAAAATTATAAGATATGAAGTAACATGCACAGTATTAGCGTATAAATATGGTTAATGGTAACATATACAGTTTCAGCACGCGTTAGCACAAGAACAAAAAAATTCCGAGGATACAGCACATGCTTTGCAATTAAACCAATCAATCACTGACACACAAAGCTTATATTTATTCGCTCGTGCTGCAGTTCCGTGGCTTCTGTGTATTCCAACAATGAAAGCAGTAATCGTGGTCAACCCCTGTCACTCGATTCATAGTTCAATTAGCTTCTTTTTTTTTCAACACTTGATAATGATAATCGTGAAATATTCTTGCAGCGTCCCAGAAAATCTCTTTTTAGACCCATCTCATATTCCAACCTTGTCCATTTATTAGCGTTAGAATCCGTATATGCAGCATGTATCAGCACTCAGAGTACATTTCAAGCTGAAGCTTCAAATGCTTATAGAATCAGGTGAGCTTTTAAACCTCTTTAAATCTTTAAATTTCTCAAGTCTAATTATCATGAGGTGTTTCTGGATGCTGTACGACAGGCTCCATAGGTTTGGCCACTGTGTGAGCATTTTTCTGAGGCAAAGATTATCAGATAATCCTGTATGACGGGTTGGTGGGTTGGCCTATTTGAGAATTATCTAACATCGGTAGATCAATTCAAGAGAATGGCCTTTAGATCGAGTTACAGTACCCTGAAATCAACTCGCTGCTAGACGGGAGGTGACTTGTTCGGTTGGAATACGTTACTCGACCAAATAGGCTGCTTCTGAATGACAGCTTATGCAGGCAACCAAGGTGCTCGATCTTTATCACCGAGGTCGTGCGTTTGAATCCTGAAGTGGGAGGTTCTTTATGGCCAATGCAAATGGTGGTGATAGTAGTTTAAGGCTCTTCTGCCACTCTACGAATGAGGGTATCAAATCGTCTAAAAGTTCTTTTTTATTACGCCATTGCGGTCTTACTACAAGCAACGTAGTATTATTTGGGTTGCTCTGTGCTGTCAAGTTCATCCGTGGCACTCTTTGGGTCGGATCTGCAGAAATTCAGGAATCGTTCGTCGACATGCAACTGTTTTAGCCGAAACCAATTGCAATGGGCCCAGTTAGATATTTTCAGTGCCTTTCTTGGTTTCACTATATCCGTAGCCGCCAGGGACATCAAAAGATGCGTTAAGCATGCAATAGAGTTGTAGTCAAAAGTCGACCTTCATTGACTTCAGCTGATGACCATGTTGGCTTATGTATATGCTCGGTCCCTGTTCTCATGGACCTCTGTCTGATTGTTAGAGGGAAGCTGGGGGGAGTTAGGGCCGAACTTCTCCCGAAAGCTAGCTGTGTAAGCGCACCGTCCCAGTTTGCTTCATACTGGGCTTGCTATGCCAGCTTGCTTTCCCAGTCGGCCTTAGCAGCGTGCGCCAAGCGGTTAAATGTTGGGGCATAGTCGCCTTAGATGAGAAGTATTCATTGTAACTGAGCCTTCATATGTTCTACTCAGCCGGTAGGATCAAACAGCCTCGCAGTGGCCCCAGGTACAACCTGGTTAGTGGCGTCAACAGCACCATTAGCTCGCTGCAGTTACTGCTTAAGTTTTCATACCGATTCAAAGGCACTAAAACTGTACTCCTACCAGCAATGAGCCAGGAACCTGACCAAGGGAGGGCCGTGAATTGATTCTGCAGGCAGGGAATGCATGGCATAAGCCAAGGAATGAAGTAAAGTAAACCCGGCTACAAATGACCTGCATAGCAAACAGCTGGCACAATAAATGTCGGAGCTCTAAAATCTTCAAGCTACGTATGAGTATTAGGGTATTACGTTTAGAGAAATAGTCTATCCGAAATCGCTTCCTTCACTTTTTGAGCTGCACGATGCTGAATTAATTTGTTTTCAGAATTCTTGAGTAAAATAATGAGCTTTGTAATGGTTCTAATGGCAGTAATCATTTCCAGGTAAAATAAATTTCGGAATTAAGTTTTTTTTACGATTGTGCATATCAAGATAAATTAGCAACAATTTACTTCAAATCAATCGATATTTGCAAAATTTACCACATTCTTTTCAAAGAAGTATGCAGATAAAAAATAAGAAATATTCTATTTAAATAACAATAACGACGTTGCTTAATATATAACCAATCGCTAAATTTTAAAGCGTGGATAATTTTGACAAGCATACGGCTTGAGTGCGAGCACAAAGCCGTGCTAAAACAGACATATGAAATGATTGATGCTTAAGAATTCACTCGCTCTACATCACGCTGCATAGTCATGAGACTATTCAACAACAACTAAAGCCATGAGCTTTCTAGCGACCTTGAAATTCACGATTTCTACTGCACAAGTGATATGCTATTGTACATTATCGCCAAAGCAACTATCAAAAGAGCGGAAATACCTCTGCTACAAATCGCAGAATCTGGTTCGAACACATTCGGATTCGCAGTGACCGACCTCGTACAGGCATCGTGACGAGCATCATTTTCGAGGACCTAAAGTGACGATACGTACGAGAGGCGATACGAAAATCTCCTGAACTGGTCGTCTTTTAAAATATTATATTACTTAACAGCGACAATAAAATAGCCTAATATTGTATTCCTCGAAACTAAGTAAGCATCTCCTATGTCCTTGAGGCTTTTATTGGCAGGCTACGTTAGAACTAAGATATCGACTTTTCTAAACCTTTTGTATTAGGCCTGCTAAATTTCTGTACATGCTACTGCCCGATCAGATTGCATAGTTTTCCTCACCACAAAATTGAGAACTGATATTGCATTTATAAAGAATCTATGCTGTGACTATATGAAGAATGATCAGGTCTAAGAATGTTAACATGATAGATCCGGGAGTAATTTTACTAATCCGTTCGGACTGAAACAAAAATTTATTTTATACAAAAACACTACTGTGAGTAAGTATCGTTATTGTACTTTCAAATGGTTCAGATAATTCAAAGGTTATAAAAAAAATTAAGGGGCAAAACTGATGTCTCCTACCAGAACTAATATCAAACGGATTATAGTTAGTTTCAACATTGATTTTATTGCCTTCATTTGCCATGTGAAAGTTAGTCATTAGCAACTTTGTTTACTTAATTCCTCACCTTTATTTCTGATACAGTGTATATTATAGGACCTAATGCAATCATTCAAATTCTGATTCTTAATATTTTATCAGGACATGAAATCGTTTTTTAGAATGAAAAAGTGACTGCCTTATCAGGGGATGATTTTTCCATACGTAAGAGTGTCTCCATCATCCCGAAAGCTTGCTCGACAATATTGCCTGTAAGAATCGGAATAACCATTTTGTAAAGTTCATTTACCTTCCTGTGTCACTTGCAGGTTGTAGTCCTCAATCATGGTCGGATGGAGCAATTGAAATTTATAAAACCTGGATTACCAACGAAAACCGAAACCAATACTATCCTACCGGTGCGTCAGTTGTGACCATTTGCAGCTACGGATATGTTCAAGTGAGCGGAAGTAATCAAGCAGTGTGTTCTTCGCCCATGACGTGGACATGGCAAGAAGGATCTGCACTAGTCTGCCAATTAGGTTTGTTGATGATGAGACCAGAGTTGTAAATTGCTAGGGCTGGCATTGTATACACACTGCAACCTATAAATTTCAAGTTGGTTCAATAATTCAGTCGCGGCCAAATTTAAATCCCTGCGTAAAGGCTTGTCACTGGCCTCAACCTAATTTGAGGTTGCACAGGCAGCAGCAGTAACTTAATCGGTGGGCACGAAAATACGTCATATTGATCCTGGACAAGAAAAAACGTTTGAATGATCACGAGTTTTAACAAAGAAACTCCGCTGCTAGTGTTCCATTTAAATAAGAGAATTGTGCGTCCTGTAGAAGCTTCCTGTTTGCTCCTGCTCACAGGGAACTTCTCCCGCATCCTACTAAATCCGGGCAGTGCTATTTGTGCGACTATCAAGCAGTGAGCGCTTTCACGAAGAATTGCGGCAGATCTGCCATTTTTGCCACTACAGTAGAACTTAGCTTCGTACATTGGATAACTTCACGGTCTCACGATCTAGCCATCGGGATGAGATTGTAATCGTAATTAAATAAGATCACGTCTACGACTATCATCACGATCCAGCATCTCTTCTTTTTCATAAGAGTGAGTGTGCTGAAAGCTATGGCGAGATAGGCAGTGTAAGTAGCTGTATTGCAAGTTAATGCCCTGTTTCAGTATACTCAAGGAATTTACAAAGCGAAGACCAAGAAACTTAAATAAACTACATAATCAAAGAAAATATCTTCACTCAATTGACCACTTGGCTTAAAGAAGGAGATTTCAAGTAAAAAAGAACACTACTGTGTCCTGGCTCAGTTTTGAGGAGCGTGTTATCTGCCTGAGCAATCGAACGAAAAGAATGGGTTCATTAGTTAGTCTACTGTTTTGGCTCAGAAGAACAATAAATTGTTTCATCTAAGCCAGGTTCTCTTGAAAGATTGTTCGACAATTTCCAAATGGTTGTCGTTGATTATGAAATCGTATTATAGTCATTCGGAGTCCGTGGCTTCATCCTATTCAGTATCATTAGGTAGAAGCCATTTAAGAATAACTAATTCTACTTTTGCTTGAATAAGCGAACCAATCTCACTGCATTGTAAAGTAGCTTCAATATGATTCATATTAAGCACCAGCCTTGTTCTGTACTTGGCGAAGACTTCTACAATGCTCTTATGGCCGTAGAGAAACATTATGTGTTTTGATAAGAAGACAGCCTTAACACGCTTTATGTTTTTTCAAAATGTCTGCCTCCAGCTCTTAGGAATATTAATTTTAAATTACTGACACGTACTCATATTTCCAGGTTGTCCATCGCCACCAGGAATGGCAGCCAACGTGGTGGTCGTCAGCGGGTCAGCACCCTATTTGGATTCTACATCCGTAACGCTGGGTTGTGCTCCCGGTTACGCTTCAGCTGGTGGAGACACGCAGCCACGGTGTAACAGTGACAACGGATATGGGAAGTGGATTTACAGCGGAAGCAGGCTCGTGTGCTATTTTTGCGGTAAGCTCTATTCAATGACAAGTCCTCCAGCGAAGTGGTCGCGACTCAATTGATTCTCGTTGCAATGTAAACGCCCACTGTTACTGCCGCCGAGATTAGATTGCAAAATGCTCATAGCTAAAGATAATAATAATAAATAGTATGATCATTTGCATAGGGACCGAATATAACTTAATGTTTAATATGTAATCAAGTGCTGTGCAACTCGAACCAAGAACTCAATTAACAAGGGCTAATGACAAGCAGGGTATTATGCTTAGAAATATTTGTTCAAAACTAAGAAAGTATCCTGCATAGGGCTAGCATACTAAAGCATCTAAGAACACCATCAATTTTTTCAGCCAGTAGGACTTTTGGCAAGTACAATTATGCAACACTGAATCGTGTACAGATAAGTACAAAACATACAGTGGTAAAAGATCTAGTCGCTTGGCGAAGGAAAAGCTCGAAGGAACCGACAGACCAGTTGCTTCTGGAATTGACTGGAGGCTCACGAGAGCTCCAGACTTTTAATTCATGCGAACTGAAGAACCGACCGCTAAAAGATATGTGTATATTACACAGTGCAGTGATATGCCTGGAAGCCGAGGGGCGGGGTGCAGCAAGGGCTCGCTGGAAGTGAGCATACTAGGTAGGATAGGTGAATAAAATATGTAAATAAATATAATTCATTGTATAGCGCCCTAAGAGAACTTGATCTCTATTCGGGCGCTTTACATATGCCTCACGGCCCTAGCCCCCGACCTCAGCCAGACCTTGGTTGGGGTGAGCACCTTAACCAGGAGACCAAACCAGCTCGATAGGCCAATGCTATGGAGTGAAGCGATCTGTTAGCAAGAGAGCTGCTTATTGTTTCGTCAGTATTAGGCATTTACTAGCACAGATCCGGCATCTCGAAATAAGGGAATTTCGGTAATCTAGATGCACTGTCACAAATATGTGAGCTAATTTTCTCTTGTCTAAAAGTCACTGACTGCGTACTTTCACAAGGAATCGCAAAATCATAAATGTGGTCTCTTTACAAAAATTGCGGCCAGTTATGTAGCTCCTTCACAGTGCTGTGGTCTCGTTAGCAAAGGTCATCATAGGAAAGCAGACACTAAAAACGTCTAAACTTTAACTTGGATGGGAGTAATTTTGTGTGTACTTACTCAACAAAATTTTTAGAAATGTGTTGTTAGTGACATCAATGCTTTAATTGAACTTATTCCATGTAAATATTACTTTCTGAGTTATTTGAATGTCAATATTGAGATTTTGTATATTTTTTTACAAAGATAGCTCACTAAGTATGAACAGCCTAATGCAGAACTATGTGGAACCGAGGAGATAAGTCGACTCTATGGGCAGGAAAGGTTTTTTTACTAATTCATGAAGATCATATTGTGATATTAGTTTAGTTGTTGGACGTAATGGTCGTATTTTTCATCAAAGTCACGTTCAGTTGAACTCTTGAATCACTGTCAGTCAATATATCATCAAGTGTAACAAGTGGAACAAGAACTCACACCTCATCCCACAAAAGTGCGGATGGCACAGCACCTCGAGGTTTAATAGATTTTTGGTGCCTTTAAAGCAGAAATGTGTGTATTTCTTATTATGAAATTGAACTGGAAAAGAAAATCAAATGTCCTTATTAGCAAGCTCGGGTATATTTTGCTCAAATTTCAGTTACGTTAAGTCCAGCACGGCCGCTGAAAATGTGTGAATAATGACAAAAACAACGTATTCTAAAATAAAGTCAGTACTCACAATATGTCATTTACTTACCTTCGTGATCTAGTGAGAAAGTCGTTCTGAATTTGAGTAGGCCTAATGTTGAATGATGAGCAGAATTAAAATAGGGTCTTGCGTATCTGGCAGAGCATGACTAGCCAAATGATTACAGTAAGTTATAAAATGCGTATGCAACAGCACTGGCGGATTTTATTCTTCAAGCTTAAAAAGAGGTCGGTATTGTCGCGAGACATATTAACATGCCTTTATGGAAGGTCTTCACATAGATTTTGTCGGTGCGGTATCTTCCGCCTCAGCTACATGCCGCCTAGCGTGGAGGCCACTTTGTCGTGTCACGCAGTTAGGACATCGCTTGAAGATGCTGAGCGCTGCTGGCGGACCCCGAGGATCAGTACGGCGCTTACTCTTTTCAACATACGTTCCGTTTCGTTTGAGTTTTAATTTTATTTAATGTAATCTAATTTAATTTAATGCATCCATAGGTAACTCTACAAAGACTATGTTTGTGTTACGCAGGAGAGTTTTGTATAGCCCACTCGCAGCCTGCCGGCTTTTGGTACGCATTCGGCAGCCAACAGACTTCATCTCACGGGAGCTGGTTTGGTCCAGCGGTTAAGGTGCTCACCACGACTAAGGTCTTGCTGAGGTCGTGGGCTCGAGACTAAACGCATTTGTGAAGCGCCTGAATGGAGATTAAGCTCTCTTGAGGCGCTCTACAAATGAATTATATTTATTATATTTAACAAAGAGAAAGTGGAAAGCATAGCACAGTCAGGAGAGCAGTTGAGATAGTGAGTGGCATGGAAGTAGCAGCTCAGGACCGCTGGAAAGGGTGAGCCATAGTCGGCAGCAGGAGAGTAGTTTTTAGGAGAGAGAGAGCAGGAGAGTGTTTAATCTCCAAGCACGATATGTGATTTTTTTCTGCAAATGAGACACCACTGTACTTGTGCAACGATCTTTTCCTGGCGCGTCTGGCGTGTCGATCTCTCGCTGCTCACCGGCTACATTTTAGCTACATTTCAGCTACATTTCTCACTTGCTTTGCAATACAGTAAACTTTTAAGAGCAACATGGAAACGAAAACAATTGTTAATTATGAGAAAGCCCGCTGCTGTCAACCGTCAATTGTAAAGAAAATCCTCAAAATAGCTAGCGTAGACCTCGTAGACTATACGAAATCTGGGCTCTTACCGTTTCACAAAGACTATTAGCCACATAATCGTTCATCAGCTCCGCATTTAATTCAGCCTACATGCATCCAATTACTTTGAAAATATTTAGAATGGTTCGGGTTAAGACGCTACATTCTAACGGCTCCTTGCATATATCGCGATTTTTCGACAAGACATTCATAACTCATCTGCGGTGGGTCTTCGTTCTGTGCAAGAAGTTGCTTACACTTGCTTGAAAAAAACTCGGCAGCAAGGCTTACCTTCCCTAAACGTCGCAGCTGCCAGATTACATCACTATTTACTAATGTGCGCACGCATCCTGACCAGCGCTATAAATCTATCGATTTCGAGCTACTGTCAATCGCCTTTAGATTTGCCCATCGTCTTGATTCGGCCTCTGCATCTGAATTTATTTTACCCAAGGCCTCCAGTCACACTTCCAGCTCTCCGGAGTTTGATCGGAAGTAATATCAATATAATAATTATAGTAAATAACATATATGTAATAAACTAATATTAGGTTATAAATTTCACAGCGAGCAAAGGGAACTATATTTCCTTTCAAGCAACTGTTCGGCCTTTGCATCTGAATTCCTTTCCCCCAAGGCCTCCATCACACCTTAACTCTTCAGAATTGTATTTGTATTGATATGAATATATTAATAATACTAAATAATATGTTGACAATAAAGGAATGTTAGATTATAACTTTAATAGCAATCAGAGATCTAGAGGAAATAGATTTCCTCTTAAGCATTTTTTTAAATGCTAGAATTAAAACTTGTTTGTGGCCCGAACTATCTTTACATCCCTCTAAGACTGATCTAGCATTCACAGCATTCCAAAAGCCTGGAAATTACTACCGCCTGACATTGTCGTCTCCTGATCTGATGATATTACAAAAAAAGAGCTAAACACCTAATTGTTCGTCGCAGCATTTTGTCTGTCGTCTGAATTAACTTTCTTTTTTTACATGTGCTTTCACAAATCTTGCACGTTGTAACTTGGGGCAAGAGCGAGATACTTTTATTTAGCACATCAATGACTTTATTTTCCTATGCTTTGAATTTTCACCTGTGCATGTGTCAGTGCATGTTATTAACCAATGGTTCTACTAAAAAATGACTGGGATGTTGTTCTCGTGCTTTTGTGCACCTTTTCATGCATGTTACTAGGGTACATTTAGAGACTTGTCTAAGCACGAAACTATCATTGTCTTTACCTATCGGTTATTGCGTCTTTTTGTATGGACTCTAAATCGTCAGGAGAGAGATTTGGTTCTTTTAGAGCATTCTAGGACGGACATTGTTACTATGGTTATTGTGGTTCTATTCTCTAGACTGCTGTTCTCAACCTAGCTATGGCGCTGGTGTCCTGCTGACTAACGGGAGCTGGAAAAGCATGTACGACGACGGCGAGACGCTGAGCTTAGCTTGCAACACGGGTTACACCCAAGGTCAAGGCTCAACCCAGGGATCCTGCGTAAATTGGGTGTGGCAATGGAATACAGCAACGGCGCCATATATACTACAATGCTCAGAAAGTAAGCGCTAGCTAATGCGCGACAGCGACTGCCAGCACGTTTTAGTTAGTGAGCGTGCTTCAGCTTGGCTCTCACCCTTTAATAATAGTGCTCCCTAAGTTTTTCAGCTTTATGTAGCACCATTATTAAAGTACATATGACTACTTTCTAAACTAATCTATTGTCAATTGGCATTGCAGTTGTGAAATATTGGCCATCACGAAGTCTAAATAGACGGCCTTGGTCACTAAGTCAGTCTCATTTCTAAGTTTACATTTCCTATTAACTTCTTATAGCTAGCCATGCTTGAAGGGCTCTTCCGGCACTCCACTCGCCCCTCAATGGACCCCTTCTATTGCAGCTCCCGCTCTACTCACTCCTCTGGTCGCCCAGCGATGCGTGTAGCCTACGTCAAATATTTTACTGACCTTGCCTTCGGATAAAGTTCATCTCAAGCCTAAATTTCCGTCGACTGGTATCAGAACACTTGCCCTTACTTCATGATGTTAAGGTTGAACTTAGCCCTATTTTATCTTTGAATAAGCATCGTCAATGCGAACTATATTACAAAGACAAAGATCATCCAAGGTATATCTAATATATAGGGTACCTCAGGGCTCAATGCTAGGTTCGGTTCTTTTCACTGTTTATACTCTCCCTCTTGCTGATGTGATTTCCAAGCACAATCTAGGCTTTCACTTCTATCCGGATGACACTCAGTTGCACCTTTGCTTTGATCCCTCCCCGCCTTCGAGCACCTCGGATTCTCTCAACTCATTTGCTGCATGTATTCATGGCATCCGCATATGGATGGCAGCAAATTCCCTTAAATTATATGATGATAAAACCAACTTACTAGTTATAGGCAAAAGAAGTGTGGTTCAGAAATTAGAAAAACTAACGCTCAAAATCGGCTCTGCCAGCAGATGTCCTGTTGAGTCTGCACCAAATCTCGGTGTCATGTTCCAAAGTGACCTCTCGTTAGACGACCGTATCAGCTCCACAGTCAAGTCTGCCAACTTTCAGCTACATAACTTTGCTCAAATAGATTTGTGACAACCCGTCTTGACTTCTGTAACTCACTGCTTGCTGGCCTACCGGCATGTGCAATCAGGCGCTTACAGCTGTGGCGAAACTCTGCAGCTATGCTTGTCCGTCGTGAGCTTCGCAGTTGCCACATCACACCACATCTCGCCAACCTGCACTTGCTACCAATCAAGCAATGGATCGACTTCGAGGTTTTGTCGCTCACATTTAGGTCACTTCATTCTTTGGCTCCAGCCTATCTCTCAGATCTACTCCCCCACCAGGCCAAGCATCGTACCACTCGCTTTTCGGAATCCAACATTTTACCAATACCTCGTACAAACCTCAAATTTTTCGGAGACCGTGCATTTATTTTGTATGCTTCCAAAGCCTGGAACTCACACCCGACTTGCGGCACAACATCCCTTGACGTAACCATATTTAAAAAGAATTTAAAAACGCATTTATTTAGGACAGCATTTAGTGGGTCCCTTCGATTCGTCGTTTATGTGCTTATTCGCGCTGTTACTGTGCATGCTGCAACTAACCACACTTGCATGCTAACCCTGTGCATGTCACGCCTAACCATGTTATACACGTTTTTCATCAAGCATATTATTACTCACCATTCAATCTCGTTTCCCTTTGCAATAAACTTAAAGTGCCAAGACAGAGATTGAATGAGCTCAGGGTGCTTTATCAAGTGCACTATTATTATTATTATTATATACTTCGACTTTTTTCTTCTACTGCAAGCACATATGGTGCTATCTCTTATCACGTATTTTATTATCCCTCAGGGCCATTTGAAGTACCGGAAAACTATTGTGTTTAGTGCTAAGTTTCTTCGAGAGTTGTGCATAGTTATTACTGCTGTTATTCTTATTGTTATT
This sequence comes from Cristatella mucedo, assembly GCA_009760855.2. NCBI lineage: Eukaryota > Metazoa > Bryozoa > Phylactolaemata > Cristatellidae > Cristatella > Cristatella mucedo. Next base: position 809,264 of record WPIO01000145.1, on the reverse strand, counting down.
GTGGAATTTTGGATCTCTAATTATCGCTGTATGTTTCAGACCCATGCAATCAACCTGATACAGGCACCGGAGTTATTCCTTTGATTGGAAGCTGGCAAATTTCATACTCTCCGGGCACAAGCTTGACAGTTAAATGCGATGCAGGTTACGTTCGGACATCAGGAACAGCTTATGTCACATGCTCACGTGGAGCTTGGTCGTGGGGTGGACAATCCTTACTGAGCTGTGCTCCGGGCAAGTAACTCAGTATACAATATATCCAAACTTTCTCAGCTTAATGATATATACCCACATATTTTCATTTATGATGCATTTAAGCTACAATGCCATCACTTTAAAGGCCGGAAGCAACTAGCCTTCAGCCCTAACTTTATTTTCAAGTGAGATATTCACAATCTACTACACAGTGCACAAGCTTATAAGTAAGAGTTTATATTATTTGACTATCTATTGATTTGACATGAAACTGTGTTCATTTTAAAAAGACTAAAATACGTACTTTATAAATATTTTGGATATATATTAATTATTAATTTATCTATTTGCGCTGCATTTACAACAATTTTAATAGGAGATCGTTACAAAAATTCACAGTTTGCTAAAGCTTGATATGTTTTTATCGGTCACTCAAGCTACTAGCGAATAAACTGCATTGCTAATATATTTGCTAATTTCTTTTTCTGATCATGTAATGCTCATTTTCTATCGGTTTTTCATGTATTTCAAGCACCTACATTTACTAAACTAAGCAATGGTCATCTAAATATTATATGTAATGTACTCTTACTCTTGCAGCATTATATTATGACGGTGCTGTGCTGGCTATTATCTTACTGTACATGTGCCAAACAAACTTTTAGCGGCTTTTTAATTATCCTCTAAGAGAGTCAGCATTTTCAGATTACTTTACTCAAATTCAATATTTTCCACAGAATAATAACTTTTTTATTTCACTGGTCCAGATACCGCAGATTCATTGCGCCATAATTTAATTACTGATAAGCTTGAATCTGACGAAGCAAAACGTAAACTGGCAATGCTTACATGCCTGTCAATCACTTAAAAAATAAGTAAGCAAATGACTCATTGAGTTCCTAGACCGTTGGAGACAGAAAATTTGGCTCTGCTTAAGTCCTAGACTCTGGAACTCACTTCAGTAACTTGTAAGCAATGACATCTACTCTCCTGCTGCCGACTGTGATGCATTTTTTCCAGCAGTCCAGAGCAGCTACTTCCATGCTACTCACTATCTCAACTGCCCTCCTGACTCGGGAGTGGTTTCTAACTGTATCTTTGTTACGTGAGATTCAGTCTGGTGGCTACCGTGTGGGCACGGAAAGTCGAACAGATTTTAATTGATCTGTAGAAAACTCTCCTGCATAAGACCAATGTAGGCAGTGTAACTTTGTGGAGTTAAAGAGCGGGTGCATTACATTACAATATATGTAAAGCATTACCTAACAGTACTTTGCTTTACTTTATACTTTATACTTTACTTTTTACTTTATACTTTACTTAGAAAAGCATTGCAATTACTCTTACGATTTGTTTCAGGCTGCACGATTAACCCGAATCCAAACACATTCATCACCACAAGTACGCTAAGTGTCACTTATTCATCATACTTGGCGAATGGCACTGTAGTATTGGTCTGCTCCAACGGTTATGCTGGTACAGAAGGCAGTTCTTACGGAACATGTCAGCAAAACGGAACCTGGAGCTGGCAGGGTTCTGAGAATATGCTCCAGTGCGCCCGATGTGAGTTTTCTAACAGATTTACTTTTCAAGTGGATTAGGGCAAGGAACTAGAATTTAACACGACTGTCATGCATCGGCCACTCACGCAATAATGGCACTGCTGTATTGGAACAGTGATAACTGAATTCAAATTTCAGTCTATTCAATGATAATCGCATGGCAAGAGAAAGTACTATTTTTTCTGAATTTATTGTACAATGCTCACAGAGATCACGAGAAAATGTATTAAGATTTTAACCTATATAAGTCTATGATGACTTTATTTCATTCTGTCACCCCCTCCCATTTGAGTGCTGAGTGTAACCATTTAATTAGTGGTGTTCAGATAGTTAAAAAATCTAAAGTAAGATTTATCTCTAGAATGCCTTTACATTGTGCTCTGGTCGTAATCTAACTACTCTTAATATAAATTACTAGAGTGTCATTACATATGGTCGATTTATGACTTGAATTTGAACAGAAGGAAGGCAGTGTATGGTACTTAATTCTTTAGTTTTGAGCTTTGGTCACACATACATGTGGGACTATCTTAAATTTGGGGAGAAAAGGGAGAGAAAGAGGAGGAGATAGAGAGAGAATCGTAATACGAAGAGGCCTATGCAAGAGCTCAAAATCAGTTGTAAAACATGCGGCTGAATGAGAGATCGCACAGTGTTATAATATGGTTCGCTATAATAGAACTGTGGTGGTGAATAGACCTTGCTCAATTATTGCCCCTAAACCTGATTCTGGATTATACGGGTCGAAAAACTAAACAGGAGTGGCTACCGCGTGTTCAGGCTTGGATCAAAGAGTGATAGCTTATTCATTTTCTGGGTGCGGCGAACATTAAATAGAATCGTGGTCAAACCAGAAAACTAGTAGCTACATAAGTTGTGATGTCATAGCGTGGAAACTGGATGCGTTTATTGTCATGGTTTATGGCTACGCTCCAATCCTGTAACTAACTGCACCGGTACGTTTAATTGATTTTCAGTTCAAGCAATAGAAATTGAGGTCTCATTAAGTAATACTAGTATTGATATGAAAAACAAGGATTCCGCTAAACAATATTGAATATAAATCACCCGAAATAAAAACCTTTCAACTTTCGTATAAATAGGTTATTTTTTAATAATTAAGCAAATCTTATTCAATTGTAAATGCATTTCTTTTTTTGATAATTTATTTGGAATAAAATAGAATTGCTTCTTCAGCTTAAAGTCAAATATAATACAGACAAGCCTCATTACTTAGATGCAAGGCTTATGTTGTCACACAAAGATTGCTAGAGTTTTCATATTTTCTTATGAGGTAATCTTTACTGTGAACAAAGTAATAGTTTTTATTAACTCTCACAGCAAAAATAAGTCAGTCATAATATATTCTTTGCTATTCACCTAAAATGTACGAGAGGATGCTTTTTTGAGTACTGCTACGTCAAGCGTGTGGGTACTTAATTAGCATAATGGTTATTCAAATATTTTCTATTCCTTGCTGGGCAAGAGTTTAAAGAAGAAGGGGGAATTTACGCACTTAAATTCTTAACAGAGCTTTCTTAATTTTTAACTTGTTCTTGAAGATTAAGATATGCCTTTATTCCGATACTAGCCACAGATGATGTTTTATCCGCACACAGAAATCATCGTCGACGTGTTCCTAAGCAAGGATTTCTCTAACGATTAATGATGAGTAGGGATGTGGAGAAATTATTTTACCCTTGAAAAAAGGTCTCACAATCGTCTTTTAGATTGCCCTCTACCTACGTCGAATGGTTTGACAATCGCTTCAGAAAATTCGAGCCCTGTATACTTCACCGGTCAAGCTGTAGTAATGCAATGCATCCAAGGCTACGTTCCAGCCGGTGGGATCGGTAATGCAACCTGTTCCAATGGAAACTGGAACTGGGCTGGTAGGCAGCTGACCTGCAATCCTGGTAAGTAGATGTGCCCCATTTAGTCTAGCACTTTTGATGCCTCTCAAAGCTTTCACTGCTCATTTGGTATGAATCGTTGAATAAGTTCCTTTGCTTACTCTGTATTTGACCTTATGCTTATGCTTTTACCGTAACTATACCTACTAAGCGCTTTTCAAAATCTTGGGTTGCTAGCCGTATGCATGTGGCTACAATTCATTTTGCACCCACATCGACAGATAAAAGTGGTATGTAACAAGTGTTTGAAGACTTTCTTGAGTTTTTGTTCAGGTTTTTTTTATCAAAGCCCTCGCACAGCCAGCTTGAAATGAGGTCATTTAATAGGCATATTTATTTTGTGCAAAATACTCAGCTAAACAAATGGAAGTCCGAGTTGAAAATATCAATCCTAGATGAGAGATTCGTTCTCTTTAAGTATTTAAGTTAAAATTAAAAAATCTTTGGACTGCCAATGCATTTATTTTTTATTTAGATTAACTTTTCATGACTAGGGCCAGTAAATTTGACTTTTGAAAATTTCAACTATAATTATTGGCCTTAAGCATTGGCTTTTGCATGACTGCTAATATTGTCAAAATTAAAAATATGTTTTGTTCACACCAAGAATAGATGTTTCGGAAGAAATAAATACGCCAATCTGTAACACCGATACTGATGCCAGTTGGCAGGGGCATAAGCACCCTCTACATTGAGGCATCGACGTGAGCCGCCCCAAGTACTCTGCCCCTCCCGACTGCCAACAATTTTGTCTTGAATGCACTCGATGAGTAGCAACGAGTTTGACTCGAATAAAAGCAATTATTTTGCTCAATAATTGTTCATTTGTTGTGGATTTAACACCGTCTTTTTCCCTACATACAATTTTGCAGTTATTCCCCCCACAGATAAAATCCTGACTTGGCCACTGCGTCAGTCAAATAATCAGAATCTACTACAAACACGGTCATGTAAGAAGAAGGCAATAAAATTGGGCAATATTTTTTGAAAATCAAATTGTATAAATTAAAATAAATGCCATCTGATTTAACAGCCTCTTTTTATAGTGACAAAAGAGCCTTAATCACCTTTATCACCACCGCTTGCAGTGGTGATAAAGGATCGCCCACTGCGGTATTCGAACCCACTACCTCGGGTCCTCGGTTGTGAAAAGTATCCGCCTTACCTAGTGTGCCATCATGGCTCAAATGGTAGTGGAATGAGCGCTGCTATTTTAAGTAAACAAAATCTTACTAATTACTCTTTTTCTTAATTACATAGACGAGTTATGACTAAATGTGCTTTGGAAACCATTGTTATAAGCAATTCAGAAATGTTGCAAAGGTTTTATATGCAATTTTGACCGCCTTAAATGGAAACTCTAGTCTTCCTAAGGTCTTAAACCTGACTGCAGTGGTATGGTATTTTAGCAATCTCCATTTAGGCGTAATATGGATTAGTCCTTTCACGGCACTTTTCAAAATGCCCCTGGGAATACGTGTTCAATAAAATATCCAATGAGCCTGGCCGTAAATTGTCACCAGTAATAGATCCACACCGTCATTGAAAGTTAAATACATCAGCCTAGCACGAGACTTTGCAAGAACTGAAGAGGAATGCTGGTTCGGTTTTGTAATTCTCGGCAGCCATAGCTATTGTATTCCCGACGCAGCTTGGCTAGAGGCTAGGCAGCATCCATCACCTATGCTTGTCCGCTTAATACTTCAGGCAAAGCTTGTCCTGCTTTCTCTCTGGCGCTAACAACTGGCACCCATATTAGTCGATTCCATACCACATTTCTAGCTTTTCGTAGAAGATTCTAGTCATTAGTTTAGGCAATCAGGCAACTGCTCAATGAGCTTTACCACTGGTAGATGGATGAACATATTTTTTTTCAAACCTATGCCTTTATGCGCATGAAGATTGATATAAATCCATTCCTAATAAAGCTCAATATCAGAGGCTGAAATGAATTCTGGCAGCTCCTTGCAGGTACACTAACTTGAAATTCGTTGACAAGGTCATCATGAAAACTTTACAGCAACAGATGAAACCTCAAGGATAGACAAAGTAGAGGTCACCATATCAATTGCATTCCTTAAGGAATCTCAAAACTTTCATTTAATGACAAGACACGTGGTACGTAAACAACATTCGCTAGAAGCAATGCGAAAAGATTCTTTGGCCCGCTAGACACGTGTGCAAAGGAAAGAGTACCCGACATCTCAGGCATTAATTAGCAATCGGATATTCCGGCTTTGTAATTGGCCAGAAAAAAATAAGCACCGGCCTGCTTAATCAAGTGCTTACAGTTGATTCAGAACTCTGCAGCTTCTCTTTTTTTCTATCATGCCGGTCGCAATTCCCACAGCATACCTCTTCCTTTTGACCTGCACTGGCTCTCAATCCAGCAGGGCATTGACTTCAAGGTTGCGTTACTCACTTTTAGGTCCCGTCATTATCCGGTTCCAGCATATCTATCAGAACTACTTCCCAGCCAGGCTAGGTATCTTGCTACTCTCTTTTCAGGATCAAATCGTTAAGCTATACGTCGTACGATGCTCAACTCCTTTGGAGACCTTGCCTTCAACTCGTATGCTCCCAAAGCCAGTAACTCATTCCTGGCTGACTCATGACATCCCCTGACTTAATAATACACTTGATAAAGCGCCCTTGGAGAACTCAATATCTGTCTACGCGCTTTAATTTTACTGCAAAAGAAATACAATGGAATGGTCAGTGGAAGCATTATCAATAAACAACAAGAATAGCATAGTTAAGGGTGACTTGCGCAGTGTCAGCATGCATAAGCACATATAGGAAACATTACACTGGGACCCACTAAATGCTGTGACAAATAGGTGCGTTTTTAGCTTTTTCTTAAATGTGGTCAAGTCAGGGTATGTCGTGACGCAAGTTGGTATTGACTTGACGACATTTAAAAGAGCTAAAATAATACCTGCTGTCGACAAAATACGGTGGGTTCTTGTGAATTGTCTTGTATGTGCTAATACGTGTTGCGACTGTACATACTGCCATTAACCTCATTTATACATTGATACTTTGCCTGTCACCGTAACCATGATATGCTTGTTGACATTGTGCATCGGTCATGTTACCGTTGACCATTTGATCATGCTACATCTACAGCACATTTAATAGAAGTCGACAGAGATGAAGTTCTCTGACGGCACTATGCAAACGCGTTAATATATTATTATTATAAAATAATAGTAATAATAATTCTCTTGTAAGGTGCTCTAAAAGAACCGAATCTTTTACGATTTGTTCTGTAAGATAATCATTGCAAAAGAAGTAACAGCCAAAGAATAACGGTATGCAATCTTGCAAATGTAAAACCCCTAGAAATAGATTGAGTTATCTGGGAGAGCTTTATCAAATGTATTATTATTCTTATCATACTTACGCAATTATGAAATCTAACAAGTATTATGTGTGCACCCAAGGATATCTTGGTGATTAATAGTGCGAGGTGTGTGCCTACACTGTAGACGGCAGACCAAAGAAGCTAGTGAGTTTTTTACTAATTGCAGACGAACAATGCGAAAGAGAGGAGTCCTAAATAACCTAAATTGCAGTAATTTAGCCGCGGTATCCTAAACCTGTGCTCTGTTTTGGCTGCCTAAATCCTATCTAATAAAGCCTTGATTTTTATAATGCTCCACAGGTGAAAGCAGGCCTACTTGGCATTGGATGCAGAGTGCTCACCCAATATCAAGTCGTTGTGGGAACAGCACGCTCACATTATGGGCAGATGTCAGGGCAGTAATTCCAGATTAGCCCAACATAGGGAAGAGCCTTTCAGCTTGAGTTTGACACCAGTCACGCCCGGAACAATTAGTCAAGTCTTGTCGTCGTTAGGTTTTAGGAAGCTGGTCAACATCCATGAGCTCGTGTCGATGATGTCGTGTCGATATCGATATCGATATCGTGATGATATCGACACGAGATCTCGTGTCGCTGCAGTCTGCAAGGGCCTTAAGGGACAGATGCAGAAAAAAGCCTGCAACGGTGTTCTGATGTGTTTAAGCCGACGCCGAATTTCAAAAGCGCAGAAATGAAAACCAAGCTGGTGCTTGGCGTTTATAGGGGTCGCTGACAGAGCATAGATAGCAAAGCGATGCTAGTACGTAACTAATACCGAATCCTGATGAGTCACGTACTGTTCTGCAAGCGTTAAAACTAACATATTAATACAATTCATGTGCCTTCTATCCCAAGCCAAGTTCAGTCTAGACACGTAAGGTCTTGCATTTTCTACAGCCACCCTACATACTTTGAGAGTTTACCACCAGCATGTTCATGACCCAAGACTCGAGACTGTATTTAAGAAGCTAATTATTTAGTCCACCTCCCTTGTCTAAAGAATTCTATGCGATCTTGTAAATATTCTGTTGAAGAAATAACTAAATTTACTTACTACTGCCCCAACCAAATTCCGCCTTCAAAGCAGCTGAAAATGATCTGTTTCTAGTGAAGGCTGTAATTAAACAACTGTAAGTAAGCCTAGTGTAGCTTTATGACAGGTAGAATTTGGTACGAAAGGGATCACCGACACCTTAAAGAGTATCGTCTCATCTGGCACATCCCGAGAAAACTATGCAGCAAAGTACGGCAACATTCTAGGCCCTATCTCTATAGGATACTATAGATTGTTGTTTTCTACTTGCAGCAATTATCAAAGACCTTTGTTGACCACTTCTTTATTTTTTTTGCTCCAAAAGCATGAACTCAGTGCCACCAGCCGCCCCTGACTTGATGATATTTAAAAAGAAAACTAAGATTCACCTTATTTTTCAAAGCGTTGGCTGGTTTCTTGGGTGCTAACGCTGCCCATAATATCATTAACATTTGCAGCGCTCACGATGCGCTTAGCTTATGCTTGTATTATTTTTGGTATTCCATCAAAAGTTTTCACTGTTTTATTAATATTGTTAGTGGTCTAACAAACGGCCATGTCAGGATAACTTAAGTATTCTCAGTATAACTGACTAACCTTTAAAAATAATAACAGAAATCTTACTGATTTATTTTTTAGAGTCCTCGTTGGCCTAAATTTTTTTCTAGGCATTTTACGTTTGCAGTACCGGAAGTATTTCAATATGGTTAATGATACTATGCACAGCTTCAGCACTCCTAATTATACTTGGGACCCAGCAAATAATGCGAGGAAAAGATGTGTTTTTAGCTTCTTTTTGAATTACGATAATTCATGGGATGTCATGACGTCAGGTGGGAGTAAGCTTGTGTACATTCGTGCCTCCATAAAGCCCCATCCGGGTACACCTATTGTGGAATCACAACAAATGACATTCCTTAAAAGGTTTTCCTAAGTTTCTGCATATGATGTGGCTACCTTAATAAGATACAGTAAAAAGGGCTCGTCTCCTGAAAACCCTATACCATCATTTCTATGGTCTTCACTACAGACCAACTTAGCCCTGCTATAACCGAGATTTTTAAATGATACTTTAGAAAAAAGGGGTTTTACCCAAGACCTTCAAATCGACAATCGTTTGACCGATACTTACAGAGCCTGGATTAGATACAGAGGTCCTTGAAAACTATTGCCCAGTTTCCCTTCTTTCTTGCTTCTCAAAGATTCTTGAAAAAATTGCCACTAAGCAGCTGGTTGAAGACATTAAAATGTATGACATGTCAGAAATATATTTCAATCGGGTTTCAAGAGGAAGCACTCCTCTGAAAATGCTCTCCTCCGAGTTAAAATGACATGCTGTGTGGCAACAATGACCGAAATGTCACTGATCAAGATCTGCTCAAAATAAAGATCTGATGAAGCTAGATCTATCAGCTGCCTTCGACACCATTGCTCACGATGTACTACTTGAACGATTGAGAACAACGATCGGTCTGACCGACGAGGCACTGGCGTGGTTTAAATCGTACTTGCCTGATCTTGTTCAACCCGTGTCGTGTGGGGTCAGGTCGCACACACGAGACGGGTCACCTGTGGAGTCCCTCGCGCGTTCTTTTCACGGTTTATACTCTCTCTTTTGCCGATGTGGCTGCCAAGCACAATCCAAGCTTTCACTTCTATCCGGATGACACTCAGTTGTACCTTTGCTTTTATCCCTCCCAGCCTTCAAGCACCTCTAATTCTCTCAACTCCCTTGATGCATGTATTGATGACATCCTCACATGAATGGCCGCAAATTTTCTTAAATAAATGATGATAAAACTAATTTACTAGTTATGGGGCAAACCAAGTGTGATTCCTAAATTGTTAAGGCTGTCACTCTAAATCTGATCTGAGACCATATCTCCTGTTGAATCAGCAAGAAACCTAGGTGTCATGTTTCAAAGTGACCTTTCGTTGGATGGCCACATCCGCTTCCCGGTCAAGTCTGCCTAGTTGCAGCTAAGTAACATTGCTCAAATTCGGGCTTTTTTAGATAAGGATGCCTCGACTAAGTTGGTCCATGCATTTGTTACATCTCGTCTTGACTTCTGTAACTCACTGCTTGCTGGCATTTCGGCACATGCAATCAGGCTCTTACAGCTGCAGCCAAACTCTGCAGCTAGGCTTGTCTGTGGTGAGCGTCACAGTTGCTGCAACACGCCACTTCTCGGCCGACCTACACTGGCTACCAGTCAAACAACGGATCGACTTCAAGCTTTCGTTGCTCACTTTTAGGTCCATTCATTCTTTGGCTTCAGCCTATCTCTCATGTCTACTCCCCCTCCAAGCCAAGCGTCGTACCATTCGCTTTTCGGAATCTAACAGTTTACCAATACCTCGTAAACACCTCAAATCGTGTGGAGACCGTGCATTTAGTTCGTATGCTCGCAAGCTCGCAAGCCCGGAACTCAGTCCCGACTTGAGTCACAAGATCCCCTGACGTGCCCGCAATTAAACAGAACGTAAAACGCACCTAATTATGACATTTTAAGTGGGTCCCTGTGACTTGTCCTTTATGGCTGATGCATGTTGACACTGGTCATTCTGCCACTTACGACACTTGCATGCTGACCCTGTGCATGTCACTCGTAACCATGTTATTCATGTTGTTTATCAAGCATGATACCACTCACAATTCAATCGCGTTTCCCTTTGCAGCAAATGTAAAGCACCTAGATAGAGATTGAGTTCTCTGAGGGTGATTTATCAAGTTTATTCTTATTACTATTATTAAAAGGGCTCATCCTTGGTCATTTTCTGTTCTCCATTAATACTCAACCTCTGGGAAAAGCGATTAAGGACCTTGGAATAGTATATCACTTTTAAACTGAAGATGCTCAGCTGTATTTGTCATTCAAACCGTCGGAATCTGCTGCAGCTACAGATAAACTGAATGCTTTCCTTGCCGACATTCGATCCAGGATGTCGGATAACTTATTGAAACTAAATGATGATAAAACTGAACTGATTGCTCATAGGACACCCTAAGTGTGTGGCTGGATTAAAAGGCTTTGCTCTTTTAATAGATTACGCGGTAGTGCGACCACTACCACATGCTCGAAATTTAGGTGTCATTTTCGACAGCTGCCTAAATTTTCAAAGTTTCATTCAGAAGACTGCTTTTACATCTAGCCATCACGTACGATTCCTAACTAAAATAAAGAGATGTCTTCCGTGGTGGCTTGCAAAAACAATTATTTAGCTCTTTAGTTCGGTCTTGGCTTGATTATTGTGACTCCTTTTGGCTGGGCTACCAAAAAAGCAACTTGGCCACTGCAGCTGGCTATGAATATGACTGCAAGGCTATTTTTCAACTCCCAGAAGTCTGACCACGTGTCTCCTTTCCTAAAAAAAGTAAGGATGACTGCCGGTTGATCAAGGGATACAGAGCAAAGTTCTTACGCTGACCCACAAGGCCTGCCACGGCTTAGCTCCTCCATACCTAGCTGAATTGCTTCACCAGTTTCAGCCTCCTCATTCCCTTAGGTCCGGCATGGGAAATATATTAGCTATTTCATCTCCGCTTAAAGACCGTTAGCGACAGAAGCTTTAATTCTGCAGGTCCTAAACTTCAGAACTCGCCTCCATAATTCTTACTCAACGACAACTACTATCCTGCTGCCGACTATGGCACATCTTTTCCATTGGTCGTGAGCTGCTACTCACTGCCTCAATTGCTCTCCTGACTCTGCTATGGTTCGCATTTTCTCTTCGTTGAGTGAGATGAAGTCTGTTGGCTACCGAATGCGTACGGAAAGCCGCTTAGGATGTAAGCGTGTTATACAAAATTTCTGCATAACACCCAATTAGTCTGTACAGCTTTGTGGAGTTACAGACCGATATACGTTAAGCTCCCGGCTTTTGGAGCTTACAAGCTAACGGCACGGTCTCCAAATCATTTTAGCTTGGCTCGAGGCACAGTTAGGTGATTTGAGATACCGGTTGGTCTGTCTGAGAGAGTGCTGTCCTGTAGTTGAAAATAGAAGTTAATTCTTTGCGTAGTATCTGTGAGTGTGTGTGTGTTTTTGCCTAAGCTAAGCCTAAGATCCTTTTTAATTGTAACCTAAATTGTTGATTAATTGCTATTTATTTTAGGGTGCTACTCTCCTCAGCTTGAAAACTATACGCAACTGGCGTCAGGCACCTCGATGCCAGCATATGCTATCAACTCCTATCTCACATTAGAATGCCAAACTGGCTACGTAGATCTCGGCCTTCGAAATGTCAGAATCTATTGCCGAACAGGAGGCTTGTGGATTGCTAATGAGATGTTCAACTGCATGCAAGGTAATGCTTTTCGAGGCTTCGCAGCTGCGCATGTGAAGGCCAGATTTACAGCAGTGCAATAGTGCAATAGAGTGAATATTAGCTGAAAATGCGGTAAAACAAGAACGTGTCAGCTTTTTTGACAAATCTGATTTCATTGACACAAAATACCAGCCCCTAAAGCATGTGTGCGAGCTTTGGTAAACGAGCTTACTTCTAGAACTTAATAGAGTTGTATTACTGGCGTATAACTTTTTACGTAGAAAGCGCAAGGATTACGAAAAAGCGGACGATACACCAGGCATGTTGTGAACCCTTCACTTGTCTTTACCCCGAAGCTTATAAGATGCTTAAATAAAGCAGCTGCCTGCACTAAAATAACATCACCCATTATTTGATCCGAGCTTCGCATGATGCTGCATAGAAAAGCAACTCCAACCTCCAGAATGCAGTACCAAAGTAGCTATATAGAGTAGTACCTTGATTAAAGCCAGCTGCTGATTCCAGCATACAGCTGAAGCTTGCCGAGTCACACCTCTTTCCAACTTATCTGAGACGGCATTAATTCCGATCAGACGCGTGACGCAGAACCTACCAGCTCTAGCAGGTTTGCACGATCTTTCCATCCTTATGACACATCACTGTTTAGGCTTGCTTGGTGTGTCCCTATACACGGTCTAAATCGATAGCGATATGCGAGAAAACCTCAGATTTTGCTTCTAAGCATTTCATGAGAAAGACTATGTCCGCCAGTGCTGGAAAACTGCAACACTAAATGACGATAAGCCGACACGGTACGTAACTGATGATTGGTAATTTCCTGTGAAGTAATTTGTCAACGCTCTAATGTGACATATTTCAGTAAGACGCATTAATAGTTCATTGGAAAACATACTCTTAAGAAAGCAGTCCACGCTTAGAAAATTGACCTTTTAAATAAGGTTTATGAACTGAACTTGTATGTAAGCTCCTTATAAGAGTGTGGCGGCTTACAAGCGTCTCTTTCCTACCACTAGGGCACTTTTCAACCGAGATAAATTCAGTTTGTTCCTTCTGAATTGCAGCGGTGATTGTACTGTACATACTAAATTGAGTTTGATATTGTTTTGATAAGTTAGTTATTTCCCCATTTTAAATTTTTTAACCGTTGCATAGACCTCTAGTTTTAACCAATCCCTGTACCGATTCATGTACATATATCTACGTTTACACTTACTGCTCAGAAATATCTGAACGGCAAGTTACAAGCCTCTGTAGTACAATTTTTTCTTAACTACGACTTTTCTTCTTTCTCTGGTGCGGAGACTACGGGCTAACCGGACTGAACTGGCTGGCTCTAACTACTGCTATTCGTTGCCACGCTCCTCGTTAAGGAGTAAGTCTGGTGCTTCTGAGAACTGCTGACTTGTAGGTTGTTTTGCCCCAAGTCTCAACGCGAACACTCAACTGACCTCCGGAGCATTAGCAAGTGCGTATATTGCTCAATCCAACTTGACCTTGAGCTGCAGCATTAACTTCATATGGTCCAGTGGTGGTTATACAGCGACGTGCTTATCAAACGGCACATGGTCGTGGAGCACCGGCTCGTCGTTGGCTTGCATCCCAGGTGAGAGCCTTACAGATATTAGAATGCTGCCTTCAATGCATGCAAAGTGGAGTTGCAAGAGTCAGTATTGCAAGTTTGAAAGTGCCCATGTGTGAAAATGCGAAGGTATCATGGTATCTGGTCAAGAAGGCCACTTGGCTGCGATACTTATCCATTCCAGTAGGACCTCTTTGAAACTATTACAGATGCCTCCATCTTTTTTGGTAAGTTCTGGCTTCTTAAAAGTAACTTGATTTTCGGCATCATCTATTGTTGCATCGCTTGTATCGTAGTCACACTTTGTTGCAGTCATGCTGCATCATAGCGAGATCCCTATATGAGAACAAGCTGTTGTACGCTTCTAATTGTTCCTTCTAAACAGCTATAAAAATTTTAACATACACATTTGTTTGAGGATTCTAAACTTAGAAGGCATTTTACGATATTAATATGAGTTTCCGGGCAATATATATATATACTTTTAGTTAAAATAGAGAGGGGCATGTCTCTTTATTTTAGACAAGCATAGTGGCACATGCCCATTCCTAACTCACAGAAACTACTGACTCTTTCGGTGAGTCCCTGGGTTTTAAAAAACATTAGGTGATTTAATAGCCTCATTTGTATAGCGGCAGGAGAGCCTTAACGGCTATCACAACCGCTTGCAGATGGAAATACGGAATCGCCCATTGAAGAATTCGAACCCATGACCTCGGCCGCGAAGATCCGACACCTTATCTCCTAGACCAGAGGTTGGGATACGACGGCCTTTAGGCGAGAACCGGCCTAGCTGGCGCTCCAGTCCGGCCTAGTGGCCCCTAATAATTATTGATGGATCCGGCCTCATTGAGTTGTAGCGGTTTTCTTCCCCTTCACTATAGAGATACTTTGACTTACGAGTATCCTCACTAACGAGTTTTCAAGGCACGAGAGGCGCGCAGTCTCTTTGAGCTGAGAGCTAGCTGCTGTTGTGCTTGATTTTTTTCTTCGTGCGTTTCGCAGTATAGAGTGCGCGTAGCCGCTACGCCAACTCCCGCCCCGCCCCCCCCCCCCCCCCCCCCCGAGTGGACCAAGTGTGCCTTCTTGACCTGAAATTGCCTAGTAGCCCGAAACGTTTGCCGACCTCTGTCCTAGACTATCACGGTCCCTAGTCATAGCCCAAAGGTAAATTGATGGCTTTTCATGGCCCAGGTTGTGGTATAGGGTCCTGCAGTGGGCGAACCTTTATTGCCTAAAGCCAGCTGTGTGGGTAGCCGTTGAGGCTCTTCTGCTGCTATCTGAATAAGGACTTTCAATCGGCTAACCATCGAAAGCAGATATGAAGTTTCATGGTAGAAAATTCTTTCTTGTTTATTTGCCGCAGCTTGATTTTCGCTCAGATTTTGAGCTCAATCTAACACTAACGAAGTGAACAGCCGGCCAGTCGTCCTACCATTCCTATCAAAGTCATTGGAGCGAGATCTGGCAGACCAGCTGAACTCATATATTTAAACTTCAAACCTTTCTAGTAAGTTCCAGTCTGGCTTTAGAGATAATCCCTCCAGAGTCAGCATTGTTTCCGGTGTACAACGACCTACTTAAGAATGCAGACATGGGTAGAGTCTCTCTGCTTGTTTTACTCAATCTTTCGGCAGCTTTTGATACTATCAATCACAAAGTTCTTCTTGAGCACCTCTCATCTCGCCAAGGCATTCATGGGACTGCTCTGCAATGATTCAGGTCCTATTTCAGTGGGAGACTCCGGGGTATTGATATGAATTGACAAAGACCATTCGAGGAACCTTTGAAGGATACCACAGAACTCTGTGCTTAGTCCGGTTCTTTTCATGGTTGGTACTCTCCCTCTTGCCGATGTGATTGCCAAGCACAATCCAGGCTTTCACTTATATGCAGATGACACTCAGTTGTACCTTTGCTTTGATCCCTCCCAGCTTTCGAGCACTTTCAATTCTCTCAACTCACTTGCTGCATGTATTGATGACATCCGCACATGGATGGCAGCAAATCTTCTTAAACTAAACGATGATAAGACTAACTTATTAGCTATGGGCAAACCCAGTGTGATTCAAAAAATTGAAATACTAACGCTCAAAATTGGCTCTGCCAATATCTCTTGTTGAATCAGCACGAAATCTAGGTGTTATGTTCCAAAGTGACCTTTTGTTAGACGACTAAATCAGCTCCACAGTCATGTCTGCCTACTTTTAGCTACATAACATTGCTTGTTTAGATAAGGATACCGCATCCAAGTTGGTCCATGCATTTGTGACATCCCGTCTTGCCTTCTGTAACTCACTGCTTGCTGGCCTACCGGCACATGCAGTCAGGCGCTTACAGCTTGTGCAAAACTCTAAAGCTAGGCTTGTCTGTCGTGAGCGTCGCAGTTGCCACATCACACCACTTCCCGGCCGACTTGCCGTCGCTACCAGTCAAGCAACGGATAGACTTCAAGGTTTTGTCTCTCACTTTCAGATCACCTCATTTTTTGGCTTCAGCCGATCTCTCCGGTCTACTCCCTCACCAGGCCAAGCATCGTACCACTCGCTTTTCGGAATCTAAAGATTTACCAATACCTCGTACAAACCTCAAATCCTATTTAGACCGTGCATTTAGTTCGTAAGCTCCGAAAGCCTGGAACTCACTCCCTATTTGCGTCACAACATCCCCTGATTTAACCCCAATTAAAAAGAACGTAAAACGCACCTTCTTATGACAGCATTTAGTGGGTCCCTGTGATTCGTCCTTCATGTGTTTATGTGTGCTGACACTGTGCATGCTGCCACTAACCACACTTGCATGCTGACCCTGTGTATGTCACACGTAGCCATGTTATTCATGTTGTTTGTCAAGCATGATACCACTCACAATTCAATTGCGTTTCCGTTTGCAGCAAATGTAAAGTGCCTAGAAAGAGATTGTGGTCTATGAGGGCGCTTTATCAAGTGCTGCATTATTCTTACTACGTCATGGAAACACGGTCTATCACCTGGGTATAGGTTTCAAAGTCATACCCTTGACATTCACTTGAATCGTAAAGCTTGTACTTGTCCAGAAAATGCATACAGTTTAATAATCGCTTCCAGATTACAATAGCACTTGAATTCTTGTTCTGAGTGCCTTAACACGTGTCTGGCTACTTTGACACTAAAGCGATTGCAAAATCACTGTACCCGGTAACACAAATTTTAACATATATTTGAAATGACTTTTGCGGATCCAAATGTCATGCAGCTTTCTTCTGAGAGCTAGGATTTTTGGTAGGATTAACCTAGAGTAAAATATCTTGCAAATTAAAAGTTTTTGAGGTAAGATATTCATTAAAAAATTTAATTGACGATTCTACCTATTTTTTAAATGTCCCACACGATATTCCAGTTATTTGATTATTTGATGGATTTTATTCGTTAGTTCTTTACAAAAGAATTTCCTCTTTGAATGTCAAAGCAAAGACTTCTTTCTCGGAATTTCACTATTTCAGTTGACTTCCTGGTACGAGCTGATTTGGTCCAACAGTTAAGGTGCTTGCCCCAACCAAGGCCTGGCTGAGGTCGTGGGCTCGAGCCCCGAGGCATATGTACAGGGCCTTAACTAGATATTAAATAGAGATATTAAATAGAGATTAAGTTCTCTTGGGGCACTATACAAATTAATTATAGTTTAGTTTTTTGTGAGAGAACATAGTTAGCCTGATTAGCTAATAGCCACTGCCTAGCATGACAGTCTGCTGAATTTATTTAGGCTCTAGTGTACGATCATTTTCGTTTCACCAACACTCAAATAGCAATGAATTGACTGATGCGTGCTCGTGAAGAAGGGAGGTCTTATTTACGTGCTCTTAGGGTTTGAAAATGAGTATTTATTAAAACGAGGCATTTAGACTATAATCAAGTCTTATTCCGCTGAATCCTTCGAGGTTGACTATCGCATTGTCTTAGTTGAAGCATGTTCATAGGAGGGTTGTGCCAATTGGGTATTGATCACTTCTGCCTAATTGATTAAGTGTACTCATCCTAGTTTGGCTCCATATTACCGTTAGCCGACGATGACTTTTAACATGGAGTCAATTTGCTGCACACTGGTAGCTGGCTGTGGTAGGAAGCTGGATCAGCCTTTTAATTACTATTCACTTTGCCTATGTGCGCACGATCTTTCAGTTGCTACCCAAGTGCCGAAGGGCTGGCGATGTGTCTTGCCTGGCGGCAGTCTGTCGGAGGTGAACAGATGCAGCAACATTTATATTGTGAGCTGACTTAGTGGTGTCCACTGTAAGCTGACGGTGCGTTATGATGTCTTCAGGCTGTATCACGCCAGTCTTGGCTGGCAACACGAGCATTGTTCCAAGCATCAATACATCAGAATTTGTGCGTGGAACTACTCTCCTCATTGAGTGCAACACAGGCTACGTCAACATGAGATTTGACAGCAGTATGGCCACTTGCGGATCACTAGGGGCGTGGTCCTGGTCCACCGGCTCCCCTCTGACATGTATTGAAGGTAAGTAAACTAGGGGTACTACCAGAAAACGGAATTTCAGCAGGTTAAAAGGTATTTAGTCAGCGAAACAATAACCCATTTTTAAATTCCATGTCTTTTAAAAATATTTTTGGAATAGTATTACAATTATTTTAGGAATACGGTACAAGATAGGTACCTCAGTAATGTAATGTAATGTATCTCCGTCTGTAACTCCACAAAGTCATAAAGACCATGTGGGTGTAACGCAGGAGAGTTTTGTATAGCGCATTCACAGCCTAGGCGGCTTTCGGTACGCATTCGGTAGCCAACAGACTTCGTCTTACGCAACAAAGAGAAAGTGGGAAGCATAGCAGAGTAGTGAGAGCAGTTGAGGTAGTGAGTAGCATAGAAGTAGCAGCTCAGGACCGCTGAAAAGGATATGCCATAGTCGGCAGTAGGAGAGTAGTTGTCGTTTCGTAAGAATTTTGGAAGCGAGTTCCACAGTCTAGGACCTGCGGAGCTAAAGCTTCTGTCGCCAATTGTCTTTAAGCGGAGGAATGGGACAGCTAATTTATTGTCCACTCAGTAGGCTCATTCTTCAAACCTGCTGGAAAAGCACGTTAGTATGGGCTGAGCATTGTTGTAAAGTTTTTCTTTCACTGAAACCGAAACAATGGGATGTGAACTCAGGCTAGGGCAATGCCTCAAATGCTCCAATGGCTCAATGATGGCTGTTGCTCTCTGGATATCCAAGGAATCAAAGTGGGCTGCTACCCTTTGGATGTGCGAACGTATTGAGTGATGCCTTACTCTGCACTATTATAAGTCCGGCAGGCAATAAGAATGCTAAATGCAAGAAGAATTGTTCCTGTCTATGCATACACCAAGCTGCATTAAACTTTTGAAAAAGATGAACAGGCTCCAAAATCTGAATGTATCACAGCTATTATTAAAATCATATGGTGTATATTTAAAAGCTTTCGAGATTTGCGAATATCCTAAAGCTCCTAGCGAACCTTTTAATCTGTATATCGCGAACTTTTTGTAGGGAAAACTCATGGATCAGATCATATGAAAATGTTAGTTAAAGTGGTTATGCTATGGTGATACTGTTATTGCCATTATGATTATGAATATTTTAAATGCATTTCGATCACAAGCTTTATATGAGAAAATATTAAATTTCCTCAGCTTTGATTAAAAATTACGACGTGGGCTGATTACCACTATTGTATTAGTTGTGTAAGCTTGGGGTGAGAAACAATACTTTCACCAAATTGGTTTAGTCTGAGTATTTTAATATATTGTTCTACCTTATGGGTTTATGATTCAGCTCCCTGTATTTTTGTATAATCATTCAACATTTTTTCCATTTGCTCCCCATGGCGTAAAGAGCGAATCTTCTCTAGTATACTTTACTATGAAACCGCTTTCGTAATCTTATACTCATTGGTATTGTGTACCAACCGGCTTCATTTTTAGAACACTCAATAGCTCCTGATGAGAAGCCTACATGTGAATGCATTTGCTAAATTTCACCTGAATTTTGCATGAAAATTCCAAGATTCTTTTGCATAGCTACCTTTAGCTTAATTTTGAAAACGTTACGGTTGACCAAAAAGAAAAGCGACGGTGAAACTAAAGTTGCTTTTCTAGATACCACTGAGTGCCACCGAGCAATCTCGAATGGTATAGGATACTGTACAGAGCACTTTAAATGGTTTTAGGTATAACAACTCACGACACTTTAAGAGCAATGAGCAGCTATGAACGTGTATACCCCTCAAGTGTGATGAACTCCGGTTTCAGCAGGCTGCAACAAAATATCTCTTTTGAAAAGCTGGAATGGGATCACACTTGGACCCTTGAAGAAGGCTAGCATGGGGTGACTTATTGCAATTTAAACGCTAAGTGTTTTCAAAGGGGTCGTCGTGAAACTGAATTCCCACGCTAAGAGCTGGACAAAATTTGCCATGATTAAGGACTACAGAGTGGAAATTGCAGCGATCGCTAAGGATTGATGTGATTTTTGGCTTTAATAACTGAAAAGAACCAAGGATTTATTTGTAAAGTTCCTATTTTCATATAATAAAGCCAACTCGGTGACTTCCATAGCGGAAAACGAATGTATTGCGACTGTGCTAGGATTGGACGATTAGATCTCCTTGGAAATTCGTCGGGACTTTGTAGCCACTAGAGTGCAACCTTTCACCTCTCCAGATCCAAATCAGCTGCTTTACATAGCGATGAAAGCATTTCTAAAATCCCTCCCTTTTCTCCCCCTGCGCGCTTTGGAGCTTCTAGAGCAATTACTTTCTTGGTAAGCTCTTTAGCTAACCCAGTAGACGTGACCTGCGAGTACAAGGCACGAGCAGCCTAAAGATTGTGTACATTGCATTATGTAAATCCTGGTTGCTCCAGCCAGTCACCACGGTAAAATTTGCAATGCCGTTCGATTATCCAGCCAATATCCTCGGCACTTGGCGCAATCGGAGCTTCCTGTTGACGACCGACTGTTTTTTGAATTTCAAGAAACAATGTGAGCATTACCATTCAAAATAACTATCACTACTACATACATTATGCAGCTACACGGAGTATCTCTTATTTGAAACCCAAATAGTTGGTTGCTACAGATCAATCGGACTCATTTTGAAGACATTTTATGGCTTATTTACTTGCGAATACAGGATAATATATTTGATGCCATTATTCCTGTAACTTTATCCATACTCGAGGTCAATGTTTCGTCGCCGGATATGTTCCTGGCTATGGTCAGCAATGAAGCCAGTAACGCTTAGTAAAAACTTCGACTTATATAACTGGATGCTTACTTATGCTGCCGCAGTAGTCAAGCCAGTCTATAGCCTCTCTTAGCAAAAAATAAAAGAAACATAATTTGAAGCATGTAATCTTTTTTCAAATTAAAAGAAATGTTGCATTGTTTCATTAACTAATACTGGATTTTTATTTGTTTCAAGCTAATGTAACTTATGCACCCCATTCGTGCGTAAGCCACGGTTTAGTTGCACTGGTACTTTTCTGGCTTTCCTGCTTGCGAATAGTAAATTAGATATGTAACTGGCAAAAGTTGCCTGATGAGCTTAGGTAAATCACACGGCAGAGTAGTGGACTTTGACAATAGTCTCTCGACGTTGGTCTCTTCTAGAGTCAGCTCACTCATGTCAATTTTCTGTAAATACTTTATACAAATGATTTGGTCACTTTAACTTCGTTTCTGCGACATGTGCCTGCTCGAGGCGAAGTACCATGGCAGACGGCCTCAGCTCGCTATGTACTTTTAAATTGCCTCTTCCCAAGCAGAACCCGCTAAAAGCCACACTTACATATTCAGGTATTCACGGGTTGCCAAGGCAGCGATAGCTGACCGCTCGTTAGTGGGGGGCGAGAGGGGCTAGCTGACTTTCCGTTCGACCAGCGTTTGTCGAAGAGCCGATACACTCTTTGATCTCCCACTGCAGCAAGCGCACTGGTTGCACTTGGTGCCAAAGCTTATAATTACAAACATGCACACTTATTCACGCTTGCAATGCACCTGGACTCGGCTCGAACGCGTTGGTGAAAATGTAGAGCTAAGGCTGTTACAGCCTAATTGTGAACGCCGTAGGGAAGATTAGCCTCGACAGTTCATTCGGTAATGGCACGTGGAGCGGCGGCAACATGGCGGCTGCCAGCGCGAGTGGACGCCCTCTCGCTGCTCTCAGTCCCGCGGCAAATAGTCTCCGGTAGTTTTTTATTTAGAAATAAAATAGATATGTATAATCACACTGGCTGCTCTTGTATTAAACTTATTGATAGGGTACTTTAAAAAAAGCAGAAACGCGAGCATTTCGATTGCTGTATTTCCTATAAAGTTGGCGATTCTAACTCTTCCTGTCGTTTGCCTGAGCCTGAGTTCCGTGAACCAAATATAGGCTTCGAGCGTCAGACTATAAGCTCTGCGAACTAATCGAAAAGAGCAAATATTTTCGGAAAACTTAATATCATCGTTACCACGGCTGTTGGTGTATGCTGACTGAGCTAGGCTGCTCTTCACCCGGTTACGGCGCGAGCGCTTGCTTATTTTTTAGGCTGCTTACCTCCTCAACTTGGGAATCACACGAAGCTGAAATTCGGAAGCTCGCACTCAGCGTTTGCTCTTTATACCTATCTGACAGTGGTCTGTCTGAGTGGTTACGTGGATCTCAATAGCCAGGAAGGCTACATCGGATGTCGACTCAACGGCTTGTGGATTGCAAATGGCAGCCTCAGTTGCGTGCCAGGTAAGACTGTGTACTTGGTTGGCTGCAGCGTGCAAGCTAATATCCAGGTTAGCTTACGTCGGAGCCTGATCACTCGAAAATAGCTTCCGAAAAAATAAAATAAAAAAAAATAAAAAAAATAGCTTCCGAAAAAATAAAATAAAAAAAAATAGCTTCCGAAGTTTCCATTATAACACTCATCATGCAATCTCTAGGCAGGGTAGGTTTACATTTCTTAGGCGTTCTTGCTGATTGTTTTGAGATTAAAGTAGATTGTAGTTTCTCATTAAGTAGATTATATTTCCTCTTAAAGAAAATTTAGTGCTGGACAAAATGTACTGCTGCGAAAAAAGCTAGGTTACACGTCTTGCACATATTCTGATATTCTTTTTTCTTGGATATTCTGTTTAACACCACTAGATCATCATCAAGCCTCTGAAAAACAAGAAAGAAAATGGAATTAATTTCGATGAGCTGCACGAGCCATAACATAGAGCTGAGGATACTAAGTTGAAAAAAAGAAAAACCGTTAATCATCTTAGAGTTCACCGCCACGTTGATACGAGCTCACTTTAACGACGAATGCTACTTTACAGGATGCCAGGCTGCAAGTCTTAATGCGAACACGGAACTGACATCGGGATTGCCAGCATTGGCCTACGTCGCCTACTCAAACGTCACAGCACGCTGCAGTGTGAACTACATATGGTCGAGTGGCGGCTACGAAGCGACGTGCTTATCTGACGGAACTTGGTCATGGAGCACCGGCTCGACGCTGGCCTGCGTTCCGGGTGAGATATGCTCTCAAGATTTCTGGAGTCTATGACATTTGAAAGTTTGCAAAAACCCTACTGGAAAACCCTGGCTGGATTTTGGAGTTAGGTGCTCGCCTTTGACGGACGAGGTAGTGAGCTCGAGACTTGCTGTATACAAGATAGAGAGAGAGAGAGAGAGAGAGAGAGAGAGAGAGAGAGAGAGAGAGAGAGAGAGACTGGGTTCTCTTAGGGTGCAATACAAACGAATTACATTTATTTTATTAGTGAGCATATTATCGTGTGCTTATCACCGCACATCACAGAATAGCCCAACCATATACGTATGTACTCTGAATTGCATGTGGAAAAGCTGAACTATGTCTATTGATCGAACAAGGCAAGCGGCATGCCCTTTTCTGAGGACATGCTTGCCTTTCTAAGGAATAAAATAAATACGACATTCATACTGCTCCCAAAGATGCCTAACTCTCCATCTGCAAACTTTATATCTCCTATGGATAAATCAGAACAATGGGTTAGTGGGAAAATGCAGTGTCAACACGTAGGAGATCATAGAGGTTATAAATTGGGACTTAGTCAAATATAGTGATGAAGAGTAAGAATTTGAGCTTCAACTTAAATGTCATCAAGTCAGAGTATAGCATGGCTTCAGTTGAGCGTGTGGTGAGTTTCAGGCTTTGAGAGCCAACAAACTGATGAAAATGGTCTCCAAAGTCTGAGATCACAAAACTCGTTAGAGTTACAGCTAAACGACTTAAGTTAAACGCGATACGAAGCATGAATAGAACTTGTTTCGGATAGTAAGCCAGAACAAAGCAATGTATTGACCAAAACGTGAGTGATATAATTTTGAAATCGATACGCTGGCTTTTGAGTGGCTTGTATAGTTTGTACCTGCTAAGACCGGTATGCTTCATATGTCTAGAGGTAATGTCACGAATGCATGGAGAAACTTGGCTACAGTAATAGTACCAAAAAAGACCCGATATTTTGCAACTGTTTGTGCTGAATGTGGACAAGCCTGACTTTCGGGCCCATTCGGTCATCGACGTAAAGCTCACGTTGCAAAAGGACGCCCAGGGTGAGTGGAGATGATGAGCAGATTTGCATGCCGGACCAATTTTCACAAAGCTTAGCTTTCCTTTTCCCGAGTAAAACAAGTGTCATAGCCATAAAGTTTAGGTTAATTGTATCACCAACTAAATTTAAAAGGTTTGCAGCCATCCGAATGTGAATTTCAGCTTTTCACAATCTGCGAGGGATCGAGCGAGTTTGACAGTGTGGAAATCGTCTGCATCATCGACCTAGTTACAGCTGCGCATTATTTGCATGAAAAAGGAATGCCTACACCGTACTTGGCGATCACGTTGGAAAAATGAACATTATAAGTAGTAAACAGAAGTAAATATAGCACAGATTCAATGCGTACCCCTTCCTTTAAAGGCTTAATGAATAGACATCGTCTGACGACATCAATTTTCTAATACATGTCACTCTATTAAGACTCAAACCAATGCCGTGCATGGCCAGTTATGGCCAGGCGACCTCATACGCATGATAGATGGACTTGGTGTGTATGTTGACACTATGCATGTCACCTCTAATCACGGTATGCTTGTTAACATTGTGCTTGCTACCACAAACCATTTGATCGTGCTAATTCAACAGCATATTTAAATTGCCTGGAAATAGATAAGGTTCCCTGAGGTGCTACACGAATGTATTATTATTATCGATATCTGGCATCTAAAGTATCAACAGCTGCCAGAAGATGTGACAGAAACTGAAGGCATGCTCTAAGTAAGTTTGCACTCCTGATAAATTCGTCACACAATCGCAACAGTGCAGAATGTGAACTGATGAGCCCCAACAAAAAATTGAAATATCTTTGAAGGATTTGAAGTTTTGATGTGATAGCCAATATTATCAGCCGGCGGTCGTTTCGGCGTATAAGCAAGGAGCTACAGTAGCGAGCCTGGGAGGCATTTGCTTAAGCTTACTCCGGTCTAGTGTTGATCGCTAAATGGGTGGCCTAGCGGCAGCCTTTTTTTCAAGGACGTAGACAGGGACAATACCTGTTTCTACTGCTGCCCCTGCCTAATTTGTTGTGGCTAGGCGGTCTCCGGCGAAGCTAAAGCGACCAAAGTGCAGACCTACTGGATGTGTGGCCGCGGATTGCACGCTGACCAAACGACAGGCGCATGCAGCAAGCATTTACCGAAGATTACCATAAGCACGGTATCTTGTATGTGGTGTAGTCAAAAGAGAAACTGGCATGCTTCAAACTTGTCGTAGCACTGTAATTAAATTTTCCGCATCAGAAAC
The DNA here is from genome assembly GCA_009760855.2 of Cristatella mucedo. Classification (NCBI taxonomy): domain Eukaryota; kingdom Metazoa; phylum Bryozoa; class Phylactolaemata; family Cristatellidae; genus Cristatella; species Cristatella mucedo. The sequence goes on along the minus strand of WPIO01000145.1, from coordinate 783,505 downwards.
TCTCAGGAGCTCGACGTTCCAAAAACTGTGCAACGGTCAAAAATGCTTGCAGTGCCTGGTGGCCCGGGAGCAAACATAAAACGCTGGCTGTGCTTCATAAGCCGGAAGCGGAAAAGTTTCGACTGCCTGGACTCAGTTCCTTAAACCCAAGCTTCCTTTGTTGTTTCAAATACTACTTGGCTAACAAACCTTTAGCGCATCAGACCCTTCTCAAAAATCTCAGACTTTAGTAGGCTTGGGTGGCATATTTCAGAAATAAAGCGGTCTTTGGTCTATCATTGTTAGTGTTCCATCATCAAAGTTGTAAGCGGTGATACCGTGTATAAAAAAATAGTAGAGCTTTTGCAAAGCGGCCTTCAAAAATTCGATCAAATATTTCAATTCTGCACGTTTAACAAATTTTGCAGAGAATATATCCGTATTCAATATGAAAGATTCCACTGACGAAATCCAATAGAAAAGAGATCTCGAAGTACAATGAACTCAATGATAATGAGAGAAGTTTTTGATTTGGACTTCAGGGTCAAAGTACCATGCAATAAATGACTGAACTTCTCACCCTCACTCAGCTGTACACCTTAAAAATCTATCTTGCACCCGAGTAGCTCCGAATTTTTTCTGAGCGGCGAAATTCTAACCTTGAGTAGGAATAGCAGCAAATATTTGGTATTGATATCTAGAGACATGTTTTTCTAATACTTTGAAATTATAAAAACATAAGGACAATGTTGCTCCTTTATTCGGGTCAACCAGCTAGCTTGAACTGAGTGCTCGGGATTTTATTGTCTTTGTGCATTCTAATTGCAGCGATTCTCCTGATGACATGGAAACGCCTCCAACCAATTTGGATTGGACCGAAAGTTCATTAAATGTCATAAAAAATTTGAAATCAAACAGAGAGCTGGGCTCTGAGCTTACACTGAGTGATTTGTGCAGTGGTAAACGGGAGGCATTACTGCACAGCCTCGCCGAGGCGCTGGACTAGGCCAACCGTGGAGAAGCTCAGTGCTGTACAACCGTAAAAAACATGTTACTACTGCAAATCCGGCCGTCTGAGACACTTCATCTAAAACATCAACCACCGAAACTAGCCTGGATACTCTCTTTGCCCAAGAGACGTTTTTCTCTTACCCCCTTATTCAGCGAAAGTGCTCACCGACCTCTTGCCATGAGAGAATAAGTTGCAAAGAGACGCTCAAGGCAGGCTACCCAAGGCCAAGGCCATGGCCAATATTTATATTCATATTCTTTACTCAAAAGTTCTGGGAAGTTTGCAGCAGCTGATAGGCTTATAGAAAACTAAGCATTCTTCAAAAAGAGATTGACTATTATATTTATTATATCTATGTGATATCTATTGTAGCACTCGACTTTTTGTATTGACTTTGATGAAGAAAACGAGTTAATATCTTCAAACTTTCGTAAATGACCTTCAGTCACAGTGTGTGCCTAGCGTAGTAAAGCACTCACTTGCTGCGATAGAGCTTTTTTTTAGAGCGTATACGACGTCATTCATTTAATCTGCAATAATGTAAGCCAAGCCACCATCTTGATTGATGTTCTCAACCTCAGAATTTGTACTAAGAATCAAACCGGTATCTTCTGACTGCTTTACAAATGTCAAATGAGCTGGGCCAACACCGACTTCAGTCTTTACCAAAGAAAAATTGCAGCTTCAATAAAAATTTTGAACCAATATATTTTAAGTTAAGCTGAACGCACTTTCAGCATGATCAAATGAGGGCTTGAGGAAATGATCTACATGCTATAGTGTGCCGTAGTAAGCCGGTAGCTTTTCCCTACAACCTCATTTACAAACAGTCCAGGGGCTGTAAGCCCAGCTGGATACTACAACGTTGACATGCAAGTCTGTGCCTTTGCAATGTATGTCTAGAGGTGAGGATTACTTGCGAGCACCCTTCAAGATGGCATTCAGTAGAGGTGCAATAAAACGTAATTTCTTTTTAGGCTGCATTACACCAATCTTGGCTGCCAATACAAGCATCGTTCCCAGCACGACCAGTTCGGAGTTCCTGCCGGGCACAACGCTGCTCATTCAGTGCGACATCGGCTACATCAACGTGAGCCTGACGTACAGCAATGCCACGTGCGCATCCAGCGGAGCTTGGTCGTGGTCTTCTGGATCTCCTCTGACTTGCGTCCCTGGTAAGTAAACCCCTGCAGTCTTCCCAGGCTCGTACAATTGAAATGCTCATTGGTCACACAGAAAATGTACACTACTGGTCGGGATGCACACCTGGGGTGCATCGGGCTGTCTTTCAGTCGTGACATTTCTGTAACGTCTGCATTTAGATCACTTTAAATGAATGTCCGAGCTTGGGTGGGGTGTCATTGCAATCTTACTTGGTGACTGAGATGACAGGTTATTGCTGCGACTCGATAATTTAGGCTCTGTCCAAATGATCGTGATGACTCTCTAGCCATGGCTAACAAAAAGTCTACTTCTACTCATATTTTGATTTGGCCTTCTACGAGAAACCAGACTTGTTCATTCGTTTCCTGAGCCAAGTATACAGAGTAAGAGTTTCGCGTTCAGCGCTAGGTACCGCCAAACGTTTATCGTTCAGTGTTAATTAATAAGACTGCTCCTCGGACATTTGAGGCAGTCTCATTAATTAGCACCGATTGAAAACTTTTGCCTTAGTTGGAACTGAACCCGAAACTATTGCCGCCTTGTGCGATTCCGTTGTGGTTTTGGCATTGAGCTCTAACTACGCCAGTGACTTCAACCCTGATAGCTTTCCAACGTACTTCGTTCACACAGCCGTTAACACAGCCACACTACGGCCATAGCCCTCGGCATTTTTTCCGATAAAAACAGCTGTTTATCGTGCAGTCATTTGTCTTCGAGCTGATCTAGTGGACTCGGGGCTGCGTTTTAGAACATTTACCAATGACTCATGACATGCCAGCACTTTGATATATCAAGGTTCAGTTGACATCTGAGCAAAATCTTCTGAATTGGCGACTTGGAATCTAAGGAGAGAGACGACAAGCTAATACGAACTTAAAACGATAGTCATCGGGAGTATTCATTAAAGACTTTGCAGTTAAATATGTAAATCACAGCAATTGCACCCCTAAGCGTGCACAATCACGGCTTCTTTACATCTCTTTAGTATGTATCGATTACGGTTCAGAGGTTTAGATGTTCTATTCATAGTCCGAAATGGCGTTGTGGAAAATTTTGTAATGCGACTCAATACAAAAACTTGGTTATATGAAGGGCTTTACTCGATGCTGTTAGAGCGCCTTTGACGTGACTTTAGCAGAAGTCTCGACAGACTTAACAACATGAGAAGCTGTTGTATCCTTTTCCATCAGCATGTTCGCAGAGCTTTTTTAATCTTACTCAGGAGGCACAAATGTCGATTAATGTTTCTTTACATAGCCAGACCTCGGCATTGAATTAATAAAGGACCTTTGACACTTTGTGAAATTCCCTTCGAAATGAGTACGCATGGCCTATTTATTATTGCCGACCCTCGCCGAAGCACGTGTTTCATATCTGCAATGCTCTCGCAATACATCTCAAACAGTCAACCAACAGCAACGTAGCGAGCCACATTCAGATTGATTTTGTCGTTTAGCAATGCAAAATGATTGACGAGTCATATATTCCTAAATAAATCCCTATTAGTAGCAAATATATACTTATTAGCAATCAAATGACTAATAAATAGGAAGCGTACCGAATTAGATGGTTTTATGTATCATCACGTGTGTCCTCAATGTCATAGCATTACTTTTCTTTCTAGAGCAGACATACATTATGCTAAAAACTTCAGACGTTTTATGTAGTTATGGAGCTATGAATGACTGCATCCTATGCTTCCCCACCGCAAGTGGATACATCCTCGAAGACTGAATGCCCGCCGCGATTCTTTGGCAATTCTTTTCTCTGAGATACGACCGCTGGCTAGCTAAGTCGCCTGCGCTGGCCGTTCCTGAGCCGACTGAGTGAATTGCATTCGTCTGTGAGCGTGAGCTTGCGCGAGCGCGACGAATTGAACGCGGCGGCGCACAGATGACAGCTTCCTCCAGTGAAAACGCAGAAAAGCGGGGCACTTTGGAGACACCTTCCTCAAACCAGCGCCAGCTAGCAAGTGAAGCTGCGTGGCACGTGAGCCTCTCAGGTCCGCGTCCTGTCGAAGAGCTTTTTGAACGCTACTACTCTAAATGCGAAAATAACTGAGAAGAAGGCCTCTATAAAAGCCGTGAATTAACTCTAGAAAGTGCTGTTCAAAAACCTTCCTGGTGCTCCTTCAAATCCTCCCAATTGTCTTCCGTATCTTTCCCCTAATCCTCAAAATTTAAACGTAGAGACGAACGCGGGAAGTCACAACCGGCATGAGCGGGACAAATCAAGATGTGTCGCGATAATTGGCTGCTGAAAATGTGCAGCAATCTTTATGTCTGTTTCCTCGCCCCTCCCCCGACTTTTGCTTGAATTGCTTCGCGATTTTCAGTTCAATTTTTTCATTCGGTGGCTAAAATCCTGATCGTAAGTGGTTACAAAGAAAAGGGGTTACGAACCCAGTCGTAGAACATATTGGTTTCGTAACCCGGAGGCCCAATTTACATGATAAAAATCCCTATATTTACTCTTAATCGAGATATTTACGACGATCTGATTATTTCTCTGTGTTTTTCGCGTTCAAATGTGACGCCCAGCGTAATATCTCAACTCACACTTAAATAAATTCTTCTGACAGACAAATCTCGATACGTAAATTCCCCTATATTTGAAGCATTAAACAGGTTAGCACGGTGCATTGTCGTTTGACCTACTTAATCATAATCAGATCCATAAAATTAGTTATCCCACTGCTTGAATTTTCCTGAAGCGAGTATGAGTTTAAGTACTATCAAAATCTGAAATTTAGAAAATTAATGCAATGATATGGCACCGCCTTATAGAAGCAATTAACAATACCGTGGAGGTAGCCTATAATTGTTTGCTCAAGGTTGATGCTATGCCATCAAACAGCTGAATTGTGATAAGCGCAGATTGTCATTTTGACTTTTCCTATTTATGTACGCATGCCTTGTTTGTAGGTCATTCGGATTATAATGAATTGGGTCTTAGATAGAACTTGCAAAGAAGTTCACATTACTAATTTTGTGTCAACTAAGACATCACATTTTGTCGCGTCATTTAAGCTATAATGTTGCGATTATCTTACAGTTTTCTTATTAATCATGTGTGGTTTACTGCTCATTAAATTGCTTTCAAAGATTCCAAATTTTGGATTGTAGACCGTATCCTTGAAAAAAATATCATATATTGGATCAGTCAGACTGTTCAAGTGTTCTGTCAACTAGACCTCAGCTCTAATTTTAAGCTGCTATTTTTGGTTATTAAAAACAGGCCAAATAGCTTTCGTACTTTCTGTCCCTGTCACATCTACGTCCATTTTCTGATCTAAACCCCGCCAGCAGCTCCTATACCATTGACCGCTTCGTGTGACGATCTAAGCAATGAATGTGCAAGAGCAGGTATTGTTTGACAGAGGCGTCCACCATTTTACTTTCGATTTCGTAGGACTAGAAGAACATTATTAGGGCCACAAATACCTGTATTAATAATAAGAATAAAAATAATGGAAAAGTAAGAGAGCTATGCCTCCTTGTTGGAAGTTTGTTTCATTCATTGTTTCATTCATTCATTCATTTTCATTCATTGGCGCTCGCGTAATCACCGTGCTACGTTATGGCGCTCTGAGGCAGGCAACTGAATGATTCCAGGGCAACGTGCTTCTCCGGATAAGATACGCTAGGTTTTGTGATATCTTAACCACGATGGTGATCAGCTACGTGCTATGTTCAAGTGATTTCAGTAGCTCATTCGGCTGTTCGTTCTGTTTTTTTAGGATGCCAATCGCCTGCACTTAATCTAAACACACAGCTATCACCCAGTGTCTCATCTACTTCTCGCTTTCTGCTAAATGCGACCGTCGCTGTGACTTGCGCATCGGGCTACATATACAGCATCGGCTCAAATACGACCACGTGCTCGTCCGGCGGCTCGTGGCTATGGGCCAGCGGCAACTTCAGCTGCGTGGAAGGTGAGCGATAGCCGAGACTGGCGCTGCATCGCAGGCCTTCCAGCGTGCGAAGGTGACGGACGAGCTGGACGCCACGCGACCGATGCGCGAGATGCATCTACGCATGCGCGATTGAATGAGTTCACTGACCCCGCTCGAATGACGTCAACGTCGTTCCCAGGTTGCGTGGCGCCGCGGCTCAATTCGAGCACGAAGCTGTCGTCGGGAGCAGCGCCGAACGCAACTTACGTCAAGAACTCGGTGCTGCAGCTGGCCTGCGCCAGCCACCACGTTCGGCTGAGCGGCGGAGCCGTCGGCACGTGCATTTCCGGCGGAAGCTGGAACTGGACGAACGGCTCTCAACTCGCTTGCTACGTTCGTAAGTGTGTGCATCCAGCAATTTCGTGACTATAAATTGGTGTGCAATTTCTCGACAGTTTGAGTTACATCAACCTTATTCAATTTGTCTGGCGAGTGAGTAAAATATGTTTGCTTAGAATAAGGAGGCTCTAGAGACACCGAACTGATTAATTTTGGCCACCCCCCCCCCACGCTTCCGTTCGCTTGCCTTACGACTTGTCTCAAGGGTAACTTAGTTTATGTAATACCATAACGTCAATATTTCATGCCTAACATTGCAACATGCTTCTTCTCGACAGACACAGCCGTATCACATTCCGGAGTACAGCAATGGAGTGGAGTCGATGAGCGAAATGTAGGTTTCCTATATATTTTCTGAAGCCACGTACGTCTTCCAGTGGATAAGCTTCCTGGCCTACGATCATACCGAATGCAACTGTTGCAGCTTAGCAAAAAATTTGCAGTTAAAAACATACAATTCATTCACACAGTGCACTGGGATTCAGCTCGTGCATGAAAGTGAACTTGCAAATCATTGGCTTTGATTCCATCGCTGAAAGTTAAAGAAAGAGTCTCGATAGCTCAATCGGTCGGAGAACTCGACCTATAACCCAAAGGTTGATGAATCGTTTCCCGTTTGAGGACAAATTGTTTTGTCCGTCTTACGGTCTTTCATCAGTATACGGCAGACGGCCACTACTCACTCCTCGTTTTGAAATTACTACCCGTGTCATCATATGTCAGCTCAGCGTTTAATTATGTCTTCACTCTGGTAGACCTTTTAGCTTAAATTGTTTACCTTATCTTACTGATCTTATCATACCTCATTTACTCAAATGTTTTACCATACCTATCAAGCATAGTTCAGTCAGCTTTTTGACTGAATTCTCTCGGTTGAAGAAGGACGCCAGCAGAAATTTTGGACAAGTAGTCTTGAGTCACTTATGGTTTTAAAAAGAGCATAAAAGTATTAAATAAAAGCCATTTGCACTAGCTATGGACTCTTGATCTGACGTCAGTAAGAAACTCTCTCTCTCTCTCTCTCTCTCTCTCTCTCTCTCTCTCTCTCTCTCTCTCTCTCTCTCTCTCTCTCTCTCTCTCTCAGTCACTTCGTTTCTTTAAATCTATTGCGATGAATAGGGTGATAATGAGTGAATAAAAAACCCTCCGTGCTGTATATGTAACCTTTAAATCTTCACTCGTTTGCCCTTAAGCTAAATGTAGTCACGCTTCGTTGAAATAAGCTAACGTGGCTCTTTTTGTGTCACTCCGCTTCAGCTGCACCTTGCGGTGTGCCACCTAACCAATCCGCATCATCCTACGCAATGAACTCTACTGCCTACGAGTCGGTGGTCACTTACACTTGTGTCGACGGTTACGTCATCCAAAATGTGTCCGGAGCCTACGATTACGGCAGCACAGAGACAACACACAATATCACCTGCCTATCTAGCAGCACATGGTCGGCATTCCAGTACTACTGTGACAGTAAGCAAGGCCATGGGAGCTGTGGTTTAGTGCTGCTCCCCATCCGTTCGACGCTGAACTTGCGATTAGCCTCATCTTCTCACGTGGAGCTCATCGGTTCACATTGCTATTTTAGAGAGAGATTGCCTAGCGATCCCTTCTATTATTAATGGAAATGTGAATTATACGTCTACGAGGTACGGCAGCTCTGGCAGTGGGTGGTGCTTTTCCGGCTACTCATTCGAATACAGTTTCAATAATTTGCCAACGGCGTTGAACTTCACATGCAACGCGTCCGGATTGTGGAGCCCCACCCCCAGGAACTGCACAAGTGAGTGGCAATCGGCAAATCGCCCCGAGTCTTTTCGAAGATTCTGCGTACTTCCCCAATGGCTAACTTCCTATCGCACTACCAGCCCTTCTTCGCCATTGGCTAACTTCCTATCGCACCCACAGCCCTTCTTCTGGAGCGAATGGGAATGAATGACTGTTTTTGAGTAAGTCTGTGAGCCAGCCCTAGAAGTCAGAACTACAAGATTTGAGGCAAACGTGAATCGAGCTCACCAAAAGATTTGTCATCAACCGACAAATGATGTCTACAAAAAAGAGGTGAATGGTGGAGAATTTCACTCTAATACCACGTCTGTCAATGGAAAGGTAAGCACTAACTGTATGGTCCTATATAGTGCATTCATCCCCAATCACAATCATGATATCGTATCATTTGATCGTGTCACTATCTTTGTCATGTTATCCCGTCTCGACTTCTGCAACTCACTGCTTACTGGCCTACCAGCATGTGCGATCAGGCGATTGCAGCTGGTGCAAAACTCTGCAGCTTGGCTTGTCTGTCGTGAGCGTCGCAGTTGCCACATTACTCCACTTCTCGCCGACCTGCACTGGCTACCAGTCAAGCAACGGATTGACTTCAAGGTTTTGTCGCTCACTTTTAGGTCCCTTCATTCTATGGCTCCAGCCTATCTGTCAGATATACTCCCCCATCAGGCCAAGCATCGTACCCCCCCCGCTTTTCGGAATCCAACAGTCTACAAATACCTCGTACAAACCTTAAATCCTTTAGAGACCGTGCATTCAGTTCGTATGCTCCCAAAGCCTGGAACTCCTTACCGACCTGCGTCAGAACATCCCCTGACCTGACCACATTTAAAAGGAACTTAAAAACACACCTATTTAGGACAGCATTTAGTGGGTCCCTGTGATTCGTCCTTCACGTGCTTATGCGTGCTGACACTGTGCATGCTGCCACTAACCACATTTGCATGCTGACCCTGTGCATGTCACCCCTAACCATATTATTCATTTTGTTTGTTTTTCAAGCATGATTTTACTTACCATCTAATTGCATTTCCCTTTGAAGCAAATGTAAAGCGCCTAGAAAGAAATTAAGTTCTCTGAGGGCGCTTTATCAAGTGCATTCTTATTATTATTATTATTTTTATTATGTCACTGCAGTCCTTGCTTTGGGGGTAAGAACGATAAAAATAAACACATACTCATGTCTCTAATCTACTTGGTAGGCTTTCTTATGTTTTCTCCTGTCTGTGAAGTTGCATTTGAAGGCTGCATTAGCGAGCTAGCTTCATCTTCTATAACGGCAAGATGAAGCCGTTCAATAAATCTGATAAAATAAACGCAAAATAGATAGCAATAAAAGACCCTCAATGCTGACAAGGTGATGAACCGTCTATTTTCAAGATATTCTACCTAGAAACAGAGAGCGAAATATCCAATTCACTTTTTTCCCTAGTGCTAGCAAGTGAGACATAAAGTTAAAGCAATCGATGTTCTCGCGGTTTCTGTAGTTGCCCTGTAGGGCCGGATCGGCATAGCCCAGACTTGAGGTATTCGTGCTCCAGCAGCTCTCCCGCAGCCTATTGATCCACATATGAATTCGTTCGTCATATTCAACTGTCGAGCGACAGCGTTGCCGATTAATAGTCACCACCAGCTTGGAGAAACGTCGTTTAGACGGCAATCTAGTTGGAGGCTCGGTCACTACAGACTTTTTTGTTTACGTTCTCTCTTGAGATTAAGCCTATGGCAATTAGTACAACCATTTCATTAATGCTCTCTCTAAATGGCCTATCCTAAATGTAATAAACCCCACTGCTTACGTAGCTGATTTCGCCAATACAGAATATCGAAGATTTGTTAAAAAATCTCAAGCGCAGCTTGGACCTATATTTGGCTGAGTCCCATGGCCGGCATGCTTTCTTTAAACTCAGTGAAAGACTAGCAACAGCAGCAGCAGCAGCATATAGCTACTATAGATCGGCTCCTAATCACCCTCTCCGCAGCATAGCTGACGGTCGCCCAAACTAGCTACGAAACCTTTCGAAATGGCTGCTCTAGCTCTGGCATCAGAATAACATGGCACGAATAGCGAATAATGAATGCCACTGGTATTGACTAGTCTTTCTGACGCTACTTTCTTTTTTTGAAGCCTTTATTCTCAAATCATGAGTACCGCATTGATTGTAGACACCGCCAATTGACTACTGAAAGGCAATGCAGACCATGTATTGGATCGACGTGAGTGGATTCCAAGGACACAATGCAACGACTGAGTGAGCACCGCGGACGCTCCAAGAAGACTCCCAGCATTGCACACGGCCGGATGTAGTACGATCTCTTTTATTTCTACTGCCTACCTAATGTCTTAAAAATGATAACTAGATTGCCGTTATGTTTCGCAATGAGCATTTTTTTTTAAATCAGCATGTGTATATTCAGCGGGAAAGCACTTCAGCTAGATTTACCACGGACGATCATTAAATATAAAGCTCATTTTTAGTTAGCCAACATGTTGAATTGTGTCTCAAATGTGTACTTTCTTCGACTTCTCAATGTGGATATGAACAAATGGAAACAAATTTTGGCACCAATCAAGAACCTAAAAACACACCTATTTAGGACAGCATTTAGTGGGTCCCTGTGATTCGTCCTTGATGTGCTTATGCGTGCTGACACTGTGCATGCTGCCACTAACCACATTTGCATGCTGACCCTGTGCATGTCACCCCTAACCATGTTATTCATTTCGTCTGTTTTTTAAAGCATGATTTTACTTACCATTCAATTGCATTTCACTTTACAGCACATGTAAAGCGCCTAGAGAGATTAAGTTCTCTGAGGGCGCTTTATCAAGTGAATTATTGTTATTATTATTATTAACCTCACCATCACCATTGTGGAAATGTCAGCCAGAAAGCTTCAATCTCCACTACACAGGCGCCCATTGATATTATTCCGTCGTCTCTAGGCGATTATGGTTGAGAATTATATAAAAAGCATCAGAGCTACTTTGAAGACACTTCCTGCGAACTCCATTATAGAGACTGCCTGCATGAACTTGTCAGCCAGATTCGTCTTATAAAATTTGACATCTCTATGGGCTGAGTGTGGGGTGCTAATGCAAATATATGACTATTTCGTTCTGAGTTTCTGGTTTAATTGTGTAACTTTATCGTTAAGAATTCTCGCAGGAAAATTGTTTCTAACTTGGCGCCCGTTGTGGAACCGGGCTAGATTGTGAGCTTGCTAGCTGCATGCAAATTTACGAAATTAACTGAACAATAAATTAATATTATGAATTGTATGTTATTGCTTTGTTTTCGGGGACTGCTGACGTGGCCAAGGATTGCTACACGTGTATTTCATCTTTTTAGATGAGCAACTTTCAAAACAAGCAGCAACTGCATACATGAACGTTTCAATTTCGTATTCTCATTTGCTTTTAAAGATCGCGTCAAGGTGTGCTGTAGGAACTCAAATTATGCATACCGAGCACTGAAACCGTTATAATAATGTTTATAAATCAATTTCAGCATCTCGGTTCGTACACCAATGTTTCACGTAAATTGAAGAGCGAATGAACACCAGTATAGGCCTAATTAAACCATAACTTTGTGGAAACTTGCGGAATAATGAAAGACTTAAAGTTCATCCGGCATGCTCACTCTCAAGAAGCACTGATTTCTCTTATCGACAGTCTATCAGCCTAAGAAAAGAAAGTCTTCTAGCAAGACTTCAAGAACGCTCTTTAAACTTAAGATCTCTGCTAAACCATGACGGACTTTCAAGACACGCTTTCACGATACGATTTTTCTTAAGCGGCTTTTGCTCATTGGTTGTGACCAGTGCCGGGAGCTCCATTGCTCTCTAGCTGATTTTGACATGGCTTTCTAAAACCACAGTTTGAGTTGCGCTGACCTGATCTCCGATATTTGGTTTTAGCTAAATTGTAAGCTCTTTTTCAACGTAGCGTCTGTCTTGAGTTGACTGATCAGCTGTTCAGCTTGGGCTATAGCTTCTATCGGCTCATTAAAAATCTCTAACTAATCAATATCCTAACAAAAATAATGAAATTGCGTATTTTATTAAACACCCTTTAAGTCTTATTTGGACAGTCACCAATCCTTTGAATAACATCATTTCCGTTATGGGTAGAATAAGTAAATCATTTAGTCTCTTTAGCTATCTATAACGGAAACTCTAGTCTTAATGAGAAAGAGGTGAGAGTACTTCACCGAATATAGCCTCTCACCTTGTGAGTGCCTCTTATTGGCGACCATTGTAACGAATTTGGCAAATGCTTGCTCATTGAAGCGAAAAGCAATTGTGTGCAGCTCACTTTGGAAAATCCGGTGTACTTCTACACTGAATACTGTTATAATCACCACAACCTCAGTGACAGAGAACTCGGGGTTAAAGGTTATTTTTTTGTGCGAGAAAAGCGTCATCCCTGTCATCAGTTGCGATCAGTAATACACTGTAGGAAACTTCAGTTTATCTTATTTCCTTCTTAATACCTTCATTTCGAAATTTTTCATGCCTCAGAGGCATAAAAATATGCTTATTTTCCACAAGCTATGCTTTTGTGAGCAGTACAGTTATATTGCCGATCTGGTTTGACCCAGTGGTTAGGTGCTCATCCTGACCAAGGTCTGGCTGAGGTCGCGGGCTCGAACCTCACCGCATATGTAAAGCCCCTGATTAGAGATTACGTTCTCTTAGGGAGCTGTACAACCTAATTATAATATATTTTTAATGCACCTATTTTTAGAAGTTGGCAGATACAGTTAATGCCCAAAGGCTGGAATTACATTCAACTATTTGCATACTATTACTATTTTTTTAAATTATTCAGTAGCACTATCAACCTTACACATTAATATCACATTAGTATTTCTAGCAGTATTTAAGTTAGGAAATTAGCCTTACGCCCACCAGCTCAGCTTAGTTCCGGCTGCCTGAGGGGAGGCCTATCCGCACTTCCTGAGATGCTATCAAGAGGAACAAAAATCCAATGACGTACTTTTCTACAACTGCGGTCATTGTATTGTGAAAACTTTTTAAAAAGTGCTCCGTTGAAGTACCAGTTAAGACGCGTGAGGTTCACAAAGCAATTTTATTAAGATATTCGGGGATCAAGGCAACCTCTGGGCATCTACTTCAACCAGCGACCACGGAAAGAAAGCTCTGAAATTGTACGACAGAAATTTTTAACTTGAAATATCTAATATTAAACTATGCATACTCACCGGTGAAATAAGTTAATCATTAATGAAATAATTGTTGTGTTCATTAATACATTTGTAATTCCATTTTCGTGAGTTTTTCCATTCCAAGAACTTGGTGGTCCCCCAAGGACGACTCTAAAGACTGCTACTACTGCCTGGCGGACCTTAACAGTGCCTAGATAATCAAGACTGCATCTGTTATTACCAATCTAGAAATTTTCTCTTTACCCGGTGCCTTTGTGCTATAATAATAATAATAATGTACTTGATAAAGCGCCCTCAGAGAACTTAATCTCTTTCTAGGCGCTTTACATTTGCTTCAAATGGAAATGCAATTAGATGGTAAGTAAAATCATGCTTGAAAAACAAACAAAATTAATAACATGGTTAGGGGTAACATGCATAGGGTCAGCATGCAAATGTGGTTAGTGGCAGCATGCACAGTGTCGGCACGCATAAGCACGTGAAGGACGAATCAAAGTACCCACTAAATGCTGTCCTAAATAGTTGTGTTTTTGAGTTCCTTTTAAATGTGATCAGGTCAGGGGATGTTCTGACGCAGGTCGGGAGGGAGTTCCAAGCTTTGGGAGCTACACTGCCTTGAGCTTCCGGTAAGCACACTTCTAAAGAGAAACGACTAGCCGTCAAGCACAGTGTCAGCACGCATAAGCACACAAAGAACAAATCACAGAGACCCAATAAATGCTGTGATAAATAGATGCTTTTATATATATTTTTTAATGTGGACAAGTCAGGAAATGTCGTGACGCAAATCAGAAGTAAGTTCCGGGCTTTGGGAGCATATGAACTAAAGGCACGGTCTCAAAAGAATTTGAGATTTGCACGAGGTATGGGTAAACAGTTGGATTCCGAAAAGCATGTAGTATGATGCTCAACCTTGTGGGGTGAAGATCTGATAAGTGGTTCGAGGTAAAGAATGAAGGGACTTAAAATTGAGTGACATAACCTTGAATCCGATGCGTTTCTTGACTGTAAGCCAGTGCATCTCGGCAAGAAGTAGCGTGATGTAGCGACTGCGACGCTCATGACAGAGAAGCCTAGCTGCACTGAGTGTCGCACCAACAAGCGTTTGATTGCACACGCCGGTAGATCAGGAAGTAGTTAGTTGCAGAAATCGATATGGGATGTTGGAAATGCATGGACCAATTTTGGCCATAGTAGTATCCCTGTCTAAGCTCGCCAGAATTTTAGCAATGCTATGTAGCTGAAGGAAACTAAGCTTTACTGTGAAGTGGCAATCGATACTGAGAAAATTCTGGGTAGTGACCGAGCCACGTAAAAGAAGTTTCGCATTATGTCAAAAAGACCGCTCCCCATTGAAGGAGCAAGAGTGAGAAGCGGCTTTCTATTGCTGAGCAGTAACTCGGAGACCGTCTAAAGTATGCAAAAAACGAATTGATCAGCTAAATTTCTGACACAATTTAACTTTTTAGTTTGATTTTATGCTCTGCTCTTCAGTACTGTCTTTACATGTCGTCGAGCTTATTTTTATATATTGGGTGTTTTCTTATCTTCACTATAGTGCAAGACCAACTACAAGATCGCCAAACAAACCTTGAAATTTGGAGTTTTAAAGCTAGCCTGCAATGATTTAGCTGGCTAATGCATTGTTGAAGAGCACTCCATAGCGCGAAAGCACTACAAGATAGTGACCAAACTTTCACCATTCCAATACTGCATACCGGAGTGGGTTGTCTGTTGAACTTTAGGAACTAATTTAACTAACAGATAGGTAGTTTTTAACCTTACCTTTGGAGACCGTGCATTTAGCTCGTATGCTCCCACAGCCTGGAACTCCCTCCCGACCTGCATCAGAACATCCCCTGACCTGACCAGATTTAAAAGAAACTTAAAAACATACCTATTTAGGACAGCATTTAGTGGGTCCTTGTGATTCGTCCTCGATGTGCTTATGCGTGCTGACACTGTTCATGCTGCCACTAACCACATTTGCATGCTGACCCAGTGCATGTAACCCCTAACCATGTTATTCATTTTGTTTGTTTTTCAAGCATGATTTTACTTACTATTCTATTGCGTATCACTTTGCAGCAAATGTAAAGCGCCTAGAAAGAGATTAAGTTCTCCGAGGGCGCTTTATCAAGTGCAATACTATTATTATTATTATTATTACTGCGCAAATGCGTGCTGACGCTGCGCATGTTGTCACTCACCAAATTTGTATGCTGACCCTGTGCATGTCACTTCTAACCATGTTATACTTGTGTCATTGATCGTGCTACCACTAACCACTCGAGTATGCTTCATTTTCAGGAAATATGAAGATCCTAGAAAGAGATTGGGTTCTCTGGGGGTTCCATAACAAATTTGCAGTCATTATTATTGTATGTTAAAATGGAGCTTGATAATCAAAACTTCTTCAGAAGTGTTCACTAATCAATCGGAAGCCAGTAATGACCATCCAGCGAAATTGAGACGGTTTTCAACTTCTTCCTCCTGTCGACAAGTCGTCCAACTAGGTCAGAAGTCTGCAGTTGTTCGCCGTTTTGGCTCTCTCCCTCCCCCTCTCTCTCTCTCTCTCTCTCTCTCTCTCTCTCTCTCTCTCTCTCTCTCTCTCTCCCTCTCTCTCTCTCTCTTATTTGCTCATAAAGTCAAATTTCAAAATCGGCTCGACTTTTTTGCAGCCTGTAATAAATTAAAGTGTACATCACGAAATTCATGTCAGTAGTAGTAATAGGCCTAAGGTTAATACCTGTTAAAATGAAGCCATACACTAATTCTTAGATTTCTTCGACTGTCTCTTGTACAGCTGTTCGGGAGCATCTCTGGGGAGTGTCCAAAGTAGTGAGTTTTGTTTGACGAAGTTTGACAAAGTCCTGCTCACATAAGAAACGCGTATATTTTGGAAATCCCTACTGCAGTCGCATTAAAAGGGCAACTACCTTCAAATCACCATAGAGTTGCAAGCTTCATTTGTTATACTCAATTGAATTCAGTTGCCACTTTAATTATCGTATGTATCTTTTCATGTGGACAGTATGCGCTACTGGAATAGATGGAAGACGATTTCTATTTTGCTAAAGCACAGCCTTAAAACTCAGTTTTGAAGAGTCTACAAATATTTTCTCTTCTTTTGGGTCATGAATTATTTGAAAGGCGTTCATAAGGCCCACATTATCGGAATATAGTAACAGATTACTTTCCTTTCTAAAGAACGGCTCCGAGTGTAGGTGACGCTTTTGATAAAATGTAGTAGTGACATCTTCGAGAAGATTCCATTATTTGAATATTGATCCTATCAACTCTGCCTTGTTCTTTGATAAGCCCAAATCATGAACCGGGTCATTTAGTTCTTCCTGTGTTACTCTGAGTGGGGTTTGTGATGCACCACAGTGGAAATCTGGATTACTGCATGCTGACGTGCCAGAAGAAGAACAGATCGGCTCACCCTTGTCCTCATCAGATTTGTTAAGATAATATTCTGCTGGAGGCTCTGGAATAGAAAATCCCTCGCCGTGCGGAACTGGTCTCAGTGCAGACGGAATGGTTGGGTGGACTACTTTCGACTTTTTTGCTTCGTTGTTCCGCCTGAAAGAATAGAAACCAAGGAGAAGTAACAGTCATTTATATGGTTTCTTGGCTCTGTACACACCGTGGGAACTGCAAACAGCATTGGTCTTTAGCCATGCAATCACTGTGAAAGCTGTTTTATACATGCACCACAGCATATGTGCGTGACCCAAGGCTGGTCTTGGTCACTAAACTTGCATCCGAAGTAAATATGATATGCCTTCTTCAATTGAGAAGTGATACTTTTCTTCTAATTGGTTAACGTCACTTTCCGACAAATATAGCGGAAGATTTTCACGGTGTTAACGCACTTTCGAGGCATTACTGTTGTGTATGGTACCTTTATTGATAAAAAATAATATCAATTTCATGTAAGAGTAGCTTAAACTGTTTCGCACAAAGTCTGAAATATTTTTAGTGCTCAACCTTTCCCGCTGGGCTTTATGACTTCATCTTACTGCGGCAGCGGCCGTGCAGTAGTTTTGCATTACATGATGAATGAAAATAAAAATGATGCAATCAACTCTGGATGATTTTTGCACAACGATACTATGCAATACGATGAAATATTGCGTCAGTCTAAGCTTATTTAGGATGCGGTTGCAGCGCTACTCAATAAGTTTATACGGGAACATAGAAAATGAACCAATTAAAATATCTTAAAAAAGCGAGAGTCGTCCAAACAATGTTATGGTTATATTTGTGTTCAGCACACCTAGATACTACAGATTGGGACCTTTTAAAGTCAATAACGATTCCAATTTTTACCGTAGCTACATGCCCAGTGTGCGCACCCATTAGTAAACAGAGGACAATTCACACAGATTCAGCAAATGCCGTGAATAACAGGTGGGTTTTTAGTTTCTTTTTAAATGTCATCATTAAAGTCAGGTAATGGGGTGGTGCCGGTCGGGAGTACATTGTCAACCTTCAGAGCTGAAGGCGCTGGGTTCAAATGATTCAAGGTTGGTTAGAGGCATAGCCGATTTGAGCATGAAGAGAAGGTGCTACGGTGCGAAGCCTTAGTGTGGATTTCGGATAGACAATATGGCCACATAGAATGAAATTACGTAAAAGTGAGTGAAAGAACCTTGAATTCGATATATTGCTTCACAGTAGCCAGTGCAGGTCTCTTTAAAGTTGCGTAGCATGTCAGTTGCGACGTTCATGGCAGACAATAAAACCTGCATATTTTTGTACCCACTATAAGCCTGTTTATTGGGCATGCCGGAAGACCTGCAAGTAGCTAGCAAACAAAAGTCGAGACGGGATATGAAAAAGGCATGCACAAACTAGGTTGTGGTATCCCTGTCTAAGCATGCTCGACTTTGTGCGATGTTACGTAGCTAAATATAGGCAGACTTTACTGCGGAACTGACAAGGTCGTCTACTCAAGGGTCAGTTTGGAACAAGACAACCCGATTTTGAGCTCACGCTATAAAGGATTAATGCTGGCCGAGCCCATTTTGAGAGCTAGTCTTATTCATTTTTGGGTAAGGCTTGGTTTTCTCTTAACTATTAAGTTTTATCTACATTTATTCAATTCGAGAAAGTTTCCTACAATTAAAATACAAATATCAGCACTATGTGCAGCAAGGGGGTCGAGAGAGTTCGGCATACCAGACGAGCAGGAACGAGTGATAGATCAGGTGCAGCTTTACGTCATCAGCATAGAAACTAATTCCAATTTTGTGCTTGGCGATTAAATTGGCAAGAGTAAAAGCACAAATTGCGAAAATAAGTGAACCAAGTACATATAATTTGCTTTGCCTCATGCTTTAAACTAAAGACTTCCGAGATTACCGATGTTCCTTGACATTAATTATGTGAAGCCTCCATCGTAAATGTAAAACCTGCGCCTGTGTAGAGCAGTGCTAGTGCTGCCCAGGAGAGACGATATTCAGAAAATTAATTGATGATCAATAGTATCAAACCCTGCCGTGAGGTTACGCAGAAATATCAGAGAAACTCTATTTAGGTCAGAAATCCTAAGAAATTGGTTATTCATTAGCAGCAGCACTGACTCTACGGAGTGATTTGCATTTAAATCTGACTGAGACTTGTTTGCTAGGCTTGAATTTTCCATGCAAGATTTGCATTTGGTCTGCCATATATAAGTTCCGGGGTCTTTGACGAGAACAACAGATTTCTTTCGTCTCAATGAGTGGCTTAGCAACAGCCTTTTTGTAGGATGCAATGACAATACTAGAAGATAAAAAAAATATGTATTACATTAACTGCACAAGGCAGCAGCAAATGTGTGCGTCTCAGAAGGAGAACAGTAGGCATGAGGCATAGAGAACAAGCTGCCTTTTTCGACCACGAGATGAACTTCGAGATACGTCGCTAGGCTTGAACAATCAAGTCTGCTTACTTTCAGCTACATAACATTGCTAAAAGTTGGGCTTCTTTAGACAGCGATACCATTTCTAAGTTGGTCCACGTATTTGTGACATCCCGTCTTGACTTTTGTAACTCACTGCTTGCTGGCATACCGGCTTGTGCAAGCAGGCGCTTATAGCTGGTGCAAAACTCTCCTAGGCTTGTCTGTCATGAGCGTCGCAGTTGCCACATCACACCACTTCTCGCCGACCTGCACTGGCTATCAGTTAAGAAATGGATTGACTACAAGATTTCGTTGCTCACTTTTAGGTCCCTCCATTCTTTGGCTCCAGCCTACCTTTCAGATCTACTCCCCCGCCAGGCTAAGCATCGTACCACCCGCTTTTAGGAATATAACCGTTTACCAGTACCTCATACAATCCTCAAATCCTATGGGGACCATGCATTTAGTTCGTATGCTCCTGAAGCTCGGAACTCACTCCCGACTTGCTTCAAGACATCCCCTGACTTGACCGCATTTAAAAAGACACTAAAAACCCTCCTATTTATCGCAGCATTTAGTGGGTCCCTGTGATTCGTTCTTTATGAGTGCTTATGTTTGCTGACACTGTGCATGCTGCCACTGACCATACTTGCATGCTGACCATGAGCATATCACACCTAACCATGTTATTCTTGTCGGTTATCAAGCACGATATTACTCACGATTCAATCGCGTTTCCCTTTGCAGCAAATGTAAGCACCTAGGAAGAGATTGAGTTATCTGAGGGTGCCTTATCAAGTGCATTATTATTATTAATAATATTATTATTATGCTGATGATACTCGGCTGTATTTTCATTTAAACCGTTAGAATTTGCTGCAGCGACTGATAAACTGAATGCTTGCCTTGCTGACATTCGATCCTGGATTTGGGCATTTTCTTAGCCTAAACGAAAAAATAATGGAACTGCTACTCTTAGGACACCACAAGCGTGTGGCTGGACTAGAAGGCTTTGCTTTTCTAATAGGTGATGCGGTTGTGCGACCGTAACCACGTGCTCGAACTTCAGGTGTCGTTTTTTCGACGGCTGCCTAAATTTTGAAAGCTTCGTTGAGAAGGCTGCTTCCAGAGCTAGCCATCACGTTCCATCCCTATCTAAGATTAGGAGCTGTCTTCCATGGTGGCATTCAAAATATTTAACTAGTTCCTCAGTCTTGTCTCGGCTAGATTATTGTAATTCCTTTCAGGCTGACTACGAAAAAAAGCTACTAGGCTACTGCAGCTGGCCATAAATGTAACTGAAAGGTTAGTTTACTGATGGCAGAAGTTTGATCGTGTATCTCCTCTACTGAAAGAGCTAGGACAGCTGCCGGCTAACCAGCAGGTACAGAGTAAAGTTCTTACGCTGACCCACAAGGCTCTCAATAGCTTGCCACCTTCTTACCTAGTTGATCATGCCCTCAGGTCCTGTATGGACAATTATTTAACTATTCGAATTCTCCGCTTAAAGATCGTTGGCGACAGAAGCTTTGGCTCTGCAGGTCCTAGGCTGTGGAACTCGCTTTCACTATTCTTACGCAACGACAACTACTCTCCTGCTGCCGATTATGGCTCATCCTTTTCAACCGTCCTGAGCTTCTATTTCAAGACCACTCACTACATAAACTGATCTCCTGACTCAGTTACGCTGCTCTATTTTTCTTTATTGCGTGAAATGAAGTTTATTTGCAACGATTTGTTGCCAAAAGCTGCTTTTGCTGTGAGCGTGCTATACAAACTCATACCTATATCCCACATAGTTCTTGTCGCTTTGTGGATTACAGAAGAGGATACGCACTCACACAAGCACTCAAACACACTCAAACACCCACACACTTGAACAAACACACAAAGACACCCGCGCACACACTATACAAAGACGAGTTCCAATACCAAGTTTTAATTTGAAGGACGAGAGAGTTGTGAGTTAATGCAGTATAAAGTAGCAGGCGGAATTCAAGCAGCTGAAATTAAAGCAGTGACCGTGTCTATTCAACAGCTCTAAGTTGAAGAATAGAACAAACGATAGCGTTTGTTCAGAATGACAGACAGGCAGAAAGTCGCAGCAACAGCTCTCGATCACGTGAGCTGCAAATGCTCATTGCTGGCCGGTGCCGGCTGCTCAGGGCAACGGGCTACACAGTTAACCTCTATGGCTTTAAGACGTATCGGAGGTAAGTGAGATCAGTCGGTGAGCTGGGCGTACTTCCTCTAATGCGTCTATCTGTTCTTAAACGTAGATTGGGGTAGATCAGGCATGTCCGATGTGAGCCTACTCCCTACCCAGAGCTACCTCCACGCTTTAATGCTTTCTCCAGGCACCTATGATGGCTTAGAAGCTTCGGTTTCCCTAACGAAATGCAAACGAAACGGTTCTCTATTTGAAGAGTTCATTTAAAAGAGTTCAATATATAATGATAAATATAGATTAATAGATGGCTAATTTTCTACAACGCTGGGTCCTTGCCAGCCAGCCTATGTCGGCCACTTGAGGTCTGATGTTGGGTGAATCTCTGGGCTTATTTCGAGTGAGGTTTAAAGCACACGGGATTTTCAATTACGGGTTAATGCCATTCAATAAACTTTGGTATTTCTCAAGCGTCTTTCGCAGACGGTTTAGATCACGAAGTATTGCGGTCTGGCTATACTGAAGGATTTTTTACCAGTTAAGTCTGACTATTGGTCTCTATTGCACTAGAGGCCGGGCGATGGCATTCCATATTCTGAGACAGCAGGTTTTGGTTGATTTAAATAGAATAAAGCAAAAAAAATTGTTGTCTTAAATTTTTACTCTTTAATGCTTTAATGTAACAAAACTTGTTATGCGAACATTTTAACGGTGTGAGTAAAAAGTAGCCTCCAGCGAGGATTGAACTCGCGACCTCTGGTTTACTAGACCAGCGCTCTAGCCACTGAGCTATGGAGGCATTTTTGATTTTTCAGCAACAAATTGTATTAATAATA
Source organism: Cristatella mucedo (assembly GCA_009760855.2). NCBI lineage: Eukaryota > Metazoa > Bryozoa > Phylactolaemata > Cristatellidae > Cristatella > Cristatella mucedo. The sequence goes on along the minus strand of WPIO01000145.1, from coordinate 761,186 downwards.
TTCTTTCTTGTTTATTTCTAACTCATTACGAGAGAACTTACGGATTTGTTTCGTTTAGTCATAGAAGAAATAATAATATTACGAGTGAACTTTTTGACTCATTTCGTTGAGTCACATTAGAAATACAATAATGTGCATAATTTTAAACGTCTATTACCTCTTGGTATACTAATTTTGTCGTCGTGTGAAACACTGGAAGCTGAGCGTGACCAGACCACGTGACGCAAGTGCACTTACTTGTCGCGTGACGGAGGGAAGGACGGAATTTCTCGCTTTCATTACATATGTGTGTGTGTGTGTGTGTAATATATATCTATATATATATAAAGTCGTCCCTGGCCGCTACGCGCTTCAACTTTCGCGGCTTCCCTCTATCGCTGTTCGTCAAATACTGTTTACTCATTAAAAAGTTCCTTCCTCCGAACACCACTTCGCCGATCAAGCCCATGGATCAAGGCGTTGTTCGCGCGTTCAAGGCCCTCTACACGCGAAACACCCTGCAGCACCCTGTCGGACGCATAGACCTTGAGGAGAACTTCTTGCTGAAGGAGGACTAGCGGTAGTATTCCATCGCGACCTGTCTGGTGAAAATCCAGGCCGCGTTGAATGACATGAAGATGGAGACCGTGAAGGCCAGCTGGAAGAAGTTGTGGACTGAAATCGTCCACGACTAAAGAGGACTAACCCCAGAGGATATTAGCAACTCGGCAGTGGATAGGGCAGTTAAGCTAGCCCGGATGCAGGGGGAGAAGGTTTCACGGACTTGACCCGCGATGGTGCGGATTAGCTGCGGGAGACGCATTCGGCTTTTTTAACTGACGAGGATCCGGTGGAGATGGCTAAATCTGCGATTAAGAAGGAGGATGAGCAGCCAGATGTTCTTGGGGGTCAGGCGGAGGTAGTTGGTCTTACACTTGAGCGTCTCTCGCAAGTCGTGTGAACTATTAACGAAGTACAGTACATGACTGGCGAATAGGACCCACGAATGATGCGTGCATTGCGGTTTCGGAATGCACTCGGTGTTGCGATGGAACCCTACAGCCGTGATGGCACACCAGGTAAGGCGGTTGCTTTGACGACCTTGGTCCCGAGATCGTTGGTTCGTTTCCTGCCGTGGGCGACCCTGCATCGCCACTGCAAGAGGTGGTGATAGCCGTAAAGGCTCTACTGTCGCTATACAAAAAGAGGCTGTTGAATCAGCTGGGATTTCTTTATTTATTATTTACAAAAGCCTCCTCATGCATTTGAAAAGACATCGCCAGCAATAATAATAATAATACACTTGATAAAGTGCCCTCAGAGAACTCAATCTCTCTCTACGCGATTTACATTTGCTGCAAAGGAAAATGCAATTGAATGGTGAGTAAAATCATGCTTGACAAACAAACAAAATGAATAATATTGTTAGGGGTGACATGCACAGGGTCAGCATGCAAATGTGGTTAAAGCAGCATGCACAGTGTCAGCACCCATAAGCACGTGAAGGACGAATCACAGGGACCCACTAAATGCTGTCCTAAATAGGTGTTTTTAAATTCTTTTTAAATGTGGTCAGGTCAGAGGATTTTCTGACGCAGGTCGGGAGGGAGTTCCCGGCTTATGGAGCATACGAACTAAATGCACGGTCTCCAAATGATTTAAGGTTTGTAGGAGGTATTAGTAAACTTTCTGATTCCGAAAAGCTAGTGGTGCGATGCTCGGCCTGGTGGGGGAGTATATCTGAGAGATAGGCTGCAGCCAAAGAATGAAGTGACCTAAAAGTGAGCGACAAAACCTTGAAGTCAATCCGTTGCTTGACTGGTAGCCAGTGCAGATCGGCGAGAAGTGGAGTAATGTGGCAACTGCGACGCTCACGACAGACAAGCCTAGCTGCTGCAGAGTTTTGCACCAGCTGCAATCGCCTGATCGCACATGCCGGTAAGCCACTGAGCAGTGAGTTGCAGAAGTCGAGACGGGATGTCACGAATGCATGGACCAACTTGGACGTGGTGTCCTTGTCTAAACAAGCCCGAATTTTAGCAATGTTATGAAGCTGAAAGTAGGCAGCTTTGACTGTGGAGCTGATATGGTCGTCTAACGAGCTTTGGAAAATGACACAGCTGCCCATCGCGATGCTCTTCAGCCGTGCACCCAGACACCCACTGCCTATGCCAAATACTCTTTCAGTGAAAGAAAATGACGAGGCACCTGCTGGAGATACTGCACCACCTGAAGACTCTCCTACTGAAGTCCTCTGTTACTGCTCCTCTGAAGTGTCTTCAGAGGAGCAGTAACCTTGCTCTTCTTTGCTGTGCTGTACATCTCTTCATCGCTTCATCGTCGAACGAGTTACACTATTTTTATAGGTTAGTTGTTGTGTATAAGAACTTTGTGTAATTAGACGTGCAATAATATGATATTTGTAATGTCTAATATGTCTTATTTAGTCTAATATTATATATTGAGTGATAGAGTGTAAGTGACTGGTGGTGTTATTTCACGTCTAGATGCTCTAATAATGTTGAAAAACGTATTTAGGTCATAATCAGGTTTTCTATGCTCAAACTACGAAAACATTTTATTTATAAATAAAGAATTCTACTTCGTGGAAATTCACCTATCCCGATAGAGTCTGGAACGGATTTACCACGACAAACTAGGTTCGACTGTATATACTCACTTCACTTACTCATAGTAGTTCTGTCATGAAAGACAAGCTTGGCCATCTTGCCACGTGATGCGTGTACCATCTTGCGACTTGAAGGACTTCCCTGCTTTAATAAGTAGACATGTAGAACAAATAAGAGAGGGAAGGAATGGCTTTCTCGATTTAATTGATAGGGATACGCCGAGAGAGCGTGCAGACTCGCTTATGTGTGTGTGCACATTAAAAATATACGTCGAGTGAGCCTGGTGGACTGGCTTTGCTGAGTCATAGCAGAAATACAGTACTGTACATAAGCTGCTTGACGTAAGTGTGCCATCACGCCACTCAACATAAGTGTGCCATCTTACTGCGTGACGTAGGTACATGACGTAACGGACGGCTCTCTCGCTTTAATTAATAGGGCTATTACTCTGTGAGGTTGCGAACCCATACCAAGTTATTTGTAGATTTCTTGCTCTGTGAACTCCAGCTCCACCTACATCTAAAATATCTTCAACGGCCAGGTGGCCCTGGATCTGTCTTATCCTCAAGCGGCAAGATGGACCAGTGTTGTCTTCGTGATGGAACTACTATGACTCAGAGAAGCCAGTTCACAGGCAGAGAGCTGTCGCACATTAATATGTGCTATAGTGAGATGCAGTCTTGATGTTCCAAGCAAGATGACAAACTCAAAATACTTCATGCATCGAACTGTTTCTAGGCTCCCAATCTTCCACCATGCTAAATATGCTTGCTAAGATTACAAATTTTCAACTTGAAGCAGGAAATATAACGAATTAATTGAGCACGTTGAACCAGCAAGGTCTGTGCTTATGAGCCTTTAAGATCCTGCTTACACAATCACAACACAGCAACACTACAGCCACAAAATGATCCCATGCTTTATTCTGCATATATATTCATAAGTTGTAGTTAGCATTTACCAAAACATTTATTGAGCATCAAGTAGACTTGAAAACTCCTCGATAACTAAGTCTGAGAGCAGTACACATTCCAGAATTTCTGAAACCAATGATAGGCATGCAGCTTGCACAAAGAAATTGCGCTGTATTTGCCATTGATCAGACGGTTTAGCAACAACTGGCTGTAGCAAAAGGCCCTTCTTCATAAAGGGAATCCAAACTGTTTGTGGGCAGAAATCAAATCTGAAAGGTAGCTGCATGCATCTGACAACATATACCAAGGACTGCCATGCAGATGGACAGATGCACATCGTCTAATCCGTCAGTCTTTGGCAAATATCAGCTTGCGATATGAAACCGCATGCTAGCACGATCCGGTGTAATCTTCCACATCGATCAAAGAGGCTGCAATCAGCACAACACCACACCATAATGGAAAAGTAGCAAGCACATAAAACACGACTGCCAAACGATACAGAAAAACTGGTCGATGAAATTCGAATGCTAACATAGACAAAACTAATGAGACCATAACTGAGTCGTTGGCTCATTCTAATTTTCCGGGGGAAAACCATCCAGGTAAGATTAGATGTCAACAATGGATACAGATGAAGAGCACATGACATGACGCGGGCGAAGTGCGCCTTCTCATTTCGTGTGGGGCTCTGAAGTGCAGATGGTCAGGATACCCTACGAGCACTTCAAGGCCACAGACTTTGAACAATGTTACACGAATGGTAACATGTGAGGTCATTGCTACACGTAACGAGTACAGGCATATTGAATCAAGAAAAACGATTCGCCTTTAGCCCATTCACGAAAATGTATTGCTTGCATATCAACGGGAGAACTGAGGATCCATAACCATGCAAGTGACTCCAGCAATGCCAACATCACACGAGCGAACCTTGAATTACACGTGAAGCAATTCCAAACAGTAATATGGTAGATTACTCAAATGGGCTACGACATGCAGAAAATGCATCAGTCGACATCGGCTTACGTTTTGGTAGTAAACGCCTGCTCAAGCTACTCAAACACTGATACCGAGCAAATGCCGAGTAAGCAAAGTCGCTTGCACCATGCACAGGCAGAAATTCTCTCCTTCTGTAGAGCCTGGTTACAGCCAGCACTCAAACCGTGGAGCTATTTGCATGAATGCTATGCGCTGCACTGCTCTTCTGATCATCTTTTAGGTGTACGAGCCAGATGCTAAGCCACGCATGTGCGCGTGCGTGTGTGTGTGCGTGCGTGTGTGCGCGTGCGTGCGTGTGTGTGTGTGTGTGTGTGTGTGTGTGTGCCATCTAGGGAACGAACACAAGTGCATGAACATATGCTTGCTGTAAGCATACGGCGAAGCATTCTCAGCCGACAAGACATGAAAAAAAAAACATTAAAATCCCCATGCGGACCAAAGCAGGGGCACTGTAGCCAGTGCTGAGTGTTATTTCGACTGTGCACAGTCCATGCTATTAGGCATTATCCCACGGTAGTGAACAAGTAACCGACCATCACATTCATGCTGACAGTCGGCGAGCCAATATTGAGTATTCAAATACTTTCTTATTCACATTGCCAGCATCGTTTGATTGAGGGATCTTTACCTGAGACAAAGCATTGCCCGTTACCTATTTTACCGTCCCACGGGGGCGGCAGCTGAGCTGCTGTTTTCCGAAGGGCCTTGCGACGGGGGCCTGCAAAAAGAAAAAAAAAAGTGGAAGAAGAAGAAGGAAAGCACACAAACAGCAGCTAGCGTAAAGACAAGTCTGCTGCCACCAAGTGGCAAGTGAGAACCGCATACACGTACCTCGAATGGCTCGCACTGGGCTTCGGCATTCGGCTAAGAACGGCGGCTATGTCTTTCTTTTCGTCAAAGTTTTTCCATAAATCGTACAAGCTCAATATGAGCTTGGTTATTTCGAGGATCTGCAAGCAACAGAAGTCGGTCAAATGCGATAGCACGTTCCCGATTGCACATCTCATATCGAAAAATACTGGAGTAAAACAAAAAGAGTGGAACGTCATTTTTTTCTTCGGGCAAACTTGACACGCCTCACCGAAGGTATACAGCTTTCCACTATATAGCTAACATGCCAGCATGCCTTGCCTATTACGACCACCAGGCATTCGAGCGACACTGAACTCAGCTTGAAGCACAGAGTGATGGCAAATTTAAGAAAGGCACAACTTCAGCATGTGTTTTGATGAGTAGAGAAAGCCTTGGCAGTATTCGAGTCGGGATAAAAATGATTTCCCACGTGATCGGCCACATATAATCGCTTACAGCTTGCGGCTGATTCACCCTCCCCTATCCAGGAGGCAGCTTGAGATTCGCTGGTTTAAAACTTGGTACTGCATTTCAATGGTTCAGGTCCTATCTCAGTGATAGACTCAAGAGTATGTAAGTGAATGGAAAGAGATCCATTGTAAAGCACATAGAAAGAGATTGAGTTCTCTGAGAGTGCTTTATCAAATGTATTATTATTATTATTATTATTATTATTATTATTATTATGTCCAAGCACTTAAGTATGGGGTACTAGAGGGCTCTAGCTTCTTTCACGGTTTTTACTATCCCTCTTACCGATGTGATTGTCAGGCACAACCTAGCCTTTCACTTCTATGTAGATGACACAGTTGTTCCTTCGCTTTGATCCCTCTCAGCTCTCCAGCATGTCGAATTCTCTCAAAACTTCCTTGCTGCATGTATTGATGACATCTGCACATTGATGGCAGCAAACTTTCTCAAATTGCATGACGATAAAACCAACTTAGTAGTTATAGGCAAACCAAGCATGATTCAGTAATTAGAAAACCTAAGGCTCTGATAATCAGCTCTGACAGCACATCTGTTGAATCTGCATGTAATCTAGGTCTCCTATTTTCAAGTGACCATTCATTAGACGACCACATCAGTTCTACAGTCAAGTTTGCCTACTTTCAGCTACACAACATTATTGAAATGTGGGCTTGTTTAGTCAGGGATACCACGTCTAATTGCTCCATGCATTTGTTATATCCTGTCTCGACTTCTGTAACTCCCTGCTTGCTGGTCTAATGCCCTGTGTAATCAGGCAATTATCGCTGGTGCAAAACTCTGCAGCTAGGCTCGTCTGTCGTGTGGGTGGCAGTTGCCACATCACGCCACTTCTAGCTGACCTGCATTGGCTCCCAGCCAAGCAACACGTCTACTTTAAGGTTCTGTCACTTACTTTAAGGTCTCTTCATTCTTTGGCTTCAGGCTACCTATCTCATCTACTACCCTACTAGGCCAAGCATCTACCACCCACTTTTCGGAATCTAATTGCTTTACCCATACCTCGTAGGAACCTCAAATCGTTTAGAGACCGTGCCTTTAGTTCGTATGCTCCCAAAGCCCGGAACTCACTACCTACTTTCGTCACGACATCTCCCGACTTGACCTCATTTAAAGAAGAAACTAAAAAGCGCATCTATGTATCTCAGCATTTAGTGGGTGCCTGTGATTCGACCTTTATGTTGTTATGCTTGCTGGTGCTGTGCACGCTGCCACTAACCACACTTGCATGCTGACCCTGTGCATGTCACCCCTAACCATGTTATTCTTGTTACTTATTGAGCATGTAATCGTGCTTCCTTTGTAGCTGATGTGTAGTGCCTAGAAAGAGACTGAGTTCTCTGAGGGCGCCATATCAAATGTATTATAATTTTTATTAGAAGCAAGCTGCACAAAAAACAACAGATGGCCGCCTGTACGTGTAGTTTACTTGGTCTGAATCCCATAAAACAACGAGGCAACAACTGACTATTCCAAGCTTGTGCTTTAACAGGGCACACTGAAGAATAGCCGGAGCAAGCCTCTGAGGCAAACATGCAAGAGGAACACAGCTGCCGAGAACTAGAAACTTACCTTATCCAAGTCAACGTTTAGCTCGGCCAACCATTGCTTGCAATCTTTTTGCAGAATAATGCATGCGATGTGTATAGCTGCTACAATACCGAAGAAATGTGTTGTCAATTTTGAAAGCTATTTCAGCAAGGAACTGCAATTGATTCATAAGCTAAACCCAGTAAGTCTTAAAAAAGAACAACAACGATGGCAATGATGCCCAGCACTGAAACATGTTTATTTCAACCAGTATTAGTACCTATTCCTCACGTATTTGACTGCGAGTTGTATCTGCTCCAGATAATGGTAATTACTTTTGCTGTGAGTCTACTGCCTAGCTCTTATGGACGATAACTATCAAAGCAATTACAATGTACATGCAAGTGCACTCCTTACCCCTTTGCTGGTCAGCAATGCCCCTAACTAGTATTAAATGTCTTCGGGTATACATTCTCACTCAGTGCTTCTTTTAAAATGAGGCTCATTCAAAAATTTAAGTCGCCTTCTAAACTAGTCAAGCAAAGATGAGTTAAACAGCCTCGGCCACAATCGCGATGGCTAGAGACGGTACTTGCAAACGAGACATATACAAGCAAGGCACCCACAAACGCCGACCTCATAGCACCGATGGTTAGCATCAAGCAGAGGCAAACCATTTTCGGTTGTACACTTAGCTCGCCATTGCGCAACGTTGCAAAGCAGGTGGCACACATACTGCAGGAAGCACGCACTGGAGCTCAGAAATTAAGCTTCTGGGCAAGTGCTGTCACTCAGCGTCAAATGCATCGAGCACTTGGTCAAATGCTTCGTGCTTTTAAGTACAGGATACTTGTACTTCGACAGCAACAATCGCGTGACTCTAGCTGACTACGCTTCCTACCCAGAGCAATGAGGTAGGGTGGATAGAGTAACGATACGTCTGTCCGTAGGCTGTCGTTGACGATCCGCCAAGCCAGAGGTAGGACATCGCCGTCTCCCAAGTCATGGCAATATTGGGTCAGTGGCCGGTAAGGTTGGAAGACAATGAGGCAGCAATCCTAAAAGAAAAAGGCCTTGCACTTAGCTGATGCCCGAGATGGCGACTGCATTTGAAAAGCCGTGCTTCAGACGGATAGTAAAAGTAATTACCATCATTTCCATTAAATAAAACTCGCAGTCCAATACATGAGAAATACGATACGGGTACTCCTGTGGGTAAGCATGAGAGAACTTATTCTTAACGACAGTCTGACAAGTCTGTATTAACCGTGTGTTTGATATGACACCAAATTCCTGGAACCAACAAAAACAGAAGCACGTGTTCAATGGAATTAGCAGGACACACTGTTTCTTAAACTAGTCAGCAATGATGGTGCTCAAAAAGTTCAATAATATCGGAAAATTAAGCTCTTAATAAGCAGTAGTGCCACCAAAAGTGAGAAAGACGAAATATAAGTACTTTTTCAAATTCCAATGACACTACAAAAAACATTAGCAGAGACATAAGTAACAGTCGGATGTGACTTGTACAATTTTGGTAAAGCTCTGAAATGGATCTAAGCAATCCAGCTATATCAAGTGATGCAAAATCAGTCTGACCATGCCAATGGTAGCATTAGTCGTATTTTTTTGGCCAGGTGCCACTATGCAATATATCACCTAAGCTATGGGCTCAAGTCCTACAAAAGATAATTTGTAATCCTGAATTCTCTGAAAAATTGTAATTCTGCAAGCAGGATATAAGCTGCGAAGGCTCTGGTGCCACCTACATAAATGAGGCTGTTGACTCAAACTATCTTTCCTTAATGTATCCGTAGACAAGACAAATACTAAGGGAAGGCACTGCTCGAGCACCAGGATGTCAACAATCTTTTGGCAAGACAAGCAGATATCGATAGGCCAATGATGTCGCTTACCTCAACTTTGGATGCTAAGAATATAGAAGTAGGAGCCATCAAGAAAGGGTCGATACATTTCAGCGAACTCCTAAAAGCAGATGGCGTGACACGATGACATGACTTAAACCAAAGGTCTCGAGCATTGCAGGTAAATCATGCAGGACTAACACATAGACAGGCGTCGTGCCGACCAACTGTATACATTTGCACTGCCCCGGCACAGAAACATACGACCCAAGAAATGACCTAATTGGTCCTGAGTGGTGCTAGTACCACACCTCTAGGTGTCCTCACATGGCTACGTTTAGCACTGCCACTCACATCAGGATAGATTAGCGCAAGCGTGAAATGATGGTTTGAAAAAGATTCATCGCGAAACGGTTGCCGACAAAAAAAATCATGCACCCATGAGCAAAACGACAATACTGAAAATGCAAGTGACACACCAAAAGTGCTTAGCAATGAATGAACGATTGGGTTGGCAAGGCACTTCCTGGCATCTACATGCACTTATCTAGATTAGGATACAAATAAATCATATTATTATATTACAGGATCTTCAATCTCAGCAATAATGCTAGCAGCTAATGAAACAATTAAAACCAAAATAAAAGAAACAGGTCTGATAAAGCAGACACATTTCCACTGTCAAAGTCCTATGGGTTCTATTAGAAGCATAAAAATCCAAGAGTTCCTACTCTCAGGCCTCTGGTCATGGCTGCAAAGTCTGCATCAAACACGAACATAGGTCAAAGTAGCCCTAGCTACCATACAGCACAGCACTCTTCTCGACAGTGACTAACACGAGTAAGAGGCATCAAACAGTCACAATAAATCGCATGCCACTGTAAAGGTCGGCAGCTGACGAAAGATCGACAAGGTGTTCACTGAGAACGCAGGTATGACTAGGTCAACACAATACAAGCATCATCCTCCATGACACGCCATGGACAAAGTATTCATGGAGAATGCAGCAATTACTAAGACAACCCTGTAAAAGCTTCATCCCACATATTACAGGCTTGGTTTAAATCATACTTGCACGATTTTTTGTTTTAGGAAACGATGACCGGAATGCCACTACCCTAGTACTGCTAGATCTATCAGCTGCCTTCGACGCCATTGATAGCGATATCCTACAGAACGATTCAGAACAACGATAGGTCTGGGAGACAAGGAACTGACATGATTCAAATCGCACTTGTCCGATCATGTTCGATCAGTGTTGTGTGGGGGGATCAGGTCTTATCCACTAGACCAGCCACCAGTGGAGTTCCTCAAGGGTCCTTCCTCAGTCATTTGCTGCTCTCCATTTATACTCTACCTCTGGGAAAACTTATTCGGGCCCATGGAATAGTATATCGCTTTTGTTCTGAAGATACTCAGCTGTATTTGTCATTTAAACTGTCACATTCTGATGCAGCAACAGATAAACTGAGTGCTTGCCTAGCAGACATTCGATCCTGGATGACCACAAATTTCCTTAAACTAAATAACAATAAAATGGAACTGCTGCTCATAGGACACCGCGAGAGTGTGGCTACACTAGAAGGCTTTGCTCTTCTAATAGGTTATGCTTTAGAGCAACCATTACCTTGTGCTCATAATTTAGGTGCCGTCTTCGGCAGCAGCCTAAATTTTGAAAGCTTCGTTAAGAAGAATGCTTCCACAGCTAGCCATCACGTCTGATTCCTAGCTAAGATTTGGAGCTGTCTTCCACGGTGGCTTGCAAAATATTTAAATAGCTCCTTAGTTCTGTCTTGTCTTGATTATTGTAATTTCCTTTCGGCTGGGCCACCGTAAAAAGCCACTAGGCCACTGCAGCTGGTGATGAATATGGCATAAATGCTAGTTTTCAAATCCCAGAGGTTTGACCAAATGTCTCCTTTGCTAAAAGAGCTATAATGGCTGCCAGTTGTTCAGCAGACATATAGCAAAGTTCTTATGCTGACCCACAAGGCCTGCCATAGCTTAGCTTCTCCATACCTAGCTGAACTGCAGCACCAGTTCCAGCCTCCTTGTGCCCTCAGGTCCTGTATGGACAATAAATCAGCTGTTCTATTCCTCAACTTAAAGACCGTTAGCGACTGAAGCATTTACTCTGCAGGTCCTAGACTGTGGAACTCACTCCCACGAGCCTTATGCAACGACAACTACTCTCGTGCTACCGACAATAGCACATCCTTACCAGCCGTCCTGAGCTGCTACTTCCATGCTACTCACTACCTTAACTGCTCTCCTGACTCAGCTATTATTCTCACTTTCTCTTTGTTGCGTGAGATGAAGTCTGTTGGCTACCGAATGAGTACCGAAAGCCGCTTAGGCTGCGAGTATGCTATACAAAACTCTCCTGCATAACACCCACATAATTCTTTGTGGCTTTGGAGTTACAAATAGAGATACATTACAGTACACTACATGTCATTCTATGGTGGCTATTACAACAATGGCACAGAGCAAAATGAACAAGAGGAATGATGACTTCGCCTCCACATGGTCACATATTCACACGATACATTGGCTGATGAGCTACTAGGCACATTCGTCCGGTGACGGCCTTCACCACTGGGCTCTATGTGCATGCTCTTCACTGCATGCAGGATGGGGAGAAAGGTACTGTCGCCTCGAGCAATCGACGAGTCACAGTGAGACAGCTCAAAACCACACCATTTAGGTGGATTAAACAAGCAGACACCAGCTAATAGCAATAAGATTTTTCAAAACCTGATCCCTACGTAACATAACTAATACAGAGGCTAAAGCGCGCTACCACAGCGACGGCCTTTTCAGAATTACCGCGCATAAAATCTTTTGAAGTACACTGTAGCGGTGGCAATGACTTGCTGTCGCACCTTCAGCGCTTCGCCAAGCGCTTGCACGACTGCGAAAAAACGCAAGCACAAAAGTTAATTGCGGCCTTCGGGGCTTGCAAATAAGCGGTGCAAATAACAGAGCTTTAACTTACGATTCGCAAAGAAGATCATGATTTTCTGGTAGTCATCAGCGGATATGACTTTGAGGTCTTCTTGCCGCTCCTTAAGAACATCCTGTCTGTCTACGATCCACTGCAAGCTAACCGATCAACCGGTAACTTAGCAGGCTGATAAGTATTACCATAGAAGACTATCAGTAAGAAACTGGCTGGTGGAGAGCATATATGTGTGCCAGTCACCGGTCAAAAGGGGGTATGCCGGCCCTGACAACGGCCCTTAACAGCCCGCACAAAATACGCCGGAGCAAGAACTTGAGCTGAGCTACTAACCCACTGCTGGTGAACACTTACTAGTGAGAGCTTTGCCAGAAATTCCCAGCCATGATCAACTCTAGTGCGGTATAAAATCTTTGTAGAATCCTGAAATTGACTGCCTTAAGGGAAAAAAGCACGTTTGCAGACAGGTGTACCTCACTAGCAACTGGAAGCAGGCTATAAGTCCGCACGCAAAACTAAATTGTACCTTCAAAGCTAAAGAGCTATCTAACCCGGGCGCGGGCCTTTTGAGGTTCGTTCGTCTGTTGTAGAATTCACGCCCGGCCAAAAGCGGTCAATGCCGGGCGTCGTCATCGAACGGTACAGGTTTGCTCTGCTAAGTTTTAACCTTTTCGGTTCACTTGATGTTGCGGAAGTCGATGCAATACTGAGGGCAGCCAATTAGCCGCTGTTCGCCCGGTCTTTATCTAACGTCAGACCAGCATTCGCGTCGTTGCAAATGAAATCATAGTAATCTGCATGGAACCGGACGAAGACTTTCAGCAGTTTACTCTCAAGCCGAGGATTAATAAGCGAGCTGCAACCGGGACCGCGTCGGTGGTTAAGCGTGTGAAGTCCGGACAGTCTGAAAACAGCCCGTTCGGACTCGATGGCAGCCTTGCGTTTGCAGCCGCAGATGCCACGTCCCGGCATGCTAGCGGCAGCAGCGGGCCGCCTTCAAGATCCGGCTCGCACTCCGCCGGCTGCCGCCAAGCCGGCGCAATCGCTCCGGCTCACCGAGCGAGCGCCTGGGCTTCCGGGTGTGCAGCCATTTCTGCCGAGCCTCAGCCGAGGCTACAGGCAAGGCGGCCCAGCACCCAAGATCGACCCACTGGTGGAGCGAAGGCCGACAAAGGTGGCGGAGATCGGCAACCGGCTGTCGACCCCGATCGTCCGTCGTGCGAGCTGGGGTCAGCTGTAAAGGACAGCCGGTCCGTGCCTGTCGTGGAGGACAATGGTGCAGTGCTCGAGCTGACCAAGCCTCCCGACTCTCCTGCGGCCGACGGTGCAGGATTTGCCGATGGACTCTTAGCTGCCCCCGGGCGCCAGGAAGGCGAAATCGTTATCTCCAAGAAGTCCCAGACAGCTGCTCACGGCAGCCGCAAGAAAACTCAGATTCAGGGTAAGACCCCATCGAAGTTATACTACAACCATGTGGGTGCAGTTCGTGTTAAGCGCTTATAACTCAATAGCATCCTAACTGGTCTATGCCGGCCCTGTCACTCCTGAGCTGCCGACTCTGGAATGCATGGTGTAGTAAGCAGCTCGCTTATGTGAAGAAAAGTCCGTGTCTGCGTGAGCATGTGTGTGAACTTGTGCGAGCACGCACACACATGCTGTGGGTATCCTGCCTCGGCGACGTGTGTTCCTTATGCAGTTCCTGCGCATGCAACTGTTTCAGCCCCAGCATTAACGAAGAGAGTTGATTCACTGGCAAGCCCTAAGAAGCAGCAATGTACGGCAGAAGCTTTAGTTTCGGTGAGTAGGAAGCTCTGTTTGAGAGCTACTGTATGCTGCCAATCTCTGTGCGGTCATCTCCCTCAAGCCTGTAGTTTAGCGACACAGCTGACAAGTTGTAGCTGCTAGTTGGGCATGTGTGCTGGTATTCTAGTGCACACTGTTTCCATCGTTATTCAGCACAAGACCGTTCACATGCTTGGTGAGTGTCAGTTACCCCTTGCATTACGTTGGACTGTCCCTATATATGTTAGTGTTTAAGACACTCCCCTTCATTAAGGTTGTATGGTTCAACCTCGAGATAAGCCAGCTGCCTTTGTTATATATGTGACAGCCCTTTGTAGAAGGTAAGTTTTGTGAAAACTCACATTTGTCTCTTCTACTTGACTGGCATGCCTCTACCTGTGGCCTCAGCTTGGATTGTCCGTAGCATCAGCCAATCAAACGTTCTTGTCGTGAGGAGAGTTTGTAGCAGACAATATTGGTTCTGGATGGCAACTACAAAGTCTTGCCTGGTTTGCTGTGCAGCAATGGACAATTTTTCCATCGCTCATGTCATATGAATAAGATATTTGTTGCAGAAGCTTTTAATTATATAATTGTCTTTAAAAACATTAATGTGGCTCAACACACTGCTGAACTTGTAAATAAATAAATAAATCCTTAGCTGCTTAAACAGCCTCTTTTTGTATAGCGACAGAAGAGCCTATATGGCTATCACACCGCTTGCAGTGGCGATAAAGGATCGCCCACCACAGGTATCGAACCCACGACCTCGGGACCGAGGTCGTGAAAGCAACCGCCTTACCTAGTGTGCCATCACGGCTCACCAACTTGTAGCTTCTCTGTCAGCAACTGATTACACTTTCACAGACTAGCATAAGAAAAAATATGTCACTTTTCAGTAACTTTGCTAGTATATAGCACACAACTGACTAAGCAAACCATGTCTTTCATGGTGCTTACCTTCAAAAAAAAGGATGTGTCTTTGCTTCTAGGGTTGAGCCTCTAGGCTTGTTGTTATATCAGCTTGTCATGTTCGTTGTTCTGGCCTGCGGTCCTTCAGAAAGTTAATACATGCAAAATTGCATTACGATTGACTCTGGTGATACTGTGCTTGTTGCCTGAAGGCATTATGTAGTGAGTAGGGCTCCAGTCTCAGCTTCCGAGAACATGTCCTTTGCAATAGCTGTTGTTGTAGGCAGTGCCGCACACCGTTCAGACAGGGTGTTGGAAAGTTGCGTGGTCTTTGACATTTCATCTTTTTTGTAATCATGTATCCCACTCTGTAAGTCCAGAAAGACTGCCCCTGGGCTAAAGCACAGAAGCACTCACCTTTTTCAAGATCGTGGGTTCGAATCAGATGCAATGATCGATCCTTGATTTATCACTGCACCGGTGGTGATAGCTCTTCTGCTGCTATATTAAGAGGCTGTTAAATCGGCTCAACTTTTTTAAGGGGATGTTAGCTGGAGAGTTCTTCTAGAGTGTGTTTTTAAGTCTGGGTGGCTTTCGATGTGCATACGATCTCATGCAGTAAAGGTAAAGTGCAAGACTGTGCTAGATCACTAGGGCAGCCGAGGAAGGGGTAGTGTGGAAGTCGTAACGATGGGCAGCTGGAAATTATCTTCCAGAGCCGGCAGTAAGAGAATAAATCTCTCCAAAAATTGTGGGAGTGAATGAGTTCCACAGTTTGGGACCCATGGAGAAAAAGCTTCCATGCCAATATTATTTAAGAGGTAGAACATTTAAGCTAATGTGTTGTCCTTAGCAAAATAGATGGCATGAGGAGGCAACTTACTAACGAGGTTATAATATAATAATAATAATAATGCACTTGATAAAGCGCCCTCAGAGAACTTAATCTCTTTCTAGGCGCTTTACATTTGCTGCAAAGGGAAATGCAATTGAATGGTAAGTAAAATCGTGCTTGAAAAACAAACAAAATGAATAACATGGTTAGGGGTGACATGCACAGGGTCAGCATGCAAATGTGGTTAGTGGCAGCATGCACAGTGTCAGCACGCATAAGCACATCAAGGACGAATCTCAGGGACCCACTATATACGCTGTCCTAAATGGTTGTGTTTTTTAAGTTCCTTTTAAATGTGGTCAGGTCAGGGGATGTTCTGACGCAGGTCGGGAGGGAGTTCCAGGCTTTGGGAGCATACGAGCTAAATGCACGGTCTCCAGAGGATTTAAGGTTTGTACGAGGTATTTGTAGACTATTGGGTTCCGAAAAGCGGGTGGTACGATGCTTGGCCTGATGGGGGAGTATGTCGGAGAGATAGGCTGGAGCCATAGAATGAAGGGACCTAAAAGGAGCGACAAAACCTTGAAGTCAATCCGTTGCTTGACTGGTAGCCAGTGCAGGTCGGCGAGAAGTGGAGTAATGTGGCAACTGCGACGCTCACGACAGACAAGCCTAGCTGCAGAGTTTTGCACCAGCTGCAATCGCCTGATCGCACATGCTGGTAGGCCAGTAAGCAGTGAGTTGCAGAAGTCGAGACGAGATGTCACGAATGCATGGACCAACTTAAACGTGGTATCCTTATCTAAACAAGCCCGAATTGTAGCAATGTTATGAAGCTGAAAGTAGGCAGATTTGACTGTGGAGCTGATATGGTCGTCTAACGAGAGGTCGCTTTGGAATATGACACCTAGATTCTGAGCTGATTCGACAGGAGATATGCTGGCAGAGCCAATTTTGAGAGACAGCCTTTCCAATCTCTGAATCACACTGGGTTTGCCCATAACTAGTAAGTTAGTTTTGTCATCGTTTAGTCATTATTATTAAATTAGGTTCAGTTACGATAGTTAAGATGGAGCTAGGGCATGGCAGACCTAGGGGGCCCGAGTTAGAATTTTCTTTGCATCGATTACTCAATTCTAAAGGATTTATTGCTCATTTTAATTGGATTAGTTGCTAAAGGAGTTATTGCAACTCCTTTAGCAAAGGAGGCACGTGGCTGAATTTCTTGGATTAAAAGACCAACCTAAAGGCCATATCCATCACCAGCTGTCAGGTTCAATGCCTCAAACCTTTTTCGATAGCCCTGCCAATACTGAATTTCAGTCAATCCAAAGTAATTAAAAAGGAATATTCGTATGTTGTATCAATATTATTATTATTATTATTATTCTAGTAATATTCAAATTTAGACAGAGCCAGGAGGCTGTTGCTATCTGTAGTCACCCATGGTCGAGCATGATGACTAGCTGTAGTGGCAAATCTTCCTAATAAGACTGTGCTAAAGTAAGAATTTTTTTTAAAATAGGATACCTAAACTGCTACCCAGTTTGGGTAATGAAAAGAGTTTTCTATGATACCAATCATACTAAAGCTCCACATAGCATCTGAAAATGTTTATTGACAGCTCAACAAACAAATGCATACACGGTTGGTATGTACACATTTGTTTAGTACGATGCCATCAACCACGATTCCTTACAACCCTTTTTTATCCACTCAGGCATAGAGTAGAGACTGCAAGTAGAGTAGAGACTGCAAGCTATTGCTTATCTCCTCTGCTGTAGCATTCCACTGAGCCTGATTTAATTTCAGAAATGTGGCTGGCTGTTGGTGTTGACAGCCTCAGCCGCCTGTCGATGTTGGCCCATAAATGTTCAACCTGGGTTCGGATCAGGTGACTGGCTGGCCCACTTCCTCAGTACCACACAGACTCTGTAAAAGTGCTTTACTGACCTGTCACTATGCTTGCAGTCGTTATCTTACCGCCTAATATATCGATCCCCTGGAAAAGTGTTTGCACTGTGCAATCCAAGCTCCTTGACCACCTGAAGATACACGTGTTGGCCCATAATTATTTAGGTCTGATACAGAGTTCTCTTTGCACACCTTTCTTGGCAAAGCAGTCCCAAGCAATCATCGATTTGCTGTTAAATTATGTATGCAGGTCAAAATAATTCATTCGGGTGCACCTCATTGTTCGTTGGGTGTACCCTTGTGCATCCTGTTCCATCGCCAAATATCGTGAACTTGCTTTCCATAAACATTACATAAAACAGAATTGCAGGCTTCTTCTGTCCGGTGGGCATGGCCCCACTATATGCGATCTGCTTTGTGGGGGCTAGTGAGCAGAACGTTGGTTTTTGCCACGGCCGGAAAATTCTGCTCTTGGCGAACCTTCTACTGGCTCTGTTACCACTAATATAAATGCCTGTAGCGTCCTTGTATGACTTTGCAAGATCTCGGAAGTGTGGCAGTTCAATTCCACAGTGCTGCTATCTTAATGAATCGGTCAACCCCCCCCCCCACCTCCTCCCCGTCATTGGTCTTGCACAGGCGACCCGATTTTGCGCTGCAGAGCAGTATGTAGAAATACAATGTTGACATAGTGAACGTTGAAATCCCAAACGATGCCAGTACCTTTAACAATTGGCATATCTACCAGATAAAATGGTCCTATTTTAGTGGGTTTTAGTAAGCCTCTGAGTAGGACTAGCGTAGTCATTGTTTGCACTCAAGAGGATATTCGTGGATAACTCCCGGCTGGCTGGTTTTCTAGACGCTCTGTGGCTTTGATAAGTGCTCTGGCAGCAAGATGTGCTTATGCCCAAACCTTGGGAACTAGGGGTGCTAGGATTTTTTCACAACCGAGTATATGGCATCGTCCTGCTACCTCGAATTTTTCTTAGCAGTTTGATGGCAGTCGATCATGTTGTGCCCGTACGTATTCAGAATTGCACTCGTCGATGTATAGTGACGACAGATATTGTGTGTACATTGGCGTGCGTGATAACGCAAGGAGTGATCGATTGCCGGATGAAAGTGTTGTACCGTTTGTAGATAGGATGACAGTAGTAGGCAGCTGTGGAAGCTTGCTTGCAAGTGTCTTGTCCAGTGCTGACCTGGCTCGCAAAATGCATCTGGGTTGGAAGTCTTTAATAGCAGCAAATAATAATAATGCTTTTGTATATAGCGCCATCAGACAATTGAATCTCTCTCTCTCTCTAAACACTTTACAGATGCTGCATATAAAGCATTACCAAGTATTTGGTGGCAACATCTGCAAGCAGTAGGCACACCAAGCAGTAGGCACGAGCAAGTAAGCAGGTACATGCACACGAAGGACAAACGTAGGCAAACCGGGTAGATGTGAAGCATCGACAAGCCACCAAGCCACCGCTTAAGTAATGCGTTTGGAGTTGTTGGCTGCTGCTTAATTTGCTCAGAATTTGATCTTGCGAGCTCATCGCTGGCCGTCAATTCTTGTCTTATTTGCTTTGTTTTGATAACCGATCTTCAAGCTTAGTGTAATTTGGTGCTCTCTGCACTGGTTGTGGGTTTAAAATAATTAAAGATGAAAAACAAAGATATATCTGTGTAACATCCTAAGAGAACTCAATCTTTATCTATGCACTTTACTTATGCCGAAGGGCTCGAGCTCGCGACCTTTCTCAGTAAGGGCTAGCACATTACCACTGGGCCCACCAGATTTCTATCGTGTATGACTTGTTTACAGGCCAAAAAGAGCGGGTTGCAAACAGCTGCAAAAGCTGTGTTCGGGTGCCCACTCTGCGGACGACTTTACAAGATTCAAAAGGTGAATTTTCTGCTCATCGTCTGCAATTTGCACTGTCCACTGATCCGTCACTACTGCCTGGCTCTGATTGCTGAGCACGTGCTGCTATCCGGGAGATTGCGATTTCACAGTTCCAGATTGCTCACACGTCCAAGTGCACGCCAAAGGTCTCCATTGATAGCGTTGGGGCCCTCGTCAAGAAGCTGGAAAAGTCGTCTGCCTGCGCTGGCAGCGCTGATAGCGCTCACGGCAGAGAACCTGCAGACAATGGCGGCGCTCTGATAAGGTTCGTGATGGCACACCAAGCTGTAGCTAGCACACGGGCCACGCTCAAATTCCTGCTGCTGCGGCTTTTGTTTCGACTGGGTCGCAGTCTGTATCCTGCAAGGTGCAGCAGTGCAATAGGCCACACTCTTTCGCTCACCTCACGCTGCAGTCTCACCGGCTGAATGTCAGCACGCTCTATTAGCCGTCTCCGCTTGCTTCTGCCTAGCTCATTCAGGCTTTTATTTTTACCGGTCGCCTGCACTTTTCACAAGTGCCTAGAATGCCTTGGCACCTTTGCTCTGGCTACAGTTAGCCGCCTCTAGCTGATTCCTTTAGTCGTATACTTTTTTTGACGACATCCACTGGGTGCCACACGCTCACTTAAGTACCCTGGCTCGAGAATGCCGTCTGTAGAAGCTGTTGAAGTCTACACGTGCCAGTGGGCTTTAGTTCATAACACAAAACAGTCGAGAGACACAGGTTTGCCAGAAGACTCGCTGTTTTTTTTGCCCGTGACCTTTTTTATCCCTGCCGCTTACCACTGGTATTTTGAATGGGATTGCTGTAACAAACCCCCCTCCCTCCCCCATCTCTCTCTTCCTCACTATCGCACCTTGTGAGCTGCAGTTGCTTCTTGCCCTGGCTGATTGCTTGAATGCATCTGTTACCCTCTTCAGGTCTGCTTGTCTCTCTCGGGATGCACTGCCATGTAGTGGCCCTTGCTTTTTGCTACAAATTGTGGCTATCGTGACTTGATTTCACTTTATGCACCATTATAGCAGTGCTTGTTCAGCGCTGTCCTTTCCAGAGAGAGGCATTTTTTGTATCCCCATCTGAAACGGTCTAAGCAATGATTGGGTAGGATTGGCATGTGCATGCTTGTTGTAAGCAGCTGGCCAGCATAGTTGCACTCGTTCGTTGCCAGTGTCAGATGTGCAGCACCCGAGCGGTTTGCCAAGGTCGCAAGGTCCAAGAAGGCCAAAAAGTAAGTGCTGATACTGTCAGCCATGTATCACATACTAGCAGGTGCAGTGCAGGTGTCTACATGTTAGCTCCTACCGCACCTTCATTGGTCGACCGGTTGTCCAGAAGCACCATGCCTATTCCACTAACTTGTTCGCTTCCCTTTGCTGCAAATGTAAAGCACCTAGAAAGAGATTGAGTTCTCTGAGGGCGCTTTGTCAAGTGCATTATTACTATGATGATACATTACATTATAATTATTATCCGCATAGAGCTGATGCTGTCACTAACCATATTAGCATGCTGACCCTGTGTTTGTCTCTTCTAACCATTTTATGCTTGTTGACATTGTACATGCTAGCACTAACCGTATGATAATGCTTCCTTAACAGCATATGTAAATTATCTAGAAAGCGATTAGGTTCTCCAAGGGTTCGTCCGGACTTTCGGGCTCCACGTCTCTTATATAAGCGCAGTCGAAAAACGTCCTTGCAGAATGACCGCAGTTGCCGTGGCTACTACTTCGTTTGGAAGATAAGAGGATTTTCTCATGTGGTTAGGTCGACTTTTGGCTCTCCATATCCATCTTTCAGTCATGAGAAATTTTAGTAGAGCATCGGTGAGCAAGATATGATTATAGAAGTCCGATGTGCTGCATTGGAACCACTTGGTACCACTTGCTTATTCAGTGCACTTGGTCCTGTGCATGTGGCATGCTTGAAAGCCAGATGACCGATGGAGTGAGTAGAGGTAAAGAGGGGGAGGTAGAGATAAGCGAGAGATAGAGATGTACATAGATATAGACAGACATACAGGGAGTGGGAGAGATGAAGGAAAAGACCCCTTTGCGTGTTCTAGTATGAGATATTTATATAAAGGGGAATGTCCAGGAGGTTGGTAGTTATGCCCTGCCCGATGTGATTTGGCTCACCTGACTGCACATTTATTGATATTTCTCAAATGCCAATGGAACTATCGACATGCAAATTGGCACACACAGCAAGGATAGCATAAGCTATTTTTTAATGTAAAATACTCTGGACACGATAGCACACACCTAGAACCTACGTAATTCATAGCTATAGTCAACCAATTGCTTGTTTGTGCTCCAAGTGCAATCGGCGAGAGAAGAGATAATGAATGGGCAGCATGGATTGCCAATCGACCGTTAGGTACTCGATTTTGTTCGTGGGGAGACGGGCTCATGGAATGACACAATTATCTGATAGGATTTGAGCGCAAGCTAGCATTATACCTGTGGATAGCATCCTGCTGGTGGCGCTTTCAAAGCCTCGAGCAAGCTGCCTTTCGTATCTCTTCTATCACGTGACTATCGCTGCATTCTCATTACAGGTTGACAATGGAAGTGGGAGGAGGGCCTTCCGAAATAGTTGGGACCAAGCCATGCCTGCAGGTGACAAAGGAAAGCAAAGGAGCAGCCAGTGCAGCAAACAGCAGCCCGACGTCACGCTGTGTAACCAGGCCACGCAGGAAGTCGTCGGTCAAGGCCACCAACAAAAGGTAACCTGGAAAGAGCCTTTTGTGTGTGTGTGTGTGTGTGTGTGTGTGTGTGTGTGTGTGTGTGTGTGTGTGTGTGTGTGTGTGTGTGTGTGTGTGTGTGTGTGTGTGTGTGTGTGTGTGCGTGTGTGTGTGTGTGTGTGTGTGTGCGTGTGTGTGTGTGTGTGTGTGTGTGTGTGTGTGTGTGTGCGCGTGCGCGCGCGCAAGCGCGTGTGTTCATTTTCATAATGAAGCTTGAAACATGCCTGTTTGTTACAGCATTTAGTGGGTCTTTGTGATCTGTTTTTGTGTTCTTTTGCATGCTTACACTGTGCGTGCTGCTACTAACACATCTAAATGTTGACCCTGTGCATGTTGCAGCTAACAACATTTTGCTTGATGACATTGCAAATGTTAACACTAATCATGTGGTCATGCTTTTTTTACAGCATATGTTTAGTGTCGAGAAAGCTCAGACCGGTTGGCCGAATGATTTAGCACGTTTGGCTCGTTCGGATAATCCCAGCAAGCATGTTGAGTTGTATTTCATTTTTAGCGATTGGTGTGATCAGCACCCTTGAGAAACTAAGCTGGAATATAGACATAGGTGCTGTTAGCATTCGGTTGTTTCTTGTATAAAAGAAGTCCTGTTGGTCTTAAAGGCTTATGTTGTGGGATATTGTGATCTTTGACTTGTAGCTTTTTGTGACATTGTCTTAAAGAACTGAACCATCAATCTATGAGTCGATTGCTCAGTTGTAACTATAAATTTGGCTTAGACAGAGAATTGCAGTAAATGGCCCAGTCGTATAATGCCTATGCCGTCACATAGACCAGTTGTATCGTAGCAGGCCTCTGCAGAATGCAAGGTGCGTGTGAAGTACGTCATTTTCATTTTCTGTTAGTTCACAGAGATATGCTTGTCTGCTGGGGACATTCAAGGAACGCCTGCTTAAAGGCAGGAATCATTATTCCGGCTGTCTGCACCAATCTGTAAGTTTCGACAGTTGTAATGGTTCTAGGGTTGTGAAAAGGCTCCAAGAACCGGACGCAGCGCAGACTGGCGCTGCACTTGCAGCAGCATGCGCCAGTGGCAGAGAGTGGTACTGCCATCACCGGCTCTGGAGTAGGGTGGGCAGGTCAGAGGATCAGACATCAAATAATGTCAGGAATCATTTTATAGTTTTTCAATTAAGGTGGTAAGAATTAATTCCTTTAATATAAGAATGGTTTAGAGTGCACAATAATGCTTGGTGTCTGCTTTTGTTATTAGTACAGAGCGTTCTGCAACCACCTTTCAGGCAGGGCTGCTGGGTGACAAAAAAATACTGTTGGCGAAGGATGGGGCACTAGTCTCATCACATATGCATCTCTGTAAAGTGGAAGCAATTGACATGCCATAGCAAATATCACAGCTCGCTGGATTGCCGGGTCGTGCATTTGCTGAGGCTTGCTTGAAGATTGAGCCGAGCAGAAGATGAGTGCACAGGCCAAGTCGCTCAGTAACCTCCAATGTCTATCAACGTGCTTGCCCTTGCTAATCGTAGCTACATCGGATGTGGCAATGCTGCAGCCCGTCCCTGCTCTTGGCCACTCGCAGGTCCCATAGCACGACTTTGCAGAGCTTTCGTCTCGTGCATGACTGCAGGGCGTCTTGCCACCCTCGTTCAGTCCTTCGTTCACTGCTAGCAACCCAAAGGCCGGTGTGCTGTCTCGTTTGTCTCGCGCTTGGGGCAATGTGGGCTGTGCTGATGCTTTATTGCATCCGTGGCACTGGCAACGCCGCCGAGTTCGTTGGGCATCGGCCCGGGCTAGCTAGCTAGCGACTGGCATGCTGGCGTTCCGACGATGACAACCTATTTGTGTTGCCCGCTTTCAGCGCCGACGACCAGCCCCTGCTGCTGCAGCTGGAGCCGATTCTCATGAAGCAGCTGATCAGGGCCAGGGCGAACGAGCTGCTGTCATCCTCTGCCTGCTGCAGCCAAGCCACCTTCACGCCGACGCTGCTGCGAAGCCGCATGCCGCTGCGACCTGGAGTGCCACTGCCTGCCAATGTTGGCAGTGACAACGACGACAAGGCTGTAAGCAGCCACTGCACTTTTGCAGCCTCTGACTGCCACTGTCATGTGCACAGGTTGCAGAGTTCGAACTTCGACATGGAGAGGGGCCTGGAACCAATCTTTAGCAAGGGCTGTGGCTGCAGAAAATTTTAACTTCTGCCCAGCAGAACTTCTAGGTCATTTATGTCTGCCAAATATTTTTTTAATGAAACTCTGATAAACCGAAACTCTCTTAGCAACCCTTAATATTGAGGCAGAAATAGGGGCTTGGGGCCTATAACCTATAGAGTAATTTTAAGACTCTCCTTGTGCTGGCATTCTGGCTGTCTGGCATCTAGATAATTGCCTGATTTTTGACAAAGTTATGCAGAAGACTGCTTTCATAGCTAGCCATTGCAGTCTCTCTCTCTCTTTTTCTCTCTCTCTCTCTCTCTCTCTCTCTCTCTCTCTCTCTCTCTCTCTCTCTCTCTCTCTCTCTCTCTCTCTAGAACTAGAACTAGAACTAGAACTAGGATTAGTTACTAGTTACCACAGCATAATGGTGATTCTTTCATTGCCGAAGTGAAACTGTATGATGCAGCCTGTGATCATAATTTAGCCCAGCCCATCATTAATGGGGCCACACGATGGAGCTTGCCTCCAGAATCAGTCTACACCTGTATATTAGGTGGCTGGAGATGTGAGTATACAGATCATATGCCTTCGGCCACCTCGCCTAGTGCGCTGGCAGGATTGGAAGTGCCAATCCTGCCAGTCCTGACGTGCTGGGCTACTGCTTGACCGAGTGCATCAAGAACTGTATGTCTTCCAGCTATACCGAATTATAGACGGTATGAGCTGTGTTGCATTGGGGGGGGGGGGGCAAAGTGGGGCGTGGTCTTCTTGGGTGCTTGTTCGCGATTATCCTTTCCTTTCGGACTGTTGCTCCTGCCTTCAAATTTAGTCTTGACTCTTTCTTCCTTGCACAATGGGCAGCAGTGCCTCCTGCAGCTGCACGGTAGACAGACTCGGGTTGTAACGGTGTTTCTGCACTAGTCCATCTCACTTGCGAATCTGGTCGATGCAGTACCTCCAGGCGGAATGGATGTTAGGGATTCGGCTCGGGTTATGAATACTGGATTTCCTTTAGTTGTGCCGGCTGCTATTCTTGACTAGAAGAATCAAAGTACTTTGTCAGCATGACTTGCCATAAGCCGTCTGCCAATATACGCATTGGTCTGTTCGTATATGCCAGCATCCAACTGATAAACTTGCTTTCAAACCTGAGGCATTTCAAATTTGAAATTGTCTATACCGACTTGTTATTTTAGTCCTTTCTCCAGTGCTTCACTTATGTGATCCTAGATAGGAAAACTCGTGTGATCAAATCGGATATTACTTGACTGTTACCAAGCTCTGAAGTGGCATTGCCTTAATGCCTGAAAGAACATAGCAGGACTGTGGCAGCAATGGACTGATGCAGAAGTACTATCTTTCGTGTAACGTGGAACCACTATAACTCGTTAGTTTAAAAATAGCTAGCAAAAGTCATTATGTCTGTGGAAAAAATTCGTCAAAGGCTTATGCATGTGGGAGCTACTTTACCACTGCATCTGTTTTCTTGAACAGTGATACTGAAGTTCATCTTGTACTCGAACTCCATCCTATCCTCCGCCCTGTACTAACCCACCCTTGTCACAGCATTTAGTGGGTCCGAGTGATTCGTCCTTTGTGTGCTTATTCGTGCTGACACTGCATGCTGCCACTTACTATATTTGCATGCTGACCCTGTGCATGTCACCTCTAACCATGTTATGCTTGTTAGCATTGAGCGTGCAACCTCTAACCGTTCGATCATGCTTCCTGTACAGTATATATAAAGTGGCTAGAAAGAGATTAAGTTCTCTGAGGGTGCTATGCAAATGTACTATTATCATGTGCTCTAACATTGAAATGTTATTAATTTTATACTGCGTAATAACACCTTTTTGTTACTAATTTATATTGATCTTTCAGCGGAATATGTATGGTAGGAATTTTTTAATTTTTTTCCTAGGCATTTATCTTAGGCAGGGTAGTCCATTAATTGAGCTTGCCGACTTCCAGCAAAAAGTTTGTCTGTACACTGAGAGTGAATTGTGAGAATTCATAGAATTCACGGTTATCAAAACAAAGCAAATAAGACAAGAATTGACGGCCAGCGATGAGCTCGCAAGATCAAATTCTGAGCAAATTAAGCAGCAGCCAACAACTCCAAACGCATTACTTAAGCAGTGGCTTGGTGGCTTGTCGATGCTTCACATCTACCCGGTTTGCCTACGTTTGTCCTTCGTGTGCATGTACCTGCTTACTTGCTCGTGCCTACTGCTTGGTGTGCCTACTGCTTGCAGATGTTGCCACCAAATACTTGGTAATGCTTTATATGCAGCATCTGTAAAGTGTTTAGAGAGAGAGAGATTCAATTGTCTGATGGCGCTATGTACAAATGCATTATTATTGTTTGCTGCTATAGTGAATAGAATTGTGAGACTCCGATCGGCGCGACAAAAAGAGAAGATACAACCAAACGTTCGGGTTTACGCGACGACTGTTGTATTTATTGCATTTATGCTGGCGGGTGGGCAGCGTACATACATGTATTGAGTTGTCCCAGGCATTGGTCGGCAGCCCCGGAATAGATGTAGGATGAGAGGAAAAGATAGCATCTGCACGGGCCAGCTGACTGGCAGAAATTCTGGAGTGCTTTGGGGTGGCAATTCGTCGGCCTTAATTCTGCCTAATACTAATTATAATAATACTTAATAAAGTACTCTCAGAGAAATCAATCTCTTTCTAGGCGCTTTACATTTGCTGCTAATGAAGCATGCTTAGTCAGACGCACAGTCGAGGTTTCAGTGAATTGTGTGCTCGGCATATGACAATTATGGTGTGAGTTCGGTCGGGGGCTGGACAACAGTGGTCGGGGGGGGGCTGGACAACAGTACGAGCGGTGTCAGGCCCACAAGATTAGGTGCGCCTGTATAGGATCTGGCTCAGGTCGGGTCACCAGCAACTCAGCAATACGGAGCTTCGACGCTGTTTCTGCTGTTTGCATGTATTTCATAGTTAACTTAAATTGTTTGGTTTCGGCTGCAGCGTTAATCTCGTTTGTTTGTGTGTGTTTGTGTG
Organism: Cristatella mucedo; assembly: GCA_009760855.2. NCBI lineage: Eukaryota > Metazoa > Bryozoa > Phylactolaemata > Cristatellidae > Cristatella > Cristatella mucedo. Next base: position 733,707 of record WPIO01000145.1, on the reverse strand, counting down.
TAAGAATGCCTCGCTTGCACATCACGCTTATTGCACTTTCCTTGTCGACCCCTCCCTTGCCTGAGCTCGTAAGTTAATGCTACTACTTAGCATGAAGCATACTCTCAGAACACTGTGCTTTGAACATAGGAGATGACAGCAATATATTCAAAGCACCCACGCCTATGGAACCTCTCTGCCATGTATGCCACGAAATTGGCCAACCAGGCTGAGTTGCCTAGCAATGGCAGTGAGGTCAACGGAATGCTTATGTCAGCGGACTATTATGTTCGTGCGCTAATGCCTCCCTTGTCGCCATCCAAGGTGAAGGCTGGAAGCAAGCTTAAACAATGGTCTGCAATACCGGGTCGTGATGAGGCCACCCCAGCTGAGGTAATCTGCCATTGCATTCTTGTCATTTTGGCTCCCGAGAGCCTGCATTCCAGCTCTCCTGCTGTTTTGCATGGCCTATTACGGTCGTTCATTTACTCTGCCTACCAGCGCATGTCTCTGTTTCTCTTGCTCTCTCTCTCTCCTCTCTCTTTCTTCTTCTCTCTCTCTCTCTCTGTCTTTCTCTTTCTCTGTCTGTCTGCGCCTTCTCTTGCTCTCTTTCTCCTATATAATAATAATAATAATGCACTTGATATCGTTACCCCTCTTTTTTTGTCACTGTTACTCTTCTCTGCCCCACTCTCTCTCTCTCTCTCTCTCTCTCTCTCTCTCTCTCTCTCTCTCTCTCTCTCTCTCTCTCTCTCTCTCTCTCTCTCAGTATCTATCCATCCATCTACACATGCATCTCTGTGTATACATACCTTTATATATGTGCATACAGTGCTGGTCCGAAAAATCTGTGCACCGTGGGAATCAAGATATAACCTCAAATATTTTAGCATTGAATGAACTGCTGGCTAAAAAAAATTGCTATAACACACAATATGCGTGAGTTAGCAACATTTGTAACAAATTGTGCTTGCCTCCACCATGGTGCACATGTAAAATTACTTGCTTGTCAGTTTCAAGTGGATTCGGAAACAGTTTTAGTATATTTAAAGGACACTTTTTAGTAGCATCAGCTGGACAGGGTGAAGTATGAGGTATTTTAAGTACCTAAGTCCCCCCCTTCAATAAACGCATCTGGGCGACTGTGCCGGGCACTTCTTCAATAGTGATCAAGGTTTAAGGCATCTGGTTTTGCACATGCAGTAACATAGAGCGGACTTGATTCGACAGCATGCAAGAAATTGAGCGTAAGTGCAATTTGAGCAAGAAACCAGCCAACTGCACTTACTGATGAAAAAGAGCTGTATGACCGTATAAACTACTGCAGGAGTCTTGGAATATACCTGAAATGCTAAAAGCATGGTGATGTGCATGTATTAAAAAGTTGCCAGTGCGATTACAGTAAGGTAGTTTAATAATTTAATTGAAGGTAGTTACATGCATTTGGAAAAGCAAGAGATTAATGACCAAAGAAATCGTTCAAGAGAATTATTTAATTTTTGTTCATCAGAAAATTCCCCGACGGTTTTTCTGTTTTCCCCACCATACATCTGTGGCACTGTTTTCGAACCATGTAAGGCCTTTATTTTATATGCTCAGCTCAAGGTAACATGCTTCAAGCAATTGGTGATTGCTGAGAAAATCCGTAACACTGTTGTACGGCGTAAAAGAGGATTATACTTGATACGTCAAGTAAATCTTAAATCTTAGTACTTAGGCAGTTCTATAAAGTAACATACTTTAAAAGGGGCAACTATGTCGTAAGCCAGAATTGCTCTTAACACTGCCAAGCTGGGTCATGGCGAATATTGTTGCACCTAGGAAGCAAACCAAGGTGATTTCTTACAATATTACCAACCTATTGCAAGCGCAATTTCTTACAATATTACCAACCCTAGTGAATCACGTTGTCGTCTGAATTTTTTTGGTAAGCAGTTCGAAGCGCCCTGAAATACTTGAGGTTACACTCAGGCATCAAAAAATCCTCGCAATATGGCTGCCACCAATGTGGCTGTAAATTCGTTCGGGTAAGAAGAGAGCTTTCTAGTGCTGCCCGGCATACTAAAGTTATTTGCAACATGTGAAAATATTTATTGACAGCTCAAAACAAATTCATGTGCTGTTGGTATGTATGTTTTTGGTGTGACGTCATCCCACTAAGTGATTTTTTATGACCTCCCTCGTCTGGCCAGGCCCAAAGGCCACAAGCCTCTGGGTTGTTGTCTCTTCTACTGCGGTACATTCCACGGAGCCTGCGTTTTACTGTAACGGTCAGCTACTAGTGTATGCCAAACACCCCGCCTCAGCCGCCTTTCGATATCTCTCCCTAGTTGTTCCATAGGGTTCAAATCAGGACTATTATGATTACAATTATTATTATTATTATTGTGATTCGTTGAGCCACTGCATAGTACCGAACAAGTATTCGTCAAAAAAAGGTTACTTTGCTCAAGCTCATGTTGGTCAAGAAAGTTGGATTTTGATGTTCAAATACTTTGTTTGGGGTATTTACATTTGACAGCACGATAACGTCCCTAAGCCTGCTTCCGGGGCCAGTGAAGTATGTCTCGACGAATTTATATTTGGCGCTGATGCAGTGCCCCGCCTAGTCACCTGAATTGAACTCTATAGAACGGCTGTAGAGAGATATCGAAAGGTGGCTGAAAGGTGGAATGTTCGGCCTACGCCAATAGTCAAACTTTTTCGTTTAACTCGGGGTTCAGTTGAGTATTGTGCTACCTCAGAAGTGACGACCCAGAAACTGATTGCCTCTATTCCTTGCCAGTATAGGAGATAATAAAGGATATTGGTGGGATCTCGTCACCCAACCACATACATACTGTCAGCTCAACACTCAATATCTTCACAGACTGTATATACAGTTTATACTAATGAGTATAGTCTTTGTATAACATATATAACAAATGTTCTCCCTCTTTCTGGTGCCACGCACTTGTGCCTCTGCCTGATTACTGAATAGAAGTTGCTCCATGTAATTGAGGCTATGTACTTATGCCATGCTACGTTGTTCAGTGACTAGCTTTCTTCATCTGTTCTTTTCAGAACTGTGGTTTACCTGCTGGTGGGAATGGTGTTGTCGATGTGCGGCTTCATGTCAGCGATGCTTCCTCATCCGATGAGGACAGCCGATACGTAAGCAAAGTGGCTGGTGCCAGTTTTGTCACCTTCTTTTTGCTGTCCAGCCATCCTTGGTAAATTTGAGCACAGCTAAACCCTCAGCATCATTCAGACTCGGAGCCTTCGTAGCCCACTTCAAGAAAAATGAAGACTATGTCCTTGCGATTTTCGGTTTTCCTTTGCAGCAACTGAAGAGTGCCTAAAAAGAGACTGAGTTCTCTAAGGGTGCTATACAAATGTATTATTATTATTGACACCCAACATTTCAATGCCGGACCCCCATGATTTAATCATAATCCCACCAGTGGTGCGTGGCTACAGATTATTCTAACAGCAGCCTGCTCGGTAGTATATCTTTCTCTAGCTGTGCTGTATCTGCTTCGTGGCATGGTTGTATCATTTCTTTCAGAGTCGCCTACTGGCCGAGCTCATGTCGACTACTTCGTCAGACTATGGGCATATGGTGGGCAGTTCTGTCCACAGTGATGTCGTCGTGCTGTCAGCGCAGGGCGAGATACCCTGTCACTCGTTTGTGCTCAAGGCCAAGTGCCCTTGGGTTCTCGAGGTAGGTCAGAGCGTGCAAGGGCTGCTCTGCTGCAGAGAGCTGATTGAAATACCAGCCGTTTCTTTTAGCTTTGCCTGTGCAAGATGCAGCATGTTAGATGAAAGTCCTTAGTTTGTTATAGCTCTCCTCTGTGAAAGCCGACTTTTAAGCCAAGCTGCCGTTGACTACGTGCCTGATAGTCTGCACCTTGTGCTCTGACCATCGTTGCTCTTTTTTTAAGCAAGCTGTAAATGCCCAGTGATACAGCACTTATTCTCTGAGTCGGTTATTTAATATCTTTGAGAGGATCGGAAATGGCGAGACAATGCAGAAGTTGCTTAAGTTATAAACGACTTATGTTGTGAACGACTGCAGGAGTTTATCTCTGATTCCTGTGGCATAAATTTTCTATATATGTTCATGATTGCAGAATGTAAAATTCAATGGCGTTTGATGACATGCATAGCAAACTTTATCTGACCGGAAATCAGAAATCAACTGTGCAAGTGATATTAAAGCAGTGCTGAACTCACAATTGAAAGTTCACGTCGATCCTTGGAGTATTGGCCGAGTTGAAAAAATTCACGAGACAAAGCTATACTGTAAATGAAACTGTCTAAGCATCACCAACACGTACGTCAACAACTGCTAACATGTACCTCGATAGAACAAGGTTTAACAAGTCGTGATGCCGATGTGTAGAGAGAGTTGCTCCGTTGCTAGTGGCAATTGTGACTGCTGGCTCTGTTAGCTGTCATCCCATGTCTTCTGTGCGACCGTGCCTATAAAACTGGAGTCGAGTCGGCACGGCAAGGAATAGTGGTATATGCCGCCATCGTGGTGGTGAGAATTTCCACGTTCAAGGCTAGCTGTGCCACCCAATGGGCTCGCTCACGCATGACCGTGCATGCTATGCATTGTGGTGTTGGCCGAGATGAATCGGCAGCTGGACCGTGAAGCATTTCGAGGCCTGAGAGAGGACGGCTGTAGTTATGCTTGGCAGGAAAGAGAGCAATGAAAGAAGTGCTGCGATGTCGATGACAATAGTGGAAACGATGCCCTTAAAAGCAATAGGCAAATATCAGAATTTAGCGAGCACTGAATGCCCTTTCTTGCCTCTGGTGCCAGTCTCTTGGGTGCAACTCGCCGTGGTCAACCAAGCACCACTTGCTATTTGCATAAAGAAAATGTCTGGGTGATACGTCGGCAGTGAGTCCGCCTACTGCCACCGATTGCCATGTCTCATAGCTGCAGACATGTGGCTGAGGCTCAGCTGTCCAGCTGCCTTGTTCAGACTTAATCAGTGCTCTAGGCATTGTTGGTATACATGCAAGCTGTGCCGGGGTGTGCCAGTGATGTCAGCTGTACCTAATCTGCATTTACGTCCGACTGCTATTGCATCAGTGCCATGCTTGCAGCACCGTTGTCCTGTCACAGCTGAGTGGTTTTAGACAAATGTGTCCTAGGCTGCAGCCACATTGTTTAGATAAATGGACATCAAGGTAGACAGTCCAGCTCGGATCAGTCGTCAGCGATTGGCTGTCACCAGGGAGACACCTGTCATCTTTGTCGTGTTTTTTCTATTATGCTAATCGTTCTCGGGTAATGTTCTCACTCCCCAAAGTTAAGCCACTCGACCCAAAGAATTATGACCACCCGTGGCAACCTGACCTGTTGCTTAAGAAGGGATCGGATCTTGGTGCTGCCTGGATACCTGAGAACCTCCTGTTTAAGTTCGAACTTCCAACTGCAACTCGCAAGGCTACATAGTGAACGTCCTGTCTTGGCATGTAGGCATGCTACACTTCTGCATGCATGCATGATGTGTGTGCAGTCAGAAATCAGATTAATTCGTTACTGCTGCTCATGCCTGGAATCGTAGTGTCACGAAAGATAACTGCTTAAGTTGCAGCAAACTGTGCGTTGAAGGTGGGGTGTACAGATGCTCCTGGATGAGTAGCCTTGTTCGAGATGGTTAGGGAGTGCTTGTCCGAAGCAGTAGACAGCCAAGCTGCAATCTGCTTGCCAGCTCTTTATGTACTCTGTTATGTCCGACAGTTGCATCGACTAGCTAGCCAGTCTATTCTATCTCGACAAAGTTGCTGATGCACAAGCAGCTCGTCAATCTCCCTTTCTAAATCGCTGTCATTGCATTCAATGATGCTGCTCTCCGGATGCCTCAGTTTCACTTGCCTTCCAATTCGGTCTGCTGCTGACTGGGACTGCAGACGGTGTTTTACCTCTCTCAGCTATTTTGGTGTTTACTTGTATTAGCTGCTAACTACCTTGCCTCAATACATTAAACCGTTAGTACTTGTAGTTTGTTGTGGTACTTTGCAAGCTTGGATCCTTTGCCCGGTCTTCAAAAGTGTCGTTGCTTTCTGTTCGTGGAGCCGCTTTTGCCTCGTGGGCTCGAGCCCCGAGGCATATGTGAAGCGCCTGAATAGAGATTAAGTTCTCTTGGGGTGCTATATAAATGAATTATATATATATATATATATTATATAAAGCTATTGAAAACACGAGAAATAATTCTCTGTAGCTCTCGATCTCCTATGCTAGCGTTGCAGTAACACGAGCTCAGGTTGGAGTGGTGTGGTGATAGAGCTGGGCTAGATGGGTGGCATGTGCAACGACGATCAGGCACTGTTTCATAGTTGTGCCCAGTTCATAAAGTCGCCCGGTGACTGCCGCAGCAATGATAGATCCAAGTACCCAACAGTCACGGCTCACATGCATTACCTGTGACAGGCGCTGGCAGTAGGCACGCTGCCTGGGTTGCATGCCGGCTGGGCCTTTTGGCATTTTGAGGAGCAGCCGACTGAGCTCCTTGCTTTGCCGATCGTCTCCTCATTCTTTGCTCGTCTTTCTTCTTTTTTTGAGCTAGTCGCTCTCGCCAGTCTTCTCCTCCTTTGCCTCAGCAGTAATGTCGTCATCCAATTATCTCATTTCGGTTTTGTTTCTTCATTGAGCTTTTATATTTCTTATTTTTGTGACTTTTTATTTGTCTCTTTTTAGTCAATGGACGTCGATGGGCGACGTCTGCCGATGACTGACGTGGGAAAGGAAGAGGTCTTGCTGTGGCTGCGCTTCCTGTACACGGGACAGCAATCGCTCGTTCGCAATCTGAGTGCCGCTGCGCTCGAGTCCATTTTGACTCTTGTCAGGTAGCCGAGCTTCAGCAGCCTGCCTCTGATTTTCTCTCGCGCTCTGGCTTGTAGCCGGCCTTGGTGCCGGAGCTGGCTTGCTCACGCTTGGACGACGATTGCATTGCAGGCCCAAAGTTGCTGTCGATGCGGCAAGCGCGAGTCAGCCCATGCCACCAGGGTGCAGCCGCTCGTCGGCACAGCCTGGCCGTGACGACGATTGTGTTGGCAAGGCGACGGCCTCATCCAAAGCTTATGATGCTGAGGCTGCCACCGATGACGGGCGCTCGACGCCTACCTCGCCGAAGCACCTCGCATCCCCGGCTATGCCGCCAGTCCAGCTTGCCAATGCCGAAGCGCCTCAAGGCGATCTGGTTGCTGGTCGCAGCTGTTTGCCTCTCGGCAGCCCACACTCCTTGCCTGATCGCCCTTGGCCCTCCGTCGACCTTCGTGCTGTGCCACTTGCCAGCACCGCTCAGCTGCCGACGAGCGAACTGGTCTTGACAGCCGTCGGTCCGTACGGCAGCCCTCGACCGTCACATGCGGATGCCTGTGCAGCCAGCAAAGCTCTCCTCAGTTGTTCAGTCGTCGCACCCCTCACGTCCAGTCCTGCCAGCCCAGTCACTGTCGAGAGCGAGCCATTCAGCCCGGCCTCGATCGCCGTCATTGACGTCGGTGACTCGCCAGAACCCGCCACCGAGGCGGCAGCCGTGGAATCCGACGATGGCGCCGGCAGCAGCGATCTGCCGACGTTTTTTTCGCCCGTTCGATTCTGTGGGTCGCCACCAAAGCTACCTCGAGCCGACCGACCTGCTAGCGATGCAGCTGGCCACCTTTGCTGCTCTTCCGTCGAAAAGCTTCAAGCGTCGGAGCTCGGCCACACCGTGGTCGGTGCTGCTTTTGCCGCCGAGCTCGATTTCGGCACTGAGCCGGCAGTCAGCGCTGGCCTCGTGGCGTCCACTCCTCGCGATCACTTGTCGAGCACGCCCACGAGCCGCCGGCGGTGGTATGCCGCTGCACCGCTTCGTGCTGCCACCTCGGCCGCAGCAGCACATGCATCCTTGGACGGCATAGCCTCGGCTCCTTGCACGGCCTCACCCCCAAGCGACTCGGCTCGTAGGCTTCCGTGTTTTGATCGCCGGCCTGCCGAGGCCGTCTGCGGTCGGCGACTGTCTCACGTGCCACCATCACCGCCGTGCTCAGTCGAGCGGGTTCGCCGTGACGACGAGCGTCATTCTGACGGCATCGCCTGCGACCAGCGCCACCTTGCAGTGCCACGGCCTGGAGTGCGCGATGCCGTTGTATCTACTGCCATTTCTACGCCGTTCGCAATGGGGACATCAGTAGATTATGGCTGCGGTCGTGAGGTTGCTGCATCAGCAGCTTCTGCTGCTGCTCATCCACCGCCCGTGTTCGTCTGCTCGCCTGTCATCGTCGACTCGGACTGGTCGTCCGATCTGTGTTGCTCGTCCCCCGAGCCCAGCAGCCCTGCCGGCGGAGCGCTTGCCGGTGCTGAGCTCTCTCGAAGCAGCCGCACTGCTGGCAGCGATGGCAGCGCTTTCGCACCACCACCACTGTCGGTCAAGACGCCGCTGCTGCCGTGTCTGGAGTCTGCTGGTCCTTCAGCGTCAGGCATGGCCTTGTGGGGTGCAACTGCGCTGCCGCCTCGAGTGGCCACACCGCCTGGTTTCGAGGCCTGTGCACGCGACGATGGTGTGTCGCTTGGAGCTGCTGGTGGTGGCCCTTCATCCTGCCGTCCGAGGAGCAGGCCTGCCGATGAGCCGATACTGGGATGGCGTGCAATCGACGTGATCGCTCGCCCGTCGGTTGCCGGTGCCCGCGATGGCCGCATCTCGCTCAGCCGCTCCATCCGAGCTTCGATGTCCCCTGTCATTGACTTGACTCAGAACTCGCCATTGCCCGACGTTGGCATAGCTGCCGATGACGACGACGACCTCGGTGAGTGGTCAGCAGACGACCGACAGCACCTCGTACGATGCGCGCGACAGATAAGCAGCAGTAGCAGCTTTGGAGCAAATGCCGAGCGAGAGCGCGGGGCCAGTTAATAGCGCAAAAGTAGCAACACCGAATGTGCACACTTTGCATCGGCCAATGCCTGTCATTGCTACAGCAGCCGCAGAACCCGTGATGGAGCCAGCTGCCGTCTGCGATGGCTCTGAGGCCATGCTGTTGCCGCCTACTGGTGAGGATGGTGACGTGTCACCCCAGCAATCACAGGCACGCACTCAAGGTAACTTGCCGGCTCGCGGAAGCTCTGCTCAGTCTGTGTTTGCCGTCGGTCGTGCTGTTTGCTTTGCCGATAAGGCTGCGCACGGAGTCCCATCGTCTTGCGTTTGCATCTTGATTGCGTTTGTGCCGTCAGCTCCGGGTGCCAATCTGTTGCCATTGCCGATAAGTGACGGGTCCTGAAGTCAACATGAGTGTTGCTCGATTGGCTAGAGTAATGACTCGTATGCTTTTAAGTTCAAACAGGCCGATGTAGCTATTGGGATGAGACGGCAACTTGAGGGGTACTCTAGCAATGTTGTCATCATGCCACATGCCCGGCGCCAGGGCACATGCCCGGCATAATGTCGCGTCCCTTGAGATAAGGCCGTGAGCCTTACATAGCATCATGATTGTCAGGTCATTTAAAGGAATGCTTTCTTCAAAAATGTGTATGTGCTTGTACGTACAGGGTATTTGTGTTGTGTAAATGTACAGTCCTCCCTCGTTTATCACTGATATGCATTTCTAGACTCTACCACAATAAGTGAATTTCTGCAAAGTAGGATTGTTTATTTATAAATTAAATATTTTCTGTGAGCATAGAAACCCTGGACACCTCTCGGCGTGTGGGTCGCTTGCCTGCCATCCGATCGCCTTGAGCTGCTGTGGCGGCTACCACTGCTTTCCCAGAGGCGCTGGCCAAACGGTTGGCATCGACGGGGCTGCAATACCCTGCTCCTACTGCTTCCATCTCGGGGGCTGTCGCCTCCGTGCCTGTGATGCGGCTGCGCTGTGCAGTGGCTGCACTGTGACGGCCGGCGGGCTCTTTGTACAGGTCGCGCCAGTGATCGGCTTGGCTTCGGTGAGCGTGGCGGCAATGTCGTTGATGTTGTTGATTTGGACTTCGACGACTCTTTCATGCTGGATGACATTAGCGCCGCTGTTGCAGAGGTACGCTAGTGCCATTTTGGCTCGAATAGGTCTCGCTCGTGTGCAGCATTCTAAAATGAGGCATATCTTAAGCTGGTACTGTTGTGTGGCGATTGAAATTGCGTGTTTGCTGCCCTTCAATGAAACTTTATGCTGACGGTGGTGGTATTCCACTGTTCTGCTGAGAGCCACTCGCGTCGCCGGTTCACAGTGTTGTGTAGCAGCACAGCTGCATGAAGAAAGCACAGCAGTCCCACCTGCTCGCCGGCCACTCGAGCAGGAGTGGTATGGTGAAGCTTTGCAATCTCGGCTAGCAGTGAAGGCTAGCAGGCGTGCTCTGCCTAGTTGGCGCCCTGCTGCTTGCCGTAAGGCTCATCTGGAGGTAGTTCCTTCGCTTGACATGCCTGACGTGGCACTAACTGACTCTTTGTATGAGGTTCGTTGGTTGGAATCAAGACCTCTGGCAAAATGACAAAAAGAAGAGTTCGCATTTAAAAAGACCCAGGTCTGATATGCTGATGGCAGTATTTCTTTTTTTGACTGTCACTTGTACGGTGAAGTTTAGCCCTAGGGCAGCTAGTATGGAAGTACTGGTGTTAATATTTCACCTTTTTTATAGAAGCTGCGGTGTTAATATTTCACCTTTTCTTGACCTGCGTAGATGAAGAATCTCTCCCATTGGCACAGCGATCGTGTAATGAGTGCACCACAAAAATCATGTCGATCTTTCTGGTGACACGAGCCTTCTGCTTTGCTTGGGCCGAAATCATGCACCACCCCCCCCCCCCCCCCCGCTCAGCAGGACGTCAAACTCCACCTCAACTCCTCCGGTGCGATCCTATTGGGGCCCCACATAGATGTCATCTATCATACCTAGGTTGATCAGTGTGTGCAGCAGTCAGCATGGTGCACTTCCGGTTGGGTCTTCTTGCTGTCGCAAGCAGCAGCCTGTAAAATAAGCGCTGTCGCTTGAGTTTTTTGGCCATTGCTTTGCTACCCTGACTCCTGCCGTTGTCGCATCCTCTGTCATCAGTTTTGGTGTTTTGCTTCGTCGGTTAAGTTCCTGTAGCCAGATCTAGCAGTGTGCCGTGACCGCTCGAAGACCCCTTGCACTTTCTGCTGCTCAAGCACAATGTAAACTGCATTTTGCCTCACCTGCTGCTCACCCATGCCCATGCCACCGCCACTGTCTACCAGTTCACAAAGCATGCTGTGGATCCCCAGCCGACTGGTGCATGTCGTGACCTTGCCCCAGCGGCTGTTCTGCGTGCGCTTGCCAAGCTGGCTGATTCGTGCAACCGGGCTGCCTGGCCTCATGCGAAGCTGGAGGTGATAGCTGCCGGCTGCCCGGCATTGCTGTAGTCCTCCGGCATCGACTTGCCTCCTTGCTGTGTGTGGCTGTAGGCGACCGGAGATTGGCCAAAGCTGCATGCAGTGAGGTGGGCTGCGGTGCCTGCCTGCTCTCCTGCCTGACTTCTGCTGTCCAAAAGCACAGAATTACCTGCTTTGGTGCCAGATCGTGCTGACTGTTATGCAATGACTAATAGCACTGGCAACCAGTAAGCCTTCTTTTTGGATAGTTTGATGTGGCCAGATCACTAGCAGCTTAGAGACATGGTGATTTTACTAACATCATCTGTTTTTTATGCCCTCTTGGTACCGACAGTATTGCTGACAGGAGTGGCTGCCTCCCCTTAATGGTAGCGTCCTGATGTAGCTGACAGTTTCGAAGGTGCTGCTGTGAAGCACTGATTTCTTGTTGGTGCACCCGTTGCGGTATAAACTTTTCATTGTGTGTTAGTGAGAGATTGTGCGCAGGTGAGTCAGCGCTATCGTACCTCTGTGTTTGTGTGTGTGTGTGTGTGTGTGTGTGTGTGTGTGTGTGTGTGTGTGTGTGTGTGTGTGTGTGTGTGTGTGTGTGTGTTTGCACTTGCTAGTACACGAGCGAGTGCCCGCCCACGCTGTGGATACTTGCGCTCATTGGTTTCTGCGTGTTTGTGCAGACATCGCCTCCCCCCCCCCGACAAATTCCGAACACAAAAATTAGCTGATATCTTTTGTGAGGGGTGTAGTGCTTCTATCGAATGCCGACAGCTTGCATGGAGCTCCTGGCTGTCATTTGAGGTTTTGGGCCAGTTTCTTTGGGGTTTGGCCCCTTGAAGGTGTCGTTTAGCCCCCTCACGGCATGAAAATGCCGAACGTCATAGGTGGTCAGCGATCGACCTGCTACGTGTTTGCTAGTTTTTGTCTTCGTCACATAAAACAGCCTGTCACGGCTTGTCTGTCCCTGCGTTCCTTGCAGCATGCCGTGGCTGAGCTGCCTCTGCCAGGACAAAAGCCAGCCGGTATCATCTCACCGCCATCGCCACCACAAAGAGCGCGACACCCGCCTGCCATCCCGAGTCCGTTTACGCCAATGCCTTCGTATGCCACTATGGACACGCCACAGCTGAAGGTTTGTTGCATTGCTTGGCTGTAGCCAGTGTTATTGTCTAAGCTGATGCATTGCTTTTACTTCCCTGTTGCAGTTTATTGCTATGTGTCCTAGTTTTTATATATAGTTTATTTGTATAGCACCCTATGAGGCGTAATCTCTATTCAGGCACTTCACATATGCCACAGAGCTCGAGCCTACGACCTTGGTCAGACCTTGGTCAGGCGAGCATCTTAACTACTGGGCCAAACCAGCTTGTTGGCAAAGGTGCCGTGCCATTTCTTGTACTGCACTGCTGGGATCAGCCTGGACGTTCACTGAAGGCCGCGATCGGTGCAGCCGATGCGATTTGATAATATGATATTGGTTGTGGACTTTGTCTTGCAGTGGCTTGGTTTGGCCTTCGATGATGCTCGAGGCAGCTGGCCACGAAGGATTCTGATGTCCTGTGCGTAGCCATTCGTGAAGCGATCGGAGCGTCCGAAGCTAGCTTTTGTTGTCGGGCAGTGACTCGTCCGTTTTGCTGTGAGCTTGCCCTTCAAAGGCAGCCCCTCGTTTGCAGAGGGAAGTGTCCAAGTATGGCGTTAAACCTCAGCTCAGCAAGAAGCGAATGGTTCTCCTACTTCACGACATCTACAAGCAAACGCATCAGTGTGAGCTTCGAGCACCGTCCTCTGGCACGCCCTCCTGCCCGGGCAGCTGCAGCTTCACGCCTCCGCGAGCTCAGGCGTGCTCCTCCCTCCTCTTCTCCCCCTCTGCTCTCACCAAGTGTTGATCATGGGCTTGCAGACGAGACCGATACGTCGGCCGATCTGAGTGCTGTGGAGAGCTCTCGTGAACCAGTGGCCAGCAACAGTTTCCCCCCAGCTGAAGGGCCAGCAACGGCATCGAGGCTCCAGCCAGAGGCGGCTGCTGCTGCCATGGCTGCGTCTGACGTCACCGAAGCCACCTCCCTTGCAGCCGGACGTGTCATGTGAGTGCTAAAAGAAGCAGAACACAAGCAGCACCAGCATCGGTCAAAGTCACTGTGCCCTCAGGCTAGCCTTCGAAACCCTAGCCTGTGCCAGAGGGAGCTAGAAAAAAATGCATCACAATTTAGGCTGAGTTTACTTACTGAGTTTACATTGATTGCTGTGCCGTGGTGACTCGACGATAATGGTTGCTAATGTGGGCGATGATGCACCCGACGAGCTTTGCTGGCGACAATGTAAATCCCTCGGTTGACTCTGCCCCCCCCCCCCGCCGTCGTGTCCTGTGCTCTCACTCGTGTGCTCCAACTCGTGACTGGTGCGGGATGTTCTCTGTCACAGCGCGCCCTCGGTGTCGCCGTCGTCATCGTCGGATAGCTCAGAGGATGACGAGGGAAGCGGCAGCGCCGACGAGATGCTGGAGGAGACATACATGCCCAATGATGAGGAGGAAGCAGCGGCAGCAGCTGCCGCCTTTGACGAACCCGAGGGCAGCCAGAGGGTGAGAGCATGACAGCATTGGGGGCGTGGCACCTGCTGCGATCTGTGGCATCCTTCTGTGGTAGCAGCAGCAGTCCGTGGGCATGCATGCATTCGTGGCCCCTTCATTGGCTCACGTTTTTGGTCCTCCGTGCAGCAAGCAGCGTGTGCTCTTACATCGGTGACCGTCGTTCAGGTACGTCCGAGTTCAACTTGAACGGCAGCAGTTGAGCCTGCGTGCGTGCCTGCCACTTTTAGCTGCTAAGTAATGGCTTAATTAGCAGTAGTCTCTCCAAGTAGACTGCAAGAGACATGCTGCCCTGTAGCTGTAAGAATCTGTCCGACTGTTGCTGTGCTGGTACGTGCCGGTGATGCAACTTTCATTCTGCTTGCCTTGCTTTTGGTTGGATGCTTGGACGTTTTGGCCCTGTATATGGTTTGGGCCCCTGGTCTGGCCCTGTCGACCCGGCGTGGCCGGGTACATCGCCAGGCTGCGAAGCATTTGTAAACATTAAATATAATGAAAATATAATTTATTTATATAGCACCCAAGAGACTTAATCTCCATTCAGGCGCTTCACATATGCCAAGTGGCTGGAGCTCATGACCTCGGTCATCACATACATTCATCTTCACCTGGGTTGTTGAAATCCTGCACCTTGACCTCTGGGCCAAATCAGATTTAAACGGGTGCAAGTTAATTTCTTTAAGACATGTTGAGGAGCCATGGTTTTGATGATGCAGCTGCTGCCACACTCGGGAAAAGCAGGGTGCCTTCTCTCCCACCATATTTCTTCTGTGCTGTTATTAAAATGAGCCCAGTTTAGTCCAGATGAGCTTATCATAATCAATCATGCTACATTGCAGACGTGGGTCTATTAGGGTGGACACAGGGGGCTATATATATAAACTCGGACGGTCAGTGACTGTCGGCCCACCACTCTTGCCCAGCCCATCGATGTCTGCAGTACTGCCAGGCTGTGTGGCCCCAACAACCAAGAGCTTCCAAAAGCATGAGGAAGCAGATGGAGGCAGGCGATCAGCTAGCAAGAGCAAGTCACTGGCGTATTGAACTGCTTGCTGTCACGTCGATCTTCCTGATGCTACCGCTACTGGCTTTGAGATTCATAATTGAGGTGCTGCCCAGCATTCAGTTTTACTTCTCACAATTTCTAGGTTGTCTGATGTAGTAATGCTTCTAGTCAGTAGTGCCTTTCACCTCTCTATCCGTCAATAAAAGCATGGCCTCTCTCAAAATTATGACACTTTACCTTCCCTAGAGGATTAAACTAGATGTGGTCGATTGGTGTTTGCTGTTGGGCAATCAATGTTGGTGAATGCCATGGGGCAATCGTAGCATCCGGAGTTAAGCCATCTGTCGGTTCATTAGCAGGGCCAAAAATAACCCTAATGCTGCTTCAGCACCTTGTCAGTCTTTGAAAATTCCATGCTGATCTCATGACCTCGTTATCCCTGGGGCACAGTAGGGGTTCTAGTAGCTATGCATGCATTTGTAGGCATGCCCATTAAAGGACCTATCCACCAAAAGCTCAGCATCGGTCTTAGTCCCTCTTGTGGTTCCTCCTTTGAATCTCCCATTGCCCATTATATAATTATATATGTAATTCATTTATATAGCACCCTATGAGAACTTAATCCCTATTCAGGTGCTTCACATATGCCACAGGGCTCGAGCCCACGACCTCGGCCAAACCTTGGTCGGGGCGAGCACCTTAACCACTGTGCCAAACCAGCTTTGTGTTAAAAGCTCTGAAATCTTCCACTGAAATGGGACCTGAACTATTACAGTGCAGTGCCAGTGGTGTCTAGGCTAGATGATAGCCGCTCAAGAACGACTTGGTAATCTATTGTATCCAACACTGTGGGATGTCTAGCAGACCTAGCAGAGACTTTACCAAACTCTATATTCTTGACAAGATGTGCTTAGTGTGACTTGCAGAAGAGCTGATTATGTGATTTGGTTTACCAGAAACTTGCTAGCTTTTAAGTTTTGATATATGAATTAAGTTAGTAAAATTAAAGCCAGCAGCAAATGTATGCATCTCACAGGGAGAGCAGTAGATATAGGCTCTGGAGGGCTGGTAGTCTTCTTTGACTAGAAGATGATCTGTCTCAGTGGGAGATTTCCGAGCTGTAGATGTCTCGGGATGTAGAGAGGAAATTCCGAGCCGGAAGGAATCCCCCCTATGCACAAATCACCATCATTTTCAAAGTCATCATAGCAGCATTAATAATAATAATAATATGTTTAATAAAGGGCCCTCAGAGAACTCAATCTCTTTCTAGCTGCTTTACAGTTGGTATCATAGCACTGATTTCTCTTGTAATGTGCATGATCTACACTTTATTGAGCATTTTAATCCACGATAGACTTGGGGTTTTAACCATGCTTAGCTAGTTGACCCTTAGAATAAGCTGGTTCATTCTCTCTTGCTCCTCTCTAAGGAGCGAGTTAGAGAGGAGCGACTTAGAGAGGAGCGACTTAGAGAGGAGCGACTTAAAGAGGAGCAAGTTAAAGAGGAGCGAGTTAAAGAGGAGCGACTTGGAGAGGAGCGACTTAGAGTCATAGCAACTGGAAGCTTTACCAACTTGCCTTAATAACTACGAGATTTTAACTAGCTAAGCTTAGCAACGAATATACTTGTATTTATTGCAATGGTGTGCTCAGAAATCCCTGTCCATATACCACTACTGTTATGCTGACTCGAAAGCAACATTATTCCTGTTCAGTTATTTACCCTACCACCTTGGCCTGCTGGGTGGAGTTGCAGCTTAGAGCCAGGGGATGGGGCTCATGTAACCATTGAATCATTACGCCTACCTCAGCTGCAGCTCTGCCGCCGTCATTTGTGACTTTCTCAGGCCTCAGATGACCGACCTACGTACTATATACCAGTCGTCCCACTCTAGCTTTCTTTCACATACACACGACCCCATACCAGGGTAGGTCTGTCACGTTAAATTATTAAATTAAAATTATGAAAGCTGTCCTTTTAGTTCGTAGTAAGCCAGCTGCAGATTCCAATCCCACCCTACCGAAGAGCCTGACCGTGTGATTTTGCCTGCCTTGCTGTTATTTCTTGCTTGTTGGGCTTCCTTTTTGGTCATGGTGGACCAGCAAAGTCTTGCTAGTATGCATGGCCCTTTGTGTGGATCACTGAAGCAGTTTGATCATCAAATCGCCTGCTGAGCTGTGCTCTTGCTCAAGCTTCCGATGGTCAGAATGGCACCTTGGCAGTCTGTCCGAGCCAAGAGTCCATTGTCCGGCTAGTCGCACAGGTCACGTGTCAAAGGCCTTGCCGATGGTCCTTGTGATGGTTCAGGGAGCTAATGGCTCTACTTCCCATCTCCTCGTCCTTTACCTTTGTCTGCAGCCATGATGTCCATCCAATGACATGCAAGCCTTGGTGTCCCTGTCTGCCTGCCACCACTAACACCTCATCATTCGGTTGTTGGACATGTCGACCACAGGTGCATCGGCCAGAAGACTGACTCTCAGCCTAAGACATGATGCCGCCCATCTGGAAGCCCCACACCCAGGTTATTCTATTGCCTAAGTTTTCTCTATCACTTAGCTTGAAAGTTAAGTATTCATGTTGTACGTCTATTATAAGCGCACTGTGTGTGGGTGGATGTTACGTTCATTGAAATATGAATGAACAGCAGTGTGACATCTCACTGCCTCATTTCACTGTATCTGTGTGATAATGAACAGTGCAGGACTATCCTCCCCCCCCCCCACCGAACCACAGTGTCTGCCTTTGCGTGCCGTTTTAGAAGATCGCTTAAACCGCCCTGTCTTGCTAACGCCAAATGGGTGGCAGCAGTTACCAGAGAACCATCTAATGTCTAGCAGAGCTTTGTAATGCAGACATAGGTAGAATATCTCTGCTTATTTTGCTTGATCTTTGGGCAGCTATTGATACTATCGATCTCCAAGTCCTTCTCGAGCCCCTGTCATCTTGCCTGGGCATCACTGGCTCTGCTCTGCAATGGCTCAGGTCCTATCTCGGTGAGAGATTTCAGAGTGTTTATGTGAATGGACAACGATCATCTAAGGAACCCCTGAACTATACTACGTCAGGCCTCCGTGCTTTATCCCATTCTTTTCACGGTTTATACTCTCCCTCTTGCTGATGTGATTGCTAAGCACAATCTAGGCTTTTGCTTGTATGCGGATGACACTCAGTTGTACCTCTGCTGTAATCCCTCGAAGCCCTCCAACATGTCGAATTCTCTCATCTCCCTTGCTGCTTGTATTGACGACATTTGCACATGGATGGCAGCAAATTTACTTAAATTGTATGATGATAAAACCAACTTACTAGTTATGGGGAAAACCAAATGTGATTCCGAAATTGGACATGCTCAAAATCGGCTCTCCCAGCTTATCTCTTGTAGAATCAGCACGAAATCTAGGTTCCTGTTCCAAGGTGGCCTTTCATTGGACGACTACATCAGCTCACAGTCAAGTCAGCCTACTTTCAGCTACATAACATTTCTAAAATTCAGGCTTGTTTAGACAGAAATACCACATCGAAGTTGGTTCATCCATTTGTAACACCCCTCTTGACTTCTGTAACTCACTGCTTGCGTCTACTGGCATGTGCAATCAGGCGCTTACAGCTGGTGCAAAACTCTGCAGCTAGGCTTGTCTGTCATGATCGTCGCAGTTGTCACATTACACCACTTCTCGCCGACCCGCACAGGCTACCAGTCAAGCAAGGCATCGACTTCAAGGTTTCGTCATTCACTTTCAGGTCCCTTCATTATTTGGCTCCAGCCTACCTATTAGATCTACTCCCCCCCCACCAGGCCAAGCATTGTACCATCGCTTTTCGGAAACTGTTTACCTATACCTCGTACATACCTCAAATCATTTGGAGACTTTTAGCCTTTAGTTTGTATGCTCCCAAAGTCTGGAATTGACTCCTGACTTTCGTCACGAGATCCCCTGACTTGACCACATTTAAAAGGAAATTATAAACGCACCTAGTTATGACCGGATTTAGTGGGTCCCTGTGATTCGTCCTTATGTGCTTATGCGTGCTGACACTGTTGAATGCTGCCACTAACCACACTTGCATGCTGACCCTGTGCATGTCACCCTTAACTATCCTATTCATGTTGCTTATCAAGCATGATATTTCCACTCACCATTCGATCGTGTTTCCTTTGCAGCAATTGTAAAGTGCCTAGAAAGACATTGAGTTATCTGAGGGCGCTTTATCCGGCGTATTATTATTATTATCACCGATGTCTATCAGGGTATCATGTCTCACCAGCACCTGCAGATTCCCTTCGTTATACGGCCTAGTTTTGTTCGTGACCTGCTTTTTGATTGTACATTTGGCCTTCGGCCGCCGACGGCCACCTGGATGCTGATGGGACGCTGATCGGCGAGCTCCTTTCTGCTTGATTTGCCACACATGCCCTGCCCACGCGCTCTCTGGCTCAGCTTGGTTCGTGCACGTGAATATTTCATCCGTGGTCAACTCTTGACGTCTGAATTCGCTCGCAAACGCTAAGTTTGCTGGGTCACACCGTTGTAGGTGTCGGCAGCTGACCTGGAGAGGCAGCTGCTGGGCTACTTCATGACAGACGGCCAGCTATATCAGAAGGTCCTTAAGTACGAGGTGAGGCAGCTGCAGCTGTTTGTGCCACAGCACTGTCTCTATCTATCAATCTGTTCAGTCATATCATCGTGTGTCCGGTGCCTTGAGAGAACCAAATTTCCACCCGAGCGCTTTACAGCTTGCTGCAATAGAAACTAATTACTTACCATTCAATCGCGCTTCCCTTTGCGGCAAATGTGAAGCGCCTAGAAAGAGATTGAGTTCTCTGAGGGCACTTTATCAAGTGCATTATTCTTATTATTATAAATATCCAAGGGTCGATGACGACTTGCTATGTGTCATGCTTAGACAAGCAAGCAAAAGCTGAAAGATGGGACTCGTGGCTATTGGTTTGCATGACCGCTGGTTAGCAGCATGCACTCAATCACGTACGTTTAAGCATGCGAAGCACGCGAAAAAGAAGATATGCTCACCTGGACACCGTAAAGCTGCGCGACAGGAATTGCGTCGTTAGCTGAGACTAAAATAATGCAAAGTCAGTACAGGTTGTGACAGAGGGCGAAAGTGGTTGCCAAGCTCTCAGTGGATATGAACTGAAGACCTGATCAACGAAAGAGTTCAGTTTAGTTTGATGACGGGCGAGACGACAGGAACCGAGAGGTGGTAGTGCGAGAGCGAGCTGGAGGAGCAATGAGGTATTCGTAGATAGGCCATTGGCAGCGATTAAAGCGACCTGTGAGCTCGAGAGAGGATCTTACAGTGGATGCGTGGCCTGGTCGGAAGCCAGCGAAGCACAGACAGACTTTGCAAGATTCGCCCGCTATTTGCCTTGCCTTTGACGACAGATAGACTGACCAGACGAGCTGCTTGAGTTCTGCACCGATTGCAGGCGATGAAGGAAGGCCACAGGGGAGTGTCCTGAATAAAAGGAATTGCTGTAATATTGATGTCATGTTGCAAGAGTATAAACTAGTTTGGCTCTCCTACTCTTGTCTAAGCAGGTCATGACTTTTCATGCAAGATCTATGTGTTTCCCATGCATGCGCTGCACGTCGCTTTACTATCTTTTTGTGGCCCTTTAAATGTCGGCTTGAGTCGGAGTTTGCACTGTTGCCTCCCTCAGCTGCCTTCTCTCTCCCCCCTGGGCCCCTGAACTTGATGTTAGTTGGAGCATCGGCGGTCCTTGTGAGGTCATGGCGCCATCGAATGCTCAGCTGGTTTTCATCTACCAGCTGCAAGACAAGGGGCACGGCTTGGTGTTGTTCTCTGTATCCGGGATCCTCATCCTGCACCGGCAGGAAGCGAGTCGTACAGCCACATGTCGGTCGGCAGGGGGCTTTCGTTTGGCGTGTGTCTTGCTGATTCATACCAGTGACACCGTGTGCTAGCCTAATGAAATCATTTTGCATCCCTCTTTAAATTGTCTGCCCCCAGGCAGAAGCTTGTTCGGTGCAGGTCTTGCAAGCTGTGCTGGCTATGCTGTATCGTTCCTCTGCCACAAACCAGCCAATTTTGAGTCGCACTTGCCTGCCGTTCAGGGTAGACACATTTCTTTCTTGCAACACGATTCTAGCTCTTTTGCTGGGATGTCAGTGATCAGGGCAGAGGCCGAGCAAGGTAGCTGTGACGGCACCAGGAAGGCGTTGATGGATAGATAGGACGGTGTCAGCCGTGAAGTGCAACCCTGTGTGTATTGGCTTACTAGCATCCCTGGCTCTGCCAAAGGAACAGTGGTTAAAACGGCATATTGAAGGTGATTAAAAGAAGCACAAATTTCGGTGTGATGAGTAAGCTGATGGATAGTGACCACTTAAGGTCCTGAAAAAGCATGCCACGAGCTTGCTCCCTTTAGAAGACATCGTGTTGCTTCGGTTCGTTTGTTTAGCCCTAGAATTAGCCAGCCTGCTGCCTAGGAGTCACTGGTACATCTTCAGTTTAAATGACCCCTCTTACGTTGGTACAGTGCCAGCACTTGAAGTGTATACATTCGACCGGTGGCACATTTGTTGCCAGGCATTAAAAGGAGCTGTGTGGGTTACCCGAATCATTACCAGTAGATTCGGTATCGGTCGAACTATAAATGCCGGTGGACCCAGCAAGCAAGTCAAACTTTAAGCTTTAGGTTGTCGTAAATTCTATCGTATGTGTGGTGCGTGTGTGTGTGTGTGTGTGTGTGTGTATGTGCGTGTATGCATGTGTGGGTATGTACCGTGAAAGGGCGTTCGCAATGCTCTTTCTATCCAGGGTTGCCACGGGAATCACAAGTTCGATTGTTTTTTTCAACTTTGCAAAGAATAGTTTTGCTTATCTGAAAAATAAAGCTCACGGGCTCGGTGTCCTCATGCTCGCTGTCGGCCTTCACATTTTTTCCCTAATGGAAGAGAGCACTCTGCCGGAACCTGAACATCCGGAGCATGTTTTGCAAGACCGGCTATATTTGCTCGTGCCGTGGGCAGTCCAGATGAGCCGATTCTTTGAAGCCAGCCAGCCTAACCTCGTGTGGGGATGCCTAATCCCATGAGCAGATGCCTAATGCCACGTGAAGATCTGGTGAAGATGGAGACCTCTTTACAGCCAGAGCTGCCTTACGCTTCAGGAACTGTGGCTGGTTTGTGGCCTGTTGAAATGTATGGCCTCGTTGTTCTTACTTGCTATTCGTGCTTAGGAAGGTTTAGTGCCCTTCGATTTGGGCTACTGCCTTTAATGTAGGCTATTGGCCGACCTTCTGAATCATGGCATTTTATGCCTGCTTAGGGCATACTCTGGGATAACTGACTCATGATTGTGTGAGGGATGAGTCACAGCCGGGAGAGGGCAATAACAGGATCTTAGGTATGATCACTTCTGTTAGTGGAGCTGCAGAGGCCTGTTTGGTTGGGAGCGGTAGAACCTGCCACCTGCATGGAGTTCGGTCGTGCTTGTTCTGGACGTCAGTGCTGTTAGACGCAAAAACGTCTCGGTTTCGTGGCATGTATGTGTATGTTTATCCGGAGGGGAGCGTTGGAGCAAGCTTATTAGTGCTTCGCGATCCTCCTGATATTAAGTTAAGCACGCTGTGTGAAACCGGCTCTAGAGCACGTGTGCCACTGTTGATCATTCTAGCAGAGGCAGTGCCCAGATTAAGGGGACCTGTATCCGACCTTGACCTTGCCAGAGGGAAGGCATTGTATGAACATGCCCTGTGGCCAAAGGTCCCAAGTTATATCGATGGGTGGCTCAGCTGCAAAGACCACTCTTTTGAGGCCACCGGTCATTGTACGCCTGCCAGAAGGTCGATCAGTGACAGCAGTCAAAGCGTATCATTTTGACTACTTTGACGATCTGCTTACTGATGTGTGGCAGCAGCACTGGTGTACCTGGCCGACTGCACCCAGTAGACCAATTGGCTTCAGTATCTTTTTCCGTTCCTGAACTCGGTATCAGGCTTCTGTCGTGGTACGTTGTAGCCTCTGGAATTCGACGAGCTCCTGGCCTCGATAAAAAGCCGAGGTATCCGCTGCAGCTCAGCCAAGCTGATGAATTTCTGTGATGACAAGGTCGGTGGCAGTCAGCTAAACGGCAGCTGCTTCTGCTGGCAGCCACGAGCCAGGCTGCCTGCTGCGTCGCTCCGCTATGCTGCAGTGCCAAGCCAGCGATGCAGCGAGTGCAGTTTCTTGCAGTGCATCACGTACACCATGAGAAAACGCAGTCGAGCTACGCAGGACGGCCGGCACGTGCCAGGCAGGCGCCGCTGGAAGCCAGCCTCCAAGAAGGCTGCTTAGTATTTCTTTGGCTTTCAAACTTCGCCGGACGACCACTCCATCGCCATGCCGAGTTTTCTCGGCCAGCTGCCGACGGATGTGCCGGCAGATGCGTTCGGTCGTCGGGAGATGAGATCGACTCGGACGAGCTCAGCCGTCTGTGGCCAGCAGCGGGAGGACCATTGCGTGCAGATCGGCGCCAGCCAGAGTTCGAAAGCGTCGCCACTCACAGAAGGGCACAAGCCGGCACCAGCGTGCGGCTCGAGCGCCCTAGCGACAGCAGTGGCGCCGTATACCGTATAGGCTTTCTCATTCCGGTTGGAGCACTTCGAGGCAAGCGGTCACAAGCGAGCTGCCTGTTTTCAGCCGCCCGACTACCGATTGCGCTTGCTCCTCGCCTGCACCACTTGTCATGGCCAGTTCGGTCTTGTCGAGGCAGCGTGCTCGCTCGTCCACACCCATAGCCGTCGTTGCTTGCACTCGCCAGGCTCAGCGTGTGCCTTCCTGAGTCGCCGAACGCCAGAGTCGCACGGAAATGTTGGCGATCGCTTGGCTCCGGCTGCTGGTACATTCGCCCGCTGCCTGGCGAGTGAGTTTGTGTCGCCTGTTGGCAGACTTGGCAGCCCGCTAGGCTGCCTGCGTGCCGTCCGTTATCATTTGCTCTGCTCTGGCTTCCCCAAACGGTTGCCGGCATCCGGGCCACGGTTGATCGGTGCCGTCATTCGCTGCTCCTGCCGATCACAGGACGGCGTTTTGCCCGTCCTTTTTTTGCCTCCCTAGCTGATCATCAAAAGTTCTGTGAGCCACTGTCGAGTGCCTAGTTCGATCGTCGTGGCTTAGCCCACATTCTGCTCTTCACTAGCCGCCCGCCGATGTCCACGGCACAATGTCGGGTTGCGCATTTAAGCTGCAAAGCAAAGAAGCATATGTTCAGTCACCGTCTATGGCGCATGCTGGTGCTGCGCTTGTCGGAGCTCTCACTGCCAGGAGGCTTGCTTGTGCAAAAACCTGGCTGCAGTGCTTAAATTGTACGGTCGAATTGAGCATCGAAATGCACTGTATCGGTCCACGGACAGGTGACGTTCGTTTCCAAGATTTGTTATGCAAGCCTATGGGGTCTGTAATTGACCATCATCTCACTCCAAGTAAGATTCCTCGATGCATTTTTATGAGCATATAGCAACCTTTGCCCTATTAAAGTAACCAGTGCATGCCGTGGCCGCCTTCATCGTCTCTTGTAGCTGCCATGCTAAGGAAATATTGCCTTGCCGTCAGCGTGAGTGCCTGAGGACAGCAAATGTCTGGCTTTATCTCTGGCTGCTGGCCGAAGGCCTTCGAGGATCATAGCCACCCACCGTCAATGCTCTGACGTGGCAATCTTATCGAATCTTAGCTGCTCTTAACCCAAAGAGTCACTCCTGTCAGTCACAGTCACTCAAGATAAGTGGCATCTGGCAGCATCTGCTGATTCCACCAGTGGGCTGAGTGTTGACAGCTAGCAGTAGGCTGCTTCTTATGAGACCATTTTGCCAACTCCTGGTAACTAAAATGAAACCCATTCCTGTGCTTTTTTGTGACCTGGGACCACTGCCGTGCGTGGGATGCAATGCTGTGCGAGGGATACAATGCTGTGTGAGGCATTCGGTAAAGGAGCTGCTAAACTGTGAAAGCTCGCCGACCGGTTGCTGCCACCTTGCTTTATCTGCAGGGCTGATGATACTGACTAGCAACCGATATTTTGATCGCATGCCAAAAATTTTCATTCTGCGATTCATCCCTCGTGCTGCCTGTGGAATACCATGGTTTGTTGCTGAGTTTGCTTAAGCAGCTTACTCCGGCTGATGGCTGGTGGGCGTTGGAGCAAACGCAGCTCTACATTAGTGACAGGCTCGCTCATTAGTAACATAGCATTGGTACTCTTCTGCCAGTCACCTGATTGTTTCTTGCTCAAGCATTACTTAGGGTGTACCAAGCTGCTTGCTTGGTAGTAAAGCTGTATGCTGTCAGTGGCAGCAATAAAGTTGACACGATCACATTTCCTGGCTATGTTTTGGCACTCATAGTACTGCAGCAGTGTCAATGGTTTAACAGCTGAAATATTTGGATATTTATCTTTCATATACAGTTGCTATTGTTGGGTCAGTTCATCTCGATGAGGCAAAGTAGCTAGATTAGCAGATTTTGCAGGTTGCACTTGTGTTTTGAATAGCTGCTGAACTGCCATCATGTGTCATCTGATGTGGGTCGTGGAGCCGTGGCAGCCACATTTATTAGTGAGCACCTCAGCTCATATTGATGAGTGTCAAAGATGTTTGCTTCCAGCATGAGATGGCTATATATAGTTCAACTCCTGACACCAAAGTGATGCATATCTACTGGCTCACTGTGATTAACTTACCAACCGGCACACGCTTGTGTGGAATACCTAGTGACGAAATTCAACTAATCTAATTGCTTCTACGCCTCCCTTGAGCAGATGTTCTTGACACTAGCTGCTTTCTACAAAATGTGAATGATAATGACTAGTATATTCCCTGTCTGAATAGCTTTATGATCTGTTCCCAAGCAACGTTTTTCGGTATTTCCAGTAAGAATCCATGCAATTACTCGGAAAAATGTATGTAGGTCGGGCTGTCAGTCGAGCAGTCAAACATGATTATACGTCTACCTTAGTTGCTTTCATCGAAGTTTCATCCGAAGTTTGTCGTGGCTACCATTTTGTTTCTATCGTGTCTAAAACCTGTGAAGTAATACTAGTGGTAGCCTTTGACCATTGAGAACCTCTGGCTCGTAGGACTGTCAGCAGTGGGTACAACAATTGTGATCTACTTTATAACAATAGGAGCAGTGGTCGCTTTAGAGAGGCAGCATAAAATCGGTCGGATTCAGTCCAAGTAGTAAGTGTATTCTTCAATTTAGGAATGGTGCACTGAAAAGTCTTAGAGAAGATCTTTATTGCTAGAGCATCTTATCAAAACAGTGCTTTTACGCCTGGCAGTGTTTAGACAAAGCTCTGAGGCACTCGCTGCCTGCAGGCTCATGCCTCGAATGGACGGCCTCCACTCTCTCCTTGATTGCAAATCTGACGCTCAAGCCTTTAGTCAGCTGTAAAAGGTTAATTTGCCACCTGCCCAAAAATATTAGGTTGTGGATGCTGGATTTCGGCCAGATAACTTAAACTGAAAGACGATACAACCGAACCCCTCGAAACAATCCTAAATGCAAACGTGAAACTACAAATGTTTCCGAATTAATGTGAACTTGTACACAAGTTTGTTGTGTACCTTTTATCAGTGAGGTAACAGTACGCACAGTGTATTGCTTTCTCATATTCATCCTATCCTTCTGAAGGGAATTTTGTTACCTTAACTCATCACAAAACTGCAATGCTTGAGGTTTTGCCTTGATGTCGAGAGTGGGTGAATTTTCCGAGCTAGTTTTGCATATAAATTAATATATATGAACGTATAATACATACCTACATGTACAGGTATAAACTTGTACTTTATATATATATATGTATAATATAAATAATGAGCAGGCTACAGGTAATCGGGCGGAGGGAGCCCCTAAATCTTTCCTCATTCCTTCTGCACATTCAGCAGAGCACTTGGCAGTCAGCCCGTGCTGGTGAGGAGTGCCCAATCGACCAACGAGAGCTTTACTGTCGGTGACCATGTAAAAGATAATTTAATTATCTCTCACTCATACCGACGAGTGACCTCAAGCACATTGATCAAGCCCAGGATCGCCGCCACGACAGCTGACGAAGGAGGTGACAGAACGGTTGATCTCCGAGCCTTCCACAACAATCGCCGCCCGGCATTCATCAACTTTAAACTCAACTGAGTTTCCTTAAGGCCTGGATCGCCCGAAATCATATGACTTCTCATAGCAAATATGTTCAACTTATGTGCTGCCTAAGGTCTTGCTACTATGCTACTGTGAGGCTTGCCAGTAGTGCCTGTAGGGTAGACCAGCACGAGCAGTACCGCCGAACTTCAATACCTATTGCCTTAACCAATAGGGAAGATTTTCATGTGCGACCGTAAGTTCCTACCACCGTTCCGTGAGCCGGCTCCCTGAACCTACTGCGTCAGGAAATTCCCTTAATTCTGCAAGTCGATTGAAACTTAACTGAGCTGCATCAGTTTGTCACGATATCGAAAGGTTGAGCCACCGTAGTTCAGCATTTATAAGCGTAACCACACCTGTACGACTTGATTTTAGAAAAATGTCGTGCGCAGCCGTGAGATATCGATCCAGTTGCTTTAAAATATAGTAGCGACTTTTGAAGACTCCGGCAAGCGAGGACTTGCCGGGTTTGAATGGGCGGAGGGAGATCGATCGACCAACATCAACTTCAGTGATGCTACCGTATTTTGAAAAAATACAGCAAAGCCCCCACCATGCACAGCCACCACACAAGAGATCGTGAAATATAGCGGTTGGGGGATGCTTGAGGAATTCGTAGTTGGAGGCCTCATGCAAATTAGCTTAGAGCGGATACAAGCGGATCCCATTTCCGCCTCACCAAGGAAGCTGAGCCAGCGGTAGCTGTGTTGATTGAGCCATTGCCGGCCAATAGAATAACGACAATTGCTGGGCTGCGGGCTAACCGATAAGCCGACGGTGGAGGCGACAATAATTGGGTCGCATTTGGATCCCTACTTGCTATGATGTCGCATAGGACCGGAGATGGTATCTATAGCGTGCTACAATCATTGGGGACTAAACCGCTTGGTCAACTACTGGGAGCGGGACTATGAGTCTGCTGAAGAAGAAGAAGCTGAACGTCACAGCACCAAATCCAACGTTCAAAGTGAAGTATCTGGGCAACGTTGCTACTACTATGGTCCAAGGTGACGACTGCACAAGCCGACCAGTCAAACTGCTATGGGACAACCATCTTAAGACCTCAGGTAGTCTCTGCGTGCCTATGACCATCAGCGTCGATAACTCGGGCCTAAGTGTCCGAACCGAGACTCGTGGCTCCAGGCATGGAGCGGATAAATCGGAATCCATGCATTACTGGTGCCATAGGATAAGCACCTTCACTTCGGTGAAGGAGCATCATGGACTCTTCGTGTGGGTATACCGCCACGCCGGTAAGAATATGAAGGTTGATCTCAGATGTCACGCTATTCTGTGTAAGAACGAGAAAGTGTCCTGTGAGTTGAACGACCTTGTGGCGAAAGTGCTTCGTTCCTCGCTTAGCGAATACGTACGGGAGAAGCAGCAGAACCAGCGCCGAAGGTCACTCCAGGAGAAGGTCGCCGGGTTTTTCACGAGGAGCAAGCCCTTGCGGAAGCAGCTGCTGAGCCCTGGCAAGAACTATAAACCGCCCATTGAGTATTACTACCCGCCGCCTCAGCTGGACGTCATTAAAGAGGATCGCGAGAGCTGCACTAGCGACGAAGCCGACGATGGCGTCGTAATGAAAAGCAGCGGCTCCAGGCTTGCTGTGAGCGAAGACGAGCAGGTGTCATCGTCGTCACGGTCTAATCCAACATTAGGTATTAGTATGTGGCAGCCGCGCCAAGCAACCCAGCCCAGACTGTGCACTCTTGCGGCCTCTTGCGAAGACCCGTTATCGTACTCGCAGGTGCTCTCAGCCCCGCAGCCTGGTGCATTACGTATTGGCGAAAGTGTAATTCCAGATCCGGTACGAACTAATGGTAGCACATTCCTCGTAGAAGACCGGGGCAAGCTGTCCCCGTTGCAAGGTCGCCGAACATTCCTCGCTCCTCTCTTAACTCAGGAAACTCAGCTGCAGTCTTCAGCTGGGGCAACCCCAGTAAGCAGCTCTGATACTCCGACATTCCACGGTGCCGACTTGCTTCCTGGACTTTCGGTTGCGTTGGTTTCATACGATGAAGTTAGCACCGAGTGTAATTTTCAGCCCAGTGGCCCGGCACCGAGCAGCCACGACGTAACGGGCTTGGTGCACTTGGTCAATGCATCACATTTGTCTGACGTTCACTATCTGTAGGACTTTGGTGGTCACCTTTTTTTAAGTTACCTGAGATAGTATTGAAGCCACCGATGCTCCGTTGCCAACTTACCTGCTATGCTGCGACTTAGACTCGATAACCTGGCTGCTTTTTACTCTTTACGAACGTATGGCCTTTGATTGTGGCACTAGTGGGCTCACAAGCAAGCCTGTAAGCTGAGCTTGTTGCCGATCAAGCTGCAGTTGAGTTCGTTAGGAAATTGTGCGAGCTGGAGAGCCCCGGTTATGCAATACTAAATGTCAGACGACTGCACGACTCTTTCTCGAGTCAAACTGAGATTTATAGCTCTGTTGTGACCCCGTGCAGGCAGCAATAAATTGTTTTGCCAGTGCCTGGCTCAATAAGGTACTTCGAACACAGGCTTCATGCAATCTGCTCCTGAAACTATTGTATCGGAGCTGTTATGCTTCTGTGCAGTAAGTGCAAAGTATCTCTTATCGCTCTGCTTAATATGCTATGAATGGCTATTGGCTTGCAATGTATTGATGTTTAGGGTGGTAGAAAGGTAAGGTGCAGCCTAAGAGTCACCTCCCCGTGTGAGGCAGGCCAGTCTCGTTTTCCCAAAACTCCGTGCTGTCTTTTGCATTCTGCTATTTGTTTGGGTGCCGGTCTAATCTGTGCTGCAAGCTAATAACGTTGAGTGACTGCGATCATGTAGTGTGCACTGTGAGGACTGGTACAGCCCAAACGAGTGTATGGTTGCACTCTTATCTGCCTTGTCCTTTTAACCTGGTGATGACGAAACGTGCAAGTGTGTCCTGAGTGAGCACATAGTGTATGTATGGCTGAGACGGAATGATAGCCTGCTTGCAGCTGATTAAAACATCCTGTGGCTATGGCTCTTCTTTTTTTGCTTTTGATATCCAGCGTTGCACAGAACTTTCAGAGAACACCAGCCTTTGCTCAGGGGGTGGCATAGGACAGATGGAGTTTGCTTCTGCTTCTGCTTGTGCTTGCTCTAAAGTGGAGAACGTTGAGATACCTGGCTTTGTAGGCACCTGTCAAGGGTAACCGATGATGACAAGTAATAATAGCTATGCAAGCAATCCACTGTGCTGATTGTGTTGGACCATGCTCGTTAGTAGGTCTAGAAAATGCCAGTTGCTTGAGGGGAGAGAAAGTTTCGTGGCCTTTGCACATGCATTTAAGGCATGGACTTGCCCAGGTCCCTGATGAGTTGTGCTGCCATAGTTAGGCTTAAATGTGACTTAATGTTGTGCGGAGTGTAGCATTGGTAATGTCGACTGCATTCTCAAGCAGCTTCCAAACGTTGTCCACGAGCTTACCTGTCAGCAGCATGCCTGATCGCCCGTCGGGTTCTGCCGAATAATGTATTTGGGATTCTCCAAAAGCTGCACTCACTGCAAAGTCTTGCTGGACTGCACAGAAACATCCGCTGTGTGGCTCTGTCCGGCTGTTTGGAGTATATCTCTGAATGTGATCGATCATCTCCGATTTCGTAGCCACCTGGTCGGCTATAGTAAGGGCTTTTAGGGGAGTGGCCATTGTTGGAATGTGGCACCAACCAACCAACGTGTGTCAGTCTATTGAGTGGCCTGCCGGTGGTCATTGACAATCCTATGAGAGCTGGCTCTACTCTGAAAGTTTGATTTTTGCCCCCTTAAAAAATGACGGCTCCCTCTGGAAATTGCCACTGAACGTGCTCACGAAAGGCTAGCTGTTTTTGCATTTTTTAGCCCCATCTGTACGAAGATAAGAGAAAAGTGGCCGTCCTCCTCTGGAGACTTTTGTGTCGTGCTACCCGACAAAGGCTCACCACGCGACAGGGCTCTAGAGATACTGTCAAAGCCTGGTAGCCCTCGTAAGCTCATGGGATGCCTAGTAGCCATGCCAGAGGGGATATCGCTGACCTCCCCCTCCATCCCCCCCCCAGGTTTGGGGGCTAAATGCTTAATAGTAGGTTATTTGCCCTCTCAGCGTTTCCTGTCTAAAGCAACCGAAAGCGACAGACGTGCGGTATTGAAATGGCTGGGCGCTAGGTCAGCCAGATTGTGCTTCTGGATTCATTATTCGCGGCATCTGAATTGTAAAGACTGTGAAACGATTTCGCGATATTCTATGGTCGGGGCCGCTCGAAACCTGACTCCGTGAGATAGGTAGTCAGGTATATGTCCGGAGTTGGCCGCGGCATTTGAGCTGTTTTGATGGTTACGTCATAGCTGCTGCTGCTGAACACCTGTAAAACTCCGCCGCTGTCTATTCAGCTATTTAACTAAGCTCGTAAGGCTGCAAAACCTCGACGACCTTTAATTACGGACCGTCAGCAAGTCGCCCAAGCTTCCGGAGCTCGGATTTGAGTTGCTTCTTAAAAGTGGAGTCGACCTTTTTACAGAAGCTGCTATGAAGACCGTTAGACCAAAACTCATTCCTCGTGCACTCTTGCAGTCGGTTTGTTAAATGCTGTGGCCTCCAACGGTTCGGGCCACAGCAATATATCGCACCTGCTCAGTTGTTTACAATGTGATTGGTTAACCCGGAATAGTGTTGTCCACTATAAGCAATCAAACAGAAGTTTCACGACGCCTATTGATAGAATAGTAGCTGCATCCCAGTTCAAAAATGCAGAGCCGGCCGGGCCATTGTAGGCAGGCCATCATACTTCCTTTGCAACAAATGCCAAGCACTTAAAAAGAGCTGGTTTGGTCCAGCAGGTTAATGGTGAGCCGTGATGGCACACTAGGTAAGGTGGTTGCTTTCACGACCTCTGTCCTGAGGTCATGGGTTCGATTCCTGCGGTGGGCGATTCTTTATCGCCACTGCAAGCGGTGGTGATAGCCGCAAAGGCTCTTCTGTCGTTACACAAAAGAGGCTGTTAAATCAGCTAGGATTTTTTTTTTTTTAAGGTGCTCTCCCCGAACCAGGTCTGGCTGAGGTCGTGGGCTCGAGCCCCGAGGCATATGTGAAACGCGTGAATAGTGATTAAGTTCTCTTGGGGCGCTATGTATATGAGTATTATTACTATTGTTATTATTATTGTTATGAGTTCTCCGAGGGTGCTATAACAAATGTATTGTGATTATTATTACCATTATTGCATAAGAATGAGCATGGGCTATATGACTGTAATTTGGTTGGTAAACTCGGAACACTGCTTGCTATCATATGAAATGAAAGCCGCAGTTGCTCGACGCTTATTATGAAAATGGCAGCTGTCTGGCAGCTCGGGTATGTACGGAGGCCGGCTGGTCCGGGCCTTTTTAAGCCATAGCCTGAGAACGCCCATGCGATACCCCAATAAATTCGGTGGGTTATCCCGGAACACTACTTTCTATATTGAGGAATCAAAACCGAAGTTGCACGAAATCTATTATGGAAATAGCAGTTGGATCGCAATTCGAAATTGCACGGTGGCCCGGGTCCTCTGAGGCCATTGCGTTAGAACGCGGATGTCCAATTACACGAAATTTTGAGTGTGAATCCGGTTCTATAATGGACTGTTGGTTTGGTTCAGTGGTCAAGGTGCTCGCCCCTGACCAAGGTCTGGCCGATGTCGTGGGCTCGACCCCCCTGGCGTATGTGAAGCGCCTGAATAGACATTAAGTTCTCTTAGGGTTCTATACATATAAATTATATTATATTTTACCACCGTTTTCTATACTGAGGAATCAAAACACCATTTACGCGACGCCTAGCGTGGAAATGGCAGCCGTATTGCCGTTAGAATATGTAAGGAGGCTTGCTGGTCCGGGCCATGCCATAGCATGAGAACACCACGGCGCTATGCTGTGAAATTTCATTGGCAAACTCAAAACATGATTTTCTGTAATGCAATATCAAAAACGCAGCTGCGAAACGCTTACTGTAGTAATGTTAATTGTAATATCTATATAGCAGTTCGATTGTGTAGGGAGACTGGCAGGCCCGGACAATTGGAGGCCAATTTCGCGAGAATGACTATGAGTAATCGCACGAAATTTTGTGGGTAAACCTGAAACGTTGCTTTCTGTAAATTCCTATCAAAACCGTAGTTGCGAAACGCTTATTGTGAAAATTGCATCTGTATCGAGGTTCGATTGCGTAGGGAGGCTTGCTGACCCTGCCATTAGCGGCCATTGCATCAGAATGCCCAGGCGCTAAGCTATGAAATTTGGTTGTTAAACCCAGAACACTGTTTTCTATAATGTGAAATCAAAGCCAGTCGCACGACGCCTGTTTCGGAAATGGCAGCTGTATCGCAGTTCGAATACGTATGGAGGCTGGCTGGCACGGGCAATTGGAGATCATAGCAAGAGATTTCGCAAGTGAAATTGCATGAAATTTAGTGGGTTACACTGGACCATTGCTTGCTATAGTTTACAATAGAAATGGCAGTTGCGTGAAGCTTTTTGTTGAAATTGCAGCTGTATTGCAGTTTGACTACTTAGGGCTGCCATTTGGGTCGCGCCATCAGAGGCCATGACCTGACAACGCAAAAGGGCAATTCAATGAAATTGTACGGCTAAACGTGGCATAATGTTCTCTATAATTTGGAATCAAAATAGCAGTTGTGCAAAGTTGTGTGTGGAAATGGCAGCTGTATCGCCGCTCGAATTTGTAAATATGCTGGCTGAGCCGGGCCGTTTGAAACATTAGCACGAGAACTCGTAAGCGAAACTGCTTGCAAATGGCGGGTAAACTCGTAACACAATTCTGTATAATTTAGAATTCAACCTACAGTGTTCTGACTTGTGGAAATGGCAGCTGTATTCTGGGTGTTCGTCGGACCCTAAGCATTGTGCAGTTGCAAATGAAGCCTGAGATTTTAGCGTCGACCTCTTAGCTCTCTGCCAATGTTTGCGTCTTCCTAGAAGTTGATCAATGCTGCCGTTAGAGGAGGACAGGCATCGGCCAATTCGTCGAAATCAGCATAGAAACAAGCTACAGGAAGGAAGCTCGGAGCTCAAACTATTTTGATGCGAGCATTCGCTGGTTTTTGTCGTCACGATGTTCTGTTGCAAGATTTAAATCTTGAGCATTGCACCCAAAGACTCTGTCCGAGATCAGACTGATCAGACGTCAGACAATCAGACATCAGACGAGATCAGACATCAGACTCGGCATCCAGCTCGCTGCGCTCCAGGGAAGATGGTTGACCGGGCATTCTGACTGACTTTCTCAAAATCTGACTTGACACTTGCCGGATTCACCGTTTGCATAGTGCATTATTAGTGAGTGCCGAAACTGGACGAACTAGCTCGCAAGTAGCTACTAGCAAGTTAGCTCCATACCTTACAATGCAATATTTGTTTCTTTCAAGTATAACAGTAATTGATTTGGAAGGCAAAAATCCAGTTAAATCAATTACACCATTTGATTAGAAAATTATAATTATAGTTTCGCACTTTTGTCGTACGCGACTTTGTCTGTGTGGCAAGCATTTCGCCCTTTTTTCGGTGCGCTTTTGTCTTGAGCTCTTTTGTTACGGTGTCTGCGATTCTTTACTGACACGTTTGAAGAAGCCAATTTAGCGGCGCAACCTCGGCGGGCGATGCTCGGTGGTTTCAGGCTCGCCAAAGTTTGTGTGCATTTCTTTTTAAGCTGGTGCGTTAGAATGGGCTTCTGGGTGGCTTTCTTTCGATGTAAAGTTTTGTATTCTGCCAAAAACTGGCGGAGTGGCGTTTGTTTAGGGACAAAAGAGTCTCAGTGTGGACAGCACACCGTTGGCGTGCAGCTCCGTAGTGTTAGTTCAGAGCGAGGCTTCCGATCGGCTTGGATGGGGCTTAATAAAATGAGATGTATTTCTTTCGAATGGCGCCCTAAGAGAACTTATCGCTACCCAGGCGCGTCACATATGCCCCAGGGCTCGAGCCCACGACCTCAGCCGTCAGATATAATGACCTTGACCTCGTTCGTCAAAGGCGAACATCTTAAACACCGGGCCAAACCAGGGCGGCAAAGGTGCTATCGCTGCATTTTACTAAAGTCCTAAGGCCAAAAATTAAGCACATGCAATATTGCTAGTCCTTAGCGACCATTACAAATACTGGCAAAGCTTAGCCTTAAAGTACGGCTAAAAAAGTATAATTCATTCATAAAGTGCCCTAAGAGAACTTTACATTCGATAGCTGCAGACGGCAAGTGTCCAGCATCACCCACAGCTCTCAACAGCTCTAGTTCAACGCCCAGGTTACAACTCAATCGCCTGCTACGACGCCCAGAGCTAAACTGGCAGATCGTTTACACCATTCGAGGTTTTTATTTGGCCGAACTTTATGCTAAGGATATAGCCGGCTCATGTTCATTATCATTCAGGGGCCTCTAATAATCAATAGGGCTCTCGTAATCTGACCGGTGCAGAACGCCAGCGTTTCTCTGCACCCTCCTTAAATTAAGGTTGTTCTCGGCTGGTATAGTATCGTGCAAATATATTTAGTGGCAGCATGCACAGCGTCAGCACGCATTAGCACAAAATACGGATCACATAGACCCAATAAATGCTGTCCTAAATAGATGCGCTTTTAGTTTCTTTTTAAATGTGGTCAAGTCTGGGGTTGTCGCAACACAAGACGGAAGTGAATTCCAGGCTTTGGGAGCATACGAACTAGAGGCGCGGCCTCCAAAGGATTTGAGATTTGTACGAGCTATGGGTAAACGATTAGATTCCGAAAAGCGGGTGATACGATACTTAGCTCGCTGGGCGATAAGTGAAGGAAACCTAACGCAAACAACCGTGGTTTGCGTCAACGTTGGGCTTCGCCACCTCGCCAGGATCAAAAATAAATTACTTCCGACGATTTTCAGTCCCTGTCTTAGCAGCTGCAATCGTAGCCGTCTTGTCTTAACTTTCATTACTGACTGTAGTCCCATCTACGAGCTGGGCTTCGATGAGTCATTGTTGTTCGACAGTGTCTCCAGCGGCTGCTGTTCTGGTGGGAGTCTCACGGAGACATAGCGGGCGCACGTGCCTGATAAACGAGACTCTGCTTTATTACTCCCAACTGGCACATATATGGAAACCCAATCAATCGCAGCCAGCGACACGAAATATAACATGCATTAGTGGCCCGACGCTGCGCTGCTTCGATGGCTTAACTATTGGCCGCAGGTGAGGCATGTGCGTTAGTGTCAGGCGCTTCGCTAATTACAGCAGAAGCCGCAGGCTCACACATCGTCCGAACCTGTGGCCTTCTTAGACATTCAGGTCATCGCTTCACTTGGCTATAGACAGGCGAGCGCATTAAGCTTCGCCTCTGCAGCAATAGATACCTGAAAAGATATAAACGCTAGAAGACGACTGAGTGGTGCACTCGAAGCAGTGAACAGCCGCACCCCCCCACACACAGTGCAGTTGAGCAAGCGATTTCGACTGAGACTTGCCATGTTCGTCTGTGGCCTCGTCTTGTCAATCCAGCGTTGTCTGGCTCTCATTCAGGTGGTGTGTAACGTGTGCTGGATAAAATCAAGAAAATCTGCTAGCCTTGCTCGAAGACTTTTTTTAACGTACTAAAAAAGTTAAGGTTACTGCGAACCAGAGAAGGAAGTCCGATCCTTTTGCCTTTACTACAAGCCGGTTCAGCAGCCGTAGCACGGCCGAGGGCCGCACGCATTGCTCTACATGCAGGGGCACGACGATCGCGCGAATGCATCTGCCAAGTTGAAACCTCAATGGCATGGCCACAGAGCGTGCCTTCTGAAGCACGGCAAGCATGGCAAAGATGAGTCGTCGAAATGCACTATTCGCGAAATCGGCGAGCAGTCTCTCTGTCCCATCTCACAGTTTCGGCATATCACATTCGGTCGTGCTTCTTTTGTTGCAAACTTAAAGTGCCTAGAAAGGCATTGAGTTATCTGAGGTCGCTATATCAAACGTATTACTATTATTACAAATAGCACTGCCACTTCACTTTAATATTTCCAAAATGCACAACCTCGTCGTTCATGTTGGCTATCGACTGCGTACCGAAAGCCGCTTAGGTTGTGAGTTCGCTATACAGAACTCTCGTGTGTAGTACCCACGTACCTGCAGCGATGGATTGGCTACAGTCACGTGACTCGCAGAGCAGACACCGTCAGGAGCACGATCGCATGTTAGTAAAGCAGCCAGTCCATCAGAGATGAATTCCATGACCTCAATGGCTTACACGGTAACTGTCTCGAAGCAAGTGACAACAGTCATCGCATACACACTGCCTACGACCGCAACAGAAACAACGATCTCTTCATAATATCTTCAGTCAAATGGAATTGAATGCATCTCCGTCTGTAACCCCACAAAGCCACGAAGACCATGTGGGTTCTACGAAGGAGAGCTTTGTATAGCGCACTCACTGCACAAGTGGCTTTCGGTACGCATTCGGTAGCCAACAGACTTCATCTCACCCAACAAAGAGAAAGTGAGAAGCATAGCTGAGTCAGGAGAGTAGTTGAGGTAGTGAGTAGCATGGAAGTAGCAGCTCAGGGCAACTGGAAAGGATGTGCCATAGTCTATAGCAGGAGAGTGCTGTCGTTGCGTAAGAATAATGAAATTGGCTTCCGAAATCCAGGACCTGCAGAACAAAAGCTTCTGTCGCCAATGGTCTTTAAGCTGAGGAATGGAACAGCTAGCTAATTTATTGTCCATGCAGGACCTGAGGGCACAAGGAAGCTGAAACTGGTGTAGCAATTCAGCTAGGTATGAAGGAGCCAAGTTGTGACTGGCCTTGTGAGTCAGCATACGAACTTTGGTTAAGGCTAAGTACCAGTTGCCTTAGTTATCAGTTAATCTTAAGTTATCAGCAGCTAGCTCAGGTGTACCCTAGCCTCAGTACCTTGGAAATCCTTTCGATTAGCAGTAAGAAGTTCACTCCGGCTGTCGTCATTAGCGAACTAAAGTTCCAGCTTCGCAATAGTTTCAGCACTAATCTCGACATAATTCTAATTAGCCTCGGCCTTTACTTTGATTATTTCCAACTTTTGCTCAGGAAATTAAGCTCCTCTTCAGGCACGATGACACAGCCTCATAAAAGGTATGCCGAATGAACCTATTTGAGATGGAGCTGTCATCAACACAAACCTCTTCCGCAATTAGCTCGATTTCAATTGAGCACTGCTTCTTAATTCACCGAAG
The DNA here is from genome assembly GCA_009760855.2 of Cristatella mucedo. Taxonomy (NCBI): domain Eukaryota; kingdom Metazoa; phylum Bryozoa; class Phylactolaemata; family Cristatellidae; genus Cristatella; species Cristatella mucedo. Next base: position 695,462 of record WPIO01000145.1, on the reverse strand, counting down.
TTCAGGCAAAATTTTTTTCTAAATACCCAAATTTGGAAGAGTCAACAGTTATCTTTGCCGTCGGGCACCCAATACCAAGATCATTGCATTCATTAATCCAGCGGGTGTACTCTGAAGGAAGCCACGTTGCAGGTGCGATGCTAACCAATAGTCACAAGCAAAGAGACAAGCCCGGGAATACAGTTAAGGGTCCTCGGCCATTATCCTAACCTTCAGGCAACGATTGTATGTCCGCATAAGTCTTACTAATTCTGGCAGCGACAGGAGGCACGAATTGCGTAATGCCCCGAGATTTGAGGGATTAACGAGGAATTTAACTAATCCAGGACCATTACAGTGTGCACAAACTTGACGTTCGTATACGACGAAGTCGAAGCACTTGAAATTATTTGAGCATAATAACAATAGTAATAATAATAACATATTTGTTAAAGCCCCCTCAGAGAACTCAATCTCTTTCTAGGCGCTTTACATACATGGAGCAAGGGACTTGAGAGAATTTGACGCGTTGGAGGGCTGGAAGGGATCAAAGCAAAGATATAGCTGAGCGTCATCTGCATTGAAGTGAAAGCATAGATTGTGCATGGCAGACACATCGACAAAAGGGAGAGTATAAACCGTGAAAAGAACGAGACTAAGTACAGAGTCCTGAGCTACACTTCAGAGGTTCCTCGAATGATCTTTGTCCATTCACATCAGTACTCTGGAGTCTCCCATTGAGATAGGACCTGAACAATTGCAATGCAGTGCCAGTGATGCCCAGGCAAAACAGGTGAGAAGTGCTCGAGAAGGACTTGGTGATCGATAGTATCGAAAGCTGCCAAAAGATCGAGCACAACAAGCAGTGATACTCTAATTAAGTTTGCATTCCTAAGTAGATCGTTGTACACCCGAAGCGATGCTGACTCTGTGGAGTGATTAGCTCTAAAAACAAACTGGAAACTACTAACTACTACTACTGGAAACTACTAGCGAGGTTTGAAGTTTCAATAAATGAGTTCAGCAGGTGTGTCACGACTCATTCCAGTCTCTGGTAGGAACGATTAAAGGGAGACTAGGCGGAAGTTGCTTAAGTTCACCTGGTCTAGTGTTGTTTTCTTGGGAAGTGGCCTGACTACAGCCTTTTCGAAAGGTGCTAGGACATGACCTGAGGCTAATGACATGTTTATGCTGTTGGTTGTGCATGTTAGAAGCAGATTTATGCATCTTTGAAGCAGGATAGTTGGAATAGGGTATCGAGGACTAGTTGTCTTCTTTGATTGGGATATGAACTTCAGGACTAGGTCACTAGTGGCCTCCTTGAATGTAGACATTAAGGTGCTGCATGGAATTGAGGGACTGGATTCCAGGGGGATGTTGCTACCTTAGGGATAGATTTCTTGATCTTGTCTATCTTGTTAACAAAGAAGCTAGAAAATTGATCAGATAGATCATCACAAGGATCACTAGGTAAGGAGGTAGCCTGAGAGTGGTTACGAAGACGGTTAGTCGTAGACATCAGTATTTTTTTAATTATGCACCTGTGATTCAACAATATTTATAGAAGCTAGACTTAGCCATTACCAGGATTGATTGGTACGATCTCCACAGTAGTCCTTAAATGCCTGTCGGTTTAGCGTCAGTCCTGATCTTACCTATGCTTTTTCCAGCTTTCGCTTGTTAGATCAAGCTGGCTTAATATCTGCAGGTTACCATAGGCCATCTGGGCGAGGGCACACAGTGTGCGTAGCCGGTGGTGCAAACTCATCGAGCGTGTCAGCTGGTGTCGCAATGTAGCAATCGACCAATGATGACAGGTCGGGAGGGGGATTGAGCAGCAGAGGTGAAGCAGAAATTCTCGTACGGAAAGCATCGACTTCAAGAGTCTTGAGGTTTCGCTATTAAAAGATTATTTTAGATTAGGAGGAGGGCACAAATTGTAGATTGAATGAAATTTGCCTGTGGTCAGATAAGCAGAATTTGGTTATAATTGGTGATGATGGCGTGCAGTTGTAGGAGAAAATTTGGTGGAGTACGTTACCCTTTATGAGAGTAGGGCCATGCACATGAGCTACAAGAAACATTGAGTCAGTCAGTGCACGAAATCCGGAGCTGAAGGCGTCAAATAAGCTATCAAAATGAATGTTAAATCAGCCATAAATAGGAAGCATCAATTTCTTGCACGCAGATTCGAAATGAAATCAGATATATCTGAAATAAAAGAGAACTTGGTACCTGGGGGTGATAGACTCCTGCCACCTTTGGTAGCTTGTTATCGGGTGAACTCAAAACAATAGATTCGAAAGACTGCTTCAAGGGAACTGCAAACAGCTTGAAATTCATGGACAGACGTGTTATAACGACTAATCTACCTCCAGTTTTGATTGACCTAGGGTTGTTAACGAAATAAAAGCCCGTCGTGGCTGCGTCGCTAATGGTCGGGCAGTTTACCAATATTAGCAAAGTTTCTGTCTAGACAAGTAGGTCGAGGCCTTTTTCAGAAAAAGGTCGCTTATTAACAGGGGTTTGTTAGACATTGAGCGAGGCTTCCTAAGACAAGCGTAAGGTTGGGCCGCCAACGTTCACTCTATCGTTAGCACTGCTAGCGGAATTTCAAGTGCTACGTCTTCGCCGTTGGGCGTGTTACGAAAGTCAGGTCTTCATGCATTGCACGCGTTGTTCGCCATCGGATGTAGTGAGAGTTGGCCGACGCTATATGCGCGCAACGCTATGAGGCTCTAAAAAAATCTGGGTGCACATACATTTTTCGGCAGGTACGTCTAAAGGAACTCGTGGGATGCTTTCTTTTGGCGTGAAGCTTCGTGCTCCAGCCAAAATCAACGGAGCCGAGTGTTGTTAGAGCCTCAGTCTGAACAGGGCGCCGCCACCGCCTTCTCGAAGCTCCGAGGTGCCTGTTCTAGGCTCCCGCTGGACTTGGATAGGATCCGTCTATCGGCGGACTGGAAACCTTCCGGACCGTCCGACTTTAGGTTCTCCAAAACGGTAATGGCAGCGGCCAATTTACTTAGAGGCCTTACCCGTCACAGAAGCTGCCCGGCGGTGCTTCGTCGGCGCGAGGAGTCACGACGACGACTCGACGGCGAGCGACAACTGCGACGCTGCGACCGTTTTAGGAGGATGAGACCAAGGAGCCTCCTCGGAGCCGCCGCTCCTTCCGCGGAGCGCCCAGTCGACTCTGCTGCCGGAAATGGTTGGGCGTTGTTCGAAAAAAAGCTCAAGATTGTACGTTAAGAGGCTAGAGACGACCGCTAGACGGCGCTTGGCCTTCGACGCGCAGCTACCGCGCACAGCCTCCGCACGGGCTTCCAGCGCTGCATTACCATGCTTCAAAGGTATTTTCTAACGGCTCCCCGTCAGCATTCCAGCTCCTAGTGTGGGGACGAAAATCTTCCAGCACTCGCCTGCTTGAGCATTGTAAGGATAAGGCTTAGCTTCTGAGGTCAGCTGCGAAGGCTGTGAAAAGGCCGACGACCTTGGTTGCCTATAGACCGGCGCCTGCTTACTTACAATCGCATTTTGTTAGGGGCCGTGCAAACGCTTTCTGAGCGCGAGCGTAACTTTCTTAGTCTCTCTTTCTCTTCTCTCTCTCTCTCTCTCTCTCTCTCTCTCTCTCTCTCTCTCTCTCTCTCTCTCTCTCTCTCTCTCTCTCTCTCTCTCTCTCTCTCTCTCTCTCTCTCTCTCTCTCTCTCTCTCTCTCTCTGTTTCTCTATGTCTCTCTCTCTCCCTTTCTGTCTCTCTCTTTCTGTTTCTCTCTTTCTGTCTCTCTCTCTCTGTCTCTCTCTCTGTCTCTCTCGACCTCTCTCCCACTCTCATGTATACGAGAGCACCCCGATCACTTTCATTTTATGTGTCGTCTTGGCAAAATAAATAGCCATATCGTTCTCGAGCTTGCTTCGCAGTAATTTTGAAAGCCTCATGCAGTTTAGAGACTCTCCACGAAGCATACAATGGTTTTTTAGCGTTTTACTCGTTTTCGCTTGTTGTTTGGTTTCGCATCGCGCACAGCACAGAACTCCTGTCGACGACCCAAAATGTCGATTCCGCCTCCAGAAACTGACTCGTGTCACATCAATCACTAACAGCACATCCCGACCGCCCCACGTCACATTAGCCATAAACAATGCATCCCTGCCGCATACCAGACGGAACGTCGTAGTTCACTCGAACGACGGTCGTGGGGGCAGTACCATCATTTAAACGAAATCGCAGCGCTGAGTGCTAAAGCAGCTGTAACTTGTGAACAACTTTTCTTGATTTCTTCTCTTCCAACTCAAGACTTTCGTTAACAACAGTGATAGCCTTTAAGCTGGCAATTTCTGAAACTTCAATTAAAGTATACGGGTTTAGAATTCTAGAACTTTGGTTTGTAACTTTTATTTAAGTTTGCCGGAGCATGGCTCGATGATGAATTTTCTGTCTCTCGCACGCTATCGCTATTTTACAGTCACTACACCCGCGTGCGTCTCCGAATGCCTCGTATGTATCTTTGTCCCCCTCCCCCCACTTTATTTTTGTTTATCTGCCCCCCCCCCCCGCGTCAGGTCAGGTGCTTAATTATAAGCTGCGGAGGTCAAGATTAACCCCCGCGATGACTCACTGGCTGGGCTGGGGCTGTTTTCGGAGCGATTTTACTGGCTATAGCTTCACTGCCCATCGAAGTACCAAATTTGCTGATGACAATGAACAAGATGAAAAAACAAGTAATACAGCGAGAGCTGGATTTCTGAGCTAAGAAGGCAGGTTTGTGGCTGAGGGGCTTAGCCTCCACCTTGAGGCTGTGTCTCGCGGAAATTACCACTCTCTTAATACTTCGACAACGGATCTAAAAGCTGCCGTCGAGCCACTACTCAAGAATGCAACACTAGATCAGAAGTGAGAATTTAAGCAACTTCGGCCCTGAACGAGTTGTGGCAGACCAGCTTAACTCTTACACTGAAACTTCACATCTGGATAGTAAGTTCCAGTTTGGTTTTAGAACTAGCACTCCACAGAGTCAGCATTGCTTCAGCTGTATGACGACCTACTTAGGAATGCAGACTTGGGTAGAGAATCACTACTTGTTTTGCTAGATCTTCTGGCAACTTTTGACACTACCGATCACCAAGTTTTTCTCGAGCCCCTCTCATCTCGCAATGGTTCATTGCATTCAAACATTGCAATGGTTCAGGTTCTGTCTCAATGAGAGACTCCAGAGTATTGGTAATGCGTTCTATACAGCATCTGTGAAGTGCCTAGAAAGATTCAGTTCTCTGATGGCACTACACAACTGTATTATTTTTTTATTACTGTTATTGTTATTGATGTGATTGGACAAAGATCATCCGAGGAACCACTATAGTATGGGTTATCTCAGGGCTCTGTGCTTGGTCCACTTCTTTTAACGGTTTATACTCTGCCTCTTGCCGATATGATTGCCAGGCATAACCTAAGCTTTCACTTCTAATGACACTCAGTTGCATATTTGCTTTGATCCCTTCCAGCCCTCCAGCACGTCAAATTCTCTCAAATTCTTTGCTGCATGCATTGATGACATCCGCACATGGATGGCAGCAAACTTTCTTACATTGAATGATGATAGCACCAACTTACTAGCAATAGGCAAACCAAGAGTGATTCAAAAGTGGGAAACCTAACGCTCAAAATCGGCTGCACCGGCATATCTCCTGTTGAATCCGCACGAAATCTATGTGTCATGTTCCAAAGTGACCTTTCATTAGACGACCAAATCAGCCCCACAGTCAAGTCTGCCTACTTTTAATTGTATGACAGCTAAAATTCAGTCGTGCTTAGACAGGCTACTGTATCTAAATTGGTCCATACATTTGTGACATCCCGTCTCGGCTTCTGTAACTCACTGCTTGCTGGTATACCGGATTGTGCAATCAGGATGCTACAGTTGATTCAAAATTCTGCAGCTAAGCTTGTCTGTCGCGAGCGTTGCAATTGCCAAATCACACCACTTCTCGCCGACCTGCACTGGGTCCCAGTCAAGCAGAGCATTGACTGTCCTGTGGCATCGGTTCTGTCACTTACTTTTAGGTTCACTCATCCTTTGGCTCCAGCCTACCTATCAGACCTACTCCCCCACCAGGTTAGGCAGCGTACCACCCGTTTTTATTAATCTAATCGTTTGCCATAGCTAATACGAACCTCTGATCCTTTGGAGACCGTGCCCTTGGCTCGTGTGCATCCAAAGCCTGGAACTCACTTCCGACTGTCGTCACGAAATCCCCTGACTTGAAATATTTAAGAAAAAGCAAAGCACGCACTTACTTATCACTGTATTTAGTGGGTCCGTGTGATGTTTCCTTTGCGTGCTTATGCATGCCGGTACTGTGCATGCCCACGAGCCATATTTGCACACTGACCCTGTGCATGTCACCTCTAACCATTTTATGCTTGTCGAGCAAACTGCCACTAACCATTTGACCATGCTTCCTTTGCAGCATATGTAAAACGCTTAGAAAGAGAGTAAGTTCTCTGAGGGCGCTATGCAAATGCATTATTACTATTATTGTTATTATAAAATGTGGTTTTTTAATCTGGGGAGACGCCTCGATGGCAGCCCTCGCCGAAGGCACGGCACTACGCAAGCGACAAGAGATAGGCACTGTTGGCGACAGAGGCTTTTGCTCTGCAGGTCGCAGACTGTGGAGCTCACTTCCACAAATTTCATGCTACGACAGCAACTGAACAATAGAATACTCTCCCGCGCAGCACCCGTTTAGCCCTTGTGGCTTTGTGGAGTTACAGACTGCGATGCATTGCATTACGTAACTTTTAGGGCGGGACTAAGGTGACCGATCTTCACGACCGAGGTCGTAGGTTCGAGTCCGGCATTTGGGCGATCCTTTATTGCCAACTGCAAGCGGTGGTGATAGCTGATAAGATTAATCTTCGCTATACAAATGGGGTTGTTAAATCAGCTAAGATTTTTTTAAAGGATGTATCCTCTTAGGTGCACGTACGGCGAGCAGCATCCGGATTGGCCTATCGCGGAGTAGTGGACCGTGTTCGGCTCGCGATTGGCTTACGATTCGGCCGCTGCACATTTTAAATATGCTAAGGGGTCATTATCAGCATTAGCTTTTAAATAAACTCCCTTCCATCAGCACCCGAGGGGCTTAACGGTTGCCGCTCGGGTGAGGCAGCACAGCCGCGAACCAGCAAGCCGGACCCTACTGGAGTTCACAGAAGCCACCCTGCCCCTGCACCCAGCTGAAAGCTTGTCCTTCCCAAGCCTTTGCTGACGCACTGGCTGACAGCTTGTTTTCCTTGACGTATTTTTTTAATTCGTGATTGAAATATCTTGGACCCTTCCCCGTGCAAAACAAATCTCGATGAGAATACTGAATGCACCTCAGAGAATCGGACGTAGGCTGCCTTCTTGATTCCCGGTTCATCTTTCGGAGCCAGCCAAATGAGCCCCAAGGTCGAAGGTCAATCGAAGGTCAAAGACTAGCGTCTAGCGGAAGGAGAAATGCTGGGCTTGCGGAGAGTAATTTCAAGCAGGTACTTTTGGGCTAAAAGACGATGACGCACGTTTCAGATTCTTGGGAAATTCTTGCTCCGCTTGATGTTTTGGCTATGTGCTCCTAACGTGGGGCGCCAGGAGCACGGAGGACGCCGGGTCGGTAGCATTCAGGCCGGGTTCATTTGAATCGAGAGAGCCCGCTTGTTAGTGCAGACTGCCAGTGGCTGAAGGGTCTCCAGACTAAGTGTGACACCGTCGGCTAGCGACTGGCAGCTGCGTTAATGCTTTTTAATTAGAGACCATTGGGTCAGCATTTCCTCACTAGGATAGATGAGGGCACCTTGAACTGGCCAGCGGGAGGGGGTGGAGGAGGCACTAAGAGTACACTGTGACCTAGTCCGCTCAACCCCCCCCCCCGTGTATAATATGTGAGAAAACACTTTTTCGAGGCTAAAAGGTAAAATCGGAAATAATGCTATAAATTCCAGCCTACGTATTCGTATCATGAATAGAACTTAAAACACGGACCGCTCATTTTCCGAGTAACAAAATATATTAGTTCAGTAAAGGGTGGAGCTAACATAAGTTCGTAGCAGCTGGACCAGTCGTGAATTGCTTCAATCTTTATTGCTCTGTATAACAATATTTTAATCTTAGTTTCCGCTATATAATAGATATCTTCAGGTCTCAACAGAAGCGCAAAGAGCAGGACTAAATAAACTATTCGGAGACAGGCATAGTTAAACGTGCGGTAGAGTCTGCTTGACAGGGTGACATCTATCGTTCAATCTGCATCAGAGAATATTATCTTGATGTTTCTTCGCCGCATTTATGTACCTGTTTTCAGTCAGATTTGCTGCCATCGGATTTTCTAGCTTTTTAATATGGCAGTATAGTTCATGGTATAGTTGATTCCTTTACATCGACGTTCCCACATCATCTCAAAAACACACATATTTAGGATAGCATTTAGTGGGTCCCTGTGATTTGTCCTTCATGTGCTTATGTGTGCTGACACTGTGCATGCTGCCACTAACCAAATTTGCATTCTGACCCTGTGCATGTCACCCCTAGCCATGTTATTCATGTTGTTGTTTATCAAGCATGATATTACTCACCATTCAATTGCATTTCCCTTTGCAGAAAATGTAAAGCGCCTAGAAAGAGATTGAGTTCTCCGAGGGCGCTTTATCAAGTGTATTATTATTATTATTTTTATTATCTCCGTGAGTCACGGATAAGCACTTCTGAGGCTCGTATAAATTGGGAAACTTCTTCACTCATGAGCTCACTTAATTAATTGTAGTACACAATTTGTGTGTGTGTGTAATGCACTGAGAGAATTATATCTCTTTCTACGCACTTTATATACGCTGGAAAAACGCGTAAGCTATTAAAAATCTAGTTCCTCAGCCTTGTAAGAGCATTGAGGGAGATCAGTAAGCAGTCACTGACGGAAACTTCGGAGGGTTTATTTTCTCATTTTATTTCTTCACCGTTTCAAGAGATTCAGCAAGACAAGCTAAATTTAAAGTTGATATCAACTTACATTCCTCCAAAGCGAAACATGATAGTTTTGAAACTTTAGTCTCGCTTAAAGCTAAATGTTGAGTATGTTGGTGCTTCATCAATCGAATGATAAGAATTGGCTTGAAAGTGGAGCGATTTTCCCCACGGCCACCGTGGACCGCTTCTTTCCTGCAACGATGGTTCCTGTGAGTACGTGCTGTCTGCTATCGCCAGGCTTTTCACAGCTCAGTCGTGCTTGCTGTCGACTGCATCACTCTTTGCCTTCTCTTGGCGTCTGCGTCTCCGTCCGTAACCAAGCACTACTGCGCTTTTCAGCTTCCCCACGGACCACTGCGTTGGCGTACTGGACAGATGCCAGAGCGAAGAGCGACAGTCAAGTCGTACTGCACTTGCTTTTGGTAAGCGATTGACATACATAAATGTAATCGACTCATGCTTGTTCAAGGTAACTGTATTTAATCTCATTATAATCTATATAAGCTATATGTTTGTATTAATTTAAATATAGCGCACCAGATTGCTCCGTGCACGAAACTCGATGCTGATTCACTGCCAGGCGCTGATGAACTAAATGCATGAAATTTTCTTTATGTTTTATGCTGTATAGGAATATTATAAAATATAGCATTCAAATAATTATTATTTTCCCTCCCATACAGAGTGTGCTCCATCAGCTAAGTTCTCTAATCTGGACAATCAATGGGGTGCGGGCTCGCCAGCTAGGTCAGCGGACCCTCAGGCCCGCCTTCCAAAGCTAAGCTATAGTTTAATGCTATTTTTAACATAAGCAAGCTAATTTTTTTATAAAAACTGTAGTTTCTAACATCTATTGTTGACCGGCGAGTTTTCACAGCAATTAATTTTGAAAAAAGTAAAGCTAGAGAGCAGTACATAAGATCACTTATCGCAGACAGCAGCGAGAAAGCGGGCAGCAAAGGAAGCCACTCAGTGCCACACTGCAGAAACTTAACCAAAGCATTCGAAGCATACGACAAACTCTGCAGCAGGCAGAGACGAAAGAAGGAGAAGCCCGGCATCTTTCTGCTGTTATCTGGGAATGGGCCTCACTTGTGACAAGAGATGAAAGAACAGAAAGAGACTGGTAGTAAGACTCGCGAGCACTCAACGATCCAGGTCTCGCCAGCTAGGCTGGGGCTAGCTTACCAGCTAGGTTGGCGGGCACTCGGGCCCTCGTCGTACTATGTAGCACTGACACTTCCCGCGATTCCTTAGTGGCATAGGATGCCTTGCTATAAAGCAAGCCAACCCCCTCAGTAAATGCTAGGCAGCACGCTGGCTTTTCGTGCAATGAGCCTACAATCGATACAATCGATACAATCTTACAATCTACGAGCCTACAATCGATCTGAAGCAAGCATGACGCTTAATAATAAATTGCGAAGTAGCACGTCTAACTTTAGGACATTTTCGAACCTTGTAAAAGTTCTTCCCGCGAGCACAATGAAAGCTTAACTCTCCCGGTGTAGTGTAGTAAGAACTCCGCCTGCATTAAGAAATCACATTTTGATCGGCGGCGTCGTAGTCGAGTCATAGAATTTACAGCTCACTAAAGCTGACAAGTGCGATCAAGATTCAACACAGCGGTTCTCTCAGGGAGGTTCTCAAAGAGTGTAATATAATTTCAAGTTTCAAGTTACTTTTTACTATTAGCCTCCGTGTGACACAAGGCGCAAAGGGCAGCAGCTTACGAAACATGCCAAAAGGCCAGCTTTTAGAGCTTTCAGCTTAATGTGTCAAGACCCAAGCCTATTCATTTAATAATGGTTTTGCAGAAGACTTACTAGCGAGAGCCGACTCTCATTCTAAATTTCGTGTAGATTGGATTGGACACTATTGGCTAACCTGTTGCTTTTTAATCCGAAGCACGACGACATACGATCATCGCCGATCCAGAAACGCACGTTGAACACTGATTTAGTACTTGAACCTCTTATCAATAGCTCAATGTTGTTAAGTAGCATCATCTAGAAGTTTCTTTAAATAGTGCCACGACACGAATCACACGCTGTACCCAACTTGTGAATGCACATTGTTTGCCTTAATTTCATGTATGCATGTGATTTGGAACGGGAATCTCCGGGTGAGGTAAAACCTTTCTTTAATATCTTGCAAGTGTCTGCTTGTCAGGATCAATTGATCAAAACCTGATAATTTATGAGCTGAAACATCTTATTCTCTTGATTTTTCAGGTTGCCAAAAATTTTAGTTTAATGATAGGTATCAGTATATTTGGTCAAACACTAGTTTGTGATTAATTTTGTAAAAGGTTACGATATTTGAACTTGATTTCAGTTTGTTTCTTAGTGTACAGATTTCTCAAAATCTAAAAGAACCAAGGCCATGTCAATGCAGCCTGCCCGATTATTGTATCAAGATACCCTTGGCTAAAAATCCAGAAAAGCCCAAACATAAGAATGCCGTAATAACTTTGTTCGACTGCTTGCTTAAACCATATTTAATTCGACGTCTGAAACAGTGACTCCCCAGAGCTTTTCAATTTGTCAAATCGTGCAATTAAACACACATTTCCGTAATTAAGATGTGTCTTGTTTTGTACATTTGCCGACTGTTCGGGCTAAAATAACTTGGTTAATAATCTTAAAGTGCTCACCGATAAGGCACTTCACTGATAGAGTAACCCAGCAAGGTGTAACCAAAACTTCGTCCGTTGTCTTCGTGTGCGTACGGGTGTGATATGGATGTATATATACACGCGCACACACACACACACACACACACACACACACACACACACACACACACACACACACACACACACACACATATATATATATATAGAGAGAGAGAGAATTTATTTGTATAGCACCCAAAGAGAATTTAATCACTATTCAGGCGCTTCACATATGCCTCGGGGCTCGAGCCCGAGACCTCAGCCAGACCTTGGTCGGGGTGAGCACCTCGGCGCTCGTTCGTACAGCCGACTGGGCGGCAGAGCACCGACAGAGCATATCCGCATTCATAAAGCCCTGAGGCCTGTAGTCTACCTGTGCACAAGGTGCAGTATGGGCACGCTCTACCTTTAGTCTAGCCTGTAGTCTACCTGTGCACGCAGGTGCAGGGTGAGCACGTTCAGGAGCATCAGGCCTTCAGCGATAGCATATCTTCGGTTGGAGCACTCTGAATTTCAGAAGTGCTCTGCGTTTCCGACTGGGCGCAGCATTAAAAGAGGACTTCCGCCAGCGAAACATCACGAGGCGACCTAGGTCTGTCGTCTCCCTGTGTTCTCGCTGGTGCTGTAAGGGAATAGGCGTTTCTTTGGGGACAATCTCATTGAGAACAACCGGTGCTTCTTCGGTATGGGTCAGACCAGTGTAACTAGCACTTTTTTGGTATGGACCTGCTCAGATAGCCGTTCGCAAGTGCTTTGTCGGGATCCTTACTTGTTGCCGGGTCCGCACGATGTGGCTCGCTGCATTGGGCGACCCGTCGTTGCCGTAGTATGTGTCAGGGCGTTTTATGTGAGGCGCCCTTGAAGATTGTTTGAGGGCAGAAATGTGTGCAGCCTCTGTTCCATAACGTGTGCAGTAAAAGCGCCGTATGCTCTGGATTGTGTCATGATCTCAGTTCAGCGTGGTTCGTCTTTCATGTGCGTGCACCTGCTTACACTGTACCTGCTTCGGGCAGATGTTACCACCAATCATTTGTAAATGCTTTCTATACAGCATCGGTAAGGTGCTCAGAAAAAGATTCGGTTCTCTGAGGGCGCTATACAAATTTATTATTATTGGTACTACTATGGACCTGTTTAGCAGAATCAGTGCATCTGGGGTTTGAGCCTGGTCAACAGGATCAGTAATTCTTTGGAACTGCAAGTTTTGATTCGTAGAAGTCGAGACGACATGTCACAAATGCTTGGACTAACTATGATTTTGTATTCCTGTCTAAGCAGGCCCAAATTTTTGCAATATTACGCAGCTTAAACTAGGCAGATTCGGCTGTGGAACAGATTAGCTCTCTATGGAAAGGTCAATTTGGAACAAGACACTTAGATTTTGTGCAGATGCTACAGGAACTATTCCAGCTGAGCCCATGTTGACAGATAGGCTTATCAACTTTTGAGTCACCGCAGATTTTTCCATACCTAGTAAGCTGGTTTAATCATCATTCAATTTGTGAGACGTGATGACACTAGGTAAGGCGGTTGCTCTTCACGACCTCGGCTCCGAGGACGAGGGTTCGAATTCTGCAGTGGGCAACTCTGTATTTCGCTGCAAACGGTGGTGACAACCGTAAAGGCTCTAAAGTCTATACTAAAGAGGCTGTTCAATCAGCTATTATTTTTATTATTTATTATTCGTGACTGTTGGCTGCCATCCGTGCGCGGAAGTCAGCAGTCATGCAGCGAGGAAGTTGTGAGAGTTTGACATGCTGGAAGGTGGTGAGGAATCGATGCATAGGTACAGTTGTGGATCAGATGCATAGAAATGAAACTACAGCTCCTGTTTGTTGACTACATTAGCAAGGGAGAGAGACAGAGGGAGAGAGAGCGGGACAGGGATAGAGAGAGAGAGAGAGAGAGAGAGAGAGAGAGAGAGAGAGAGAGAAAGAACGAGAGAATATAAATTTGAAAAGTATTTTATAAAGCACAAAACCTCGAATTTTGCGGTTCCTTGGATTATTGTTGCCCGTTTACATCGATTCTCTGGAGTCTCCCAATGAGATAACAATAAAGTCCTTACAGCACAGTGTCAGTGATGCTAACGTGAGATGATAGGTGCTCGAGAAGGACTTGAGGATCAAAAATATCAAACGTTGTCGGAAGATCAAGCAAAATTAAGTGAACAAATGAACTTACCTTAAGCCTGAGTTCCAGAGAAGTTGGTGTTCTAGAGTTTCTTTCTTAATGGGTAGCCTAAAAACGCATTCTTAAAGGTGCTGAACTGAACACGAACTGAGGCTAAGGCCATATTTGGTATGTTATTCGTATGAGACAGCAGCAGATCGATGCATTGCAGAAGGAGAAGTGTGGGAATATGGTCTAAAGAACTAGCAGTCTTCTTTGACTTGGAGATGAACTTCAAAATGAGGTCAGTCGTGGCAGGCTTGAATAAAGACATTGCGTTGTTGCAAGGAATTGGTGGAGGTGGGTCCACTGGTGATGTTACTGAGAGAGAAAGAGAGAGAGAGAGAGAGAGAGAGAGAGAGAGAGAGAGTGAGTGAGTGACAGACAGACAGACAGACAGACAGACAGAGATAGAGACACACACACACAGAGGTAGAGAAAAGGAGAGAGAGTGAGAGAGCAGTCCGATGGAGATGTTGATACTTTAGGGATACATTTTTTGTTCTTATCTATCTTGCGGACAAAGAAACTAGAGAAGCGATCTGCTAGATAACCACAACGGTCACAAATCAAGGCGCTAACCTGGTAGCTTTGACTCAACTATGTTTTTATAGATGCTGGACTTGGCCTGCACCCTCAGGATAAGCTGTTATGGAAAATAAATTATTTCTCGTATGCCTGCCGATGGACAGTCAATCCTGATTGATTGTATGATTTCTGAAGCTTTCGCTTAGTAAACCTTAACATCCTTAAGTCTGTGGTAAACCATTGGCCATCTGAGTGAGGGCAAACTTTCCGCTTACTCGGAGGAGCAAAATCCTCCAGGACGTCGGCTTCTGTCGTGTTGTAGCAAATCCACCAGTGAAGACAGATCGGAAGGAGAATAGAGAGGCAGGGGTGTGGATGATACTTTCGTCCAGACATTATCAAGGTAGAGGGTTTTAAGATTTCGTGATTCGCAGGTTACTCTGGTTACCGAGGAGAGCACATAGTGCGCACAGACTGGATGATATCCGCACGCGACCAGCTGTGCAGAATTGGTAATTATAGGCGATGAGAGCGTACAATCGTGGGCGTATACTCGATCGAGTTCGTGACCTTAGCACCCACCGTCGTTCGCCTGAACTCGGCCTGCTTGTCAAGTCTCGGGCGACCCGGAACTGGCATCTCTGGAGATGTCTGGTAAAGTTATGAAGGCCCTGAAGTGCACATGCACAGGGTCAGCATGCAAATGTGGTTAGTGGCTGTTGGGTGCGGATATGCTCCCTTAGGATATTGCAGCTCAGTAGACAAAGATACGTTAGAAGCATATTAGAGTTCAAAGCTATTTACGAATGAACCAAGCTATGAACCGAGATTTTTGGTCCAAAGTAAGAAATGTAATGGCAAAATATCCTTATGAAGACATTTTGGATACTTGTCAGAGGGAACTCTGTTAGACGCTATGTATCCTCAAAGGGTTCTGCTTTATTCTAATTTCTAATTCTACTGACTGGCGATACATCTACTTATTAAAATGTTTATTCGAACCGCAGTCTACATTTGTCCATCTGGCACACTTCCATGGTAAGAACATTGCTCCAAAACTTCGACAACGGTTGCTGACTCCATGGGCCACTCTCTGTCAGGCAGTTTCGGCTCGAAAGGACTGATGGCATTCATGCTGCAGCTGTGCCGCGGGGCCTTAGAATCAGCGGCGGATGAGATTGCTGGCATTACAAAGCCTATTGCGTGTGGATAGTAGTGATTAAGGTGGGAAGTTTGTGTAGAGCCATAGGAGGACGGATTCTCTGTCTACAGGTACGACTGCCGACTATGGCACATCTTTTTCAGTGGTCCTGAACTGCTACTTCTATGCTACTCACTACCTCAACTGCTCTCCTAACTCTGCTATGCTTCCCACTTTCTCTTTGTTGCGTGAGACGAAGTCTTTTGGCTACCGAATGCGTACCGAAAGCCGCTTAGGCTGTGAGTGCGCTATACAAAACTCTCCTGCGTAACACCCACATGATCTTTATGACTTTGTGGAGTTACTGACGGAGATACATTACATTACATTACAGGTACTGTAAATGTGCTGGGAAGGGAGACTGCAGGCTGCTAAGTGGTGGCGTGCACAATTTTAACATTCACGCGCACATAAAGGACGATTGATACGGTGTGGGCAGGTGCTGTTACGAACAGGCGGGTTTCAGTTCACGTGAAATGTCAGAACGCGGTAGCCCAGGAGGCATCGTGCTCGCTCTTCATATCCGAGGTCTTGGGTTCGAATCCTGCGGTTGGAGCATTCTTTATTGCCGACTGCAGGCGGTGGCGGTAGCCGACGATGCTCTTCTGCCGCGGTACAAATGAGGCTGTTAAATCAGCTGAAATTATTGTTATTACTTTTACCAAGTCTGGGGATGCCTTGCTGTCAGTCGATAGTGGGTTCCGGGCTCCAGTAGGATAGGAATTGGGCGCCCTGTTCCTACAGGGCGTGCACTATAGGCTTGTGATTGGCATGTATTTGCAAAGTGGCGATACTAGCATGTACGGTTAGCTTGCCATCAAACCTTGGCCTTGAGCGCCGCCGGCCGCAGGAGCGGCGAAAGTTGATGCTGTGTCCTGCTTTTGTCACTTATGGGCAGACAGCACGGGAGGTACACGGCCGCGCGTCACTAGTATCGGTGCGGTCCCCCGGTGGTAATACCGAAATGGGAATTGTGTCCCGGCCTGTTTCTCGGGTACCGCTATTTTGGAAGGCAGTCGGATCCACTCTGAGCTGTAACTTGAATTGGCACTACCTACGCTGTGGAAGAGATGTGCCCTCCTGGCCTTGCCCATATGGTCTTACGGTGAGACTGTAGAAGTCAAAGACAGCTTAGATCGCCAAGAGACGCAGACGACTGTCCTTGCTCCGACTGAGTGCTGCACCAAAGCGTGGATCGATGTAGGAGTCCTCTAATCGATACGGTAACATGCCGCAGGAGAGTAAATACAAGTAGTCAGCCGCGGGGAGCCGGAGGCTAGCGACGCTTCAAAGGAAGAGCTTCCTGGTTGCACTAATTGGCGTAACTCCAGCCGGGGTCAGCGGGCAACTTGCGACCTAGTCATCGCAGCAGCGCCCTCTGCGAGCCCGACCTTACCCGCTCTTAGTCTCTTCAAGCCTCACAGCATGCGGAGTGAGAGCACAGTGACGGTGTAACTCGCTGCGAAAAGGTATACGCACTGCTTATTGGCTTGTCGCCGTTGGCAGGAGACGGGAGATGGCTTCTCGAAGCTACGTACTCGTCGACGATAGAGAACAAGCCGCCGAGGCCATTAAAGAGCTTCGAGCGAGCACTATGATCGGCCTGGATTGCGAGGGGGTCGACCTGTCTCGCAGAGGGGAGCTGTGCATCGTACAGATTCGCCGCTTTCTGCCACCCCCGGCCGCCGGCGGCAACGCGGTGTACCTATTCGACGTCGTCACGCTGGGCAGCTGGCTATTTGACAACGGCTTGAGGGAGCTGCTGGAGAGGCAGGACGTCTTGAAGCTCATGTACGACTGCCGAAACGACGCCGACGCACTGCAGCATCAATACGGTGTGCGCCTCGATGGTGTCAGGGACCTCCAGCTGCTGGGATACATCATCAGGCCGAGCTTTAATCGGCTCATCATGGGGCTCGGCAAAGCGTTGACTAAGTACGTGGTTGGCTACGGAGGTACGCAGCTCAAAGAGGATGTCAAGGTTGTATTCGTAGGTAAGAATCATCCGCTCAGCCGTGTCGCGAGCCTACCTCACCGGTCGACACCGTTTCGTTCGTCCCACCCACCTGAAATGTAGCTAAGCATATGTATATCTTGACCATCTACACGCCTTGCCGAGACTGTGGGGAGACTTTCACGGGTGCACCTGGCCGTATTTTAATGCGAAATCCAAATTGAAACATCTCGTCCACGAATTCTGGTGGATTTGTGGTGGAGTAATGTGAATTTCGGTGGAGCGGCTAGCGTCTTCGCAGCCCATTTACATGAGAGCTTGGAAGGCACTATGGCATGAAATTGGGTGGGTGCGCTACAATGACGGCTTCGGCCATTCATTGTATTCTATGGGATGCAATCGGTCGGTATGGGAATTCCCCCTGCCTCTCATTGTTAAACTGACTCAGGGGTATACCGCAATCGAAGCAGAAGCTTGGACGTATGCCAACGTTAAGTGACCGAACGAAAATTAGGCCACGCCCGTTTGGGAAAGGAGCACCCGGTTTTCCCTGGGCTCAGCAATCCTTGCCGTGTTAGGCATGAAAGAGCTGCGAAAGTAGAATTACCTGGAGGTTTCGGCTTCGGTCGTGGGTGGCTTCGAGCTTTAAATGGCTGCGACAGTTAATGGCTATGGCCGTAAATGGTTTCGGCCGTAAATGGCTGTGGTCGTAAATGGCTATGGCAGTAAATGGGTGCTGCCGTGAATGGCTGCGGTTGTAAATAGTTTCGACCAGGACAAATGATTGCGTATGCGTCCGAGCGGTCACCGTGTGGTTGTGGGGCTGTGTGGCTTTTTGCTTATGGCTGCAGTTGTGTGTGTGCGCGCGTGTCTGTGTGTGTGTGCTCGCGCGCGTGTCTGTGTGTGTGTGCTCGCGCGCGCGCGCGTGCGTGCGTGCGTGTGTGTGTGTGTGTGTGTGTGTGTGTGTGTGTGTGTGTGTGTGTGTGTGTGTGTACAGCTGTGCGGTCGGGTCGCGTGGCCTTGTGGCTGAGAAAGCCGCTACACTACTACCACTAAGCGTTCGAACTTGCTTCCTGTGCAGCATATGTAGTGCCTAGAAAGAGGTTAAGTTATCTGCGGGCGCTATACAAATGTGTTATTACTAGCTCTACTCGCTGCCCCTGAAATAAAGTAGAAATGACTGCCGACCAGAGCGCCACCGGAAGTCATTTCTACCTCCACGTGTCATCCTTCTAACGGCAAGACCGAGCAACGGTAAGCAGACCCAAGTGTCACATCGGTGGGGGATCAATTCTGGAGAACCGATGTGACACCGATGCTTTACAGCATGCAAGCCCAAAACATGGGACATTCAAGTCATGACAGCCGGAAATTAAACTTGGATCTGGGTCCTACTAAGCTTTACATGTGACCACTGAGATTGAGACAGACCACAATATAGATTATCATTTCCCCAAGCATCGCGATGCAATCTGGAGGAGGCGTTCAGGCTCTTGCTAAAAATAAGTCTAACTGTTCAAACACTCATACATTCACATGCATGCTCGTCGACTCGACAGGAGCTTGGTTAGTAGAAGAAAATGCAGTCGCTTAATGGTTTTTATGAAAGCAACCGTCACTTAGCAGAATTCACTCAAGGCGTCCAGCGGTCTTTCGGTGGCACAGGGAAAGTGTCTAGCGAACTAGCCAGCAGCTATGGAGCCTTCCACTTCACTGAAGCTCGTCCGACCCATCGCCTACCGGGTGGTGGGGGCTTGGCTACACAGGAAGTGCTCTGATGCGACCTTGCTACTACCGCGAGCACGGTCGCATCAGAGCTACTGGCTGCCCGAGAAAGAATAAGAGAGCGAGAAAGCGAGCGAGAGAAAGGGGAACAGCTAAACAGAAAACTATGTGTGCAACTTACTCAGGGGTGAGGACGAATTTTGGTGACGCTGCATGTTGGTGGCAGCATTTTAAAATTCTCTCCTCCCGGTGCACGCACTTGGCCACTTCAAGTTCAAAAAGTAGCAATTGGCTCTCTCCTAAGGGTCCCACTGCAACAAGGCGGAGAGTTTTCTGGCTGACGAAATACAATCGCTCAAATTCGAGGACAATGTCTTGCAAACACTATGGCGCTTAAAGTTTTCAGGATCACAGCAGATGATAGCCCAGGTCATAATTTGTGGCCCATCATTTGCCACTCGTTACCTCGTCGCTTGTCTGATGTGGATTTTCCATCGTGTTTAACTCACAGCGATGTTTCCTGTTGACTGCTTACACCCAGGGCTCGTGAACGAGTTTATTTTTCCGAAGATCCTGCTATACAGGCTGCGATCGACGCTGTGTGACGCACGAGTGCATCGTTTTGTTTTCAGAAGATCCTGCCGTGTGGAGAAAGCGACCCATTCGCGGACGATTGCTGGAATACTGTGCGAATGACGTGCTATACTTTTTGGAACTGTACAACTACTTTGACAGCCAGATATTTCGTGGCAATAAACCCTCGACAATGAAGCGCTGGGCGGAAGCGTCCAAGAACTACGTCGAGTGTAAGCGAGCGCTGCCTCATAGGCTGTTCAGCAAGTACGAGAGCAACCCACTCCTTCCACTGAGAATCATACCGGAAATGCGTGGCGACCAAGTGGTCGAATTTGCTTGTGCTGACACTGAATGTGGCGGCTGCAAGCGGTGGTTCAATCGAACTGAAATACGCGGATCAAAATGCGTCGTCTGCAACATGGTTGACGCCAGAGAGGAGTACAGTTGAATGTTGCGTCGGTATAGAGTGACAATTACAACTGTGTAAAGTTGGTAGCATCGAAAGACTGCTTTGTCCCTTAAACGACGGTGGTACAATACAAGGAACTAAAATAACTTGCACTCATTTGTTGTATACATGTATATATTTTTTTCTACCTGATATCCCGTGCAATCATTTTCTCACCACTAACGTTTTTCTGTCAGTGCACTTCTAGAAATTATGAAAGCACAGCCGTGTCTGTCTATATTCGTAATAAACGATAATGAAGCTCTGGTGTACGTGTTTTGTTATTTTACGCTTGAAAAGACGTAATCAGCTGCAGTGACTGATAAACTGAATACTTGCCTTGCAGCCATTCGATCCTGGATTGCGGCTAATTTCCATAAACTAAACAATCATAAAACCAAACTATTGCTCGTAGGATACCCCGGGAGTGTTGTGGCTCGACTGGAAGGTTTTGCTCTTCTAATAGGTAATGCTTTTGTGCGATCATCACCTTGTGCTCGGAATTTAGGTGTCGTCTTCGACAGCTGCCTAAATTGTGAAAGCTTCTTGAAGGAGACTGCTTCCATAATTAGCCATCGCGTTCGATTCAAAGCTAGGACTATGATCTATCTTCCAAGGCGGCTTTCAAAATATTTAACTTGCTCCTTGGTTCTGTCTCGGCTAGGGCTAATGTAATTACCTTTTGGCTGGGATTCCGCAAAAAGCAACTAGGGCCTCTGCAGCTGGCTATGAATATGGCTGCGAGGCTAGTCTTCAAATCCCAGAGGTCTGACCAAATGTCTCCTCTACTAAAAGAGCTAGGATGGCTGCCAGTTGATCAACGGACACAGAGCCAAGTTCTTACACTGACCCACAAGGCCCGCCACGGCTTGGCTCCTCCATACCTAGCTGAATCGCTGCAGCAGTTTCAGCCTCCTCGTGCCCTCAGGTCCTGTACGGACAATAAATTAGCTATTTCACTGCTCAGTTTAAAGACTGCTGGCGACAGAAGCTTTTGCTCTGCAGGTCCTAGACAGGGGAACTCGCTTCCCCAATTCTTACGCTCCGGCAACTTCTCTCCTGCTGCCGACTAGGGCACATTCTTTCCAGCCGTCCTAAACTGGTACTTCCATGCTACTCGCTTCCTCAATTGGTTTCCTAACCCAGCTATGGTTCTCAACTTTTTTGTTGTTGCATGAGATTAAGGCTGTTGGCTACCGAATGCGTACCGAAAGCCGCTTAGGGTGCGAGTTTGCTATGCAAAACTCTCCTGCGTAACACCCATATAGTTAATGGTCTTCGTGGCTTTGTGGAGTTGCAGTTGGAGACGAAGATAAATTACATTACACGAGCTCGCGATTCGTGCGTCAAGTTCAAGGTTGGGTCTTCGAAGCGACAGCAATCTAACTTGCGAGTGCTGCCGCATGAAAATATGCATCGCGACTCAGTACTGCCTGCTGAGGTTCATTGGCGAGGCTTGGAGCTTAGGAGCTGGTTCTAAGTGCGGTTGTCCGTTGTAGGTCTTGGAACCGCCCGAAACCTCGAAAGAAGAAGTTCATTGCGGTTGCATCACACTTTTAGTAGATGCTGCCGGTCTCAAAAACACGTGTTTCACGACATTGCCATATGAACTTGTTGGCTTGCTTTCTTTTGTGAGCCACAAGTGCTTTCGACTGAGATCACGCTCAGTTTGAAGTTATTTAAGTTCACACAAGATTAAACTTTTGATCATTATCAAAATAATTCTGTAACGCAAACCAGTCCAATCACTTTGTTACATAAATTTTGCCCCTGAATTGTAAGTGTTATTTCCCAATTGTTCGTTCGTCTAAGAACCAAATAGCCACTATTCCCTACTAACTACCCTTTTGTAAACAGGACAGTGACTAACTAGTAATTAACCAATTTACTATGAAAAAATCGACAAAAATTCGGGTCTTTTGGTTTACATTTATTCAGACAAAACAGCTAATGAATCTAAATTAACTTCTATTTACTCAGAAGCGATACAAAAAGGACTGCTCAACAGGGTCTAGAAATAAGTAGGTGTTCTAGATTTGGGGTTAAAATGCAAATAGTTTTCTCTATGAAGGGACGAAACATATACCTCTGATCATGCTTTCACCATATTGTTTATTGTAGCTCCGCCGGTATGACCTGGAGCCGGGAAACGGGAAACGTGCATGCCATCAAATCCCCGAGCTCTCTGTCGCGCGCGCGCGAGAGTGCGAAATTCGTGCTAAATAAAACGCAGAAACTGTGGAAAACTGAGCTCTCATTTCATTCTGCCTGCAATTTCTCGAGCACGAACTGTCTACCTTACTTCTGGATGCTAGAAAAGTTAGGACTAGCGAACCGGATTGTCATCGGCAGCTAGGCAGACGACCGGTCATGTGCAGCTTGCACGTAATCATTCGCCAAGCACAGAACTTTCGAGATAGGCTGCCAGACAATACTCGAAATGCTTCCCGACGGTGCGCCTGCAGTACATGCGCTCGCATACTCAGCCTTGTCCTTGTCATTTACCTGCTGGTAAGGCTGGATGCTAGCCGCTTCGAGGCTTTCGCAAATATTGTTTGGCGTCTTTTTTCTAATGAGTAGCCGCTGGCGTGTTCCCGTTGACGACAGTCGCGTGCGTTCATTCGTTACGAAGTGCTCCATTGTTGATGCAGCTGAGTCATTCGCCACTCTCTAAGAGAGGCGGTTTTCCCCAAGCTGTCTATCAGCTAGTCTCATTATGCAGCAACCAAATGGGCTTGCTGAGCAGCCATTTTTATTCTCCGCTAACATATCAAGCTATAGGCTCCGGATTTATTTGCAAGTTTGTAATCGATTAAAAGTTCAGCTGCATCCACCACGACTGCCCACCTAGTGCGCAACAGCTGCTACACTTTTTTGGAATTATAGAAATTAGTCAGAAGAACTTTGAAGCGCTTCATTGATCTGTAAAGCAAACTTTGAGCTATTGCACAGTCTTTACTGTCATGTTATTATCAATAAATATTCTAAAGGCTTGGATGTCTTATAAGGCTTACCATTAGATCTAAACAACAGGATAAAGCTACTTAGGAAGTGAATTAATTAAGGTAGTAATTAAGAGCTACATTGACAAGGGCTACCGGTAGAGGCATAAATAGCTTTAACCCCAGGAAGTGACTCTGTCTATGTCTAGACAAGGATTGTTATACTGGATGAACTGCTAAGTCCATCTGCGCGCCAAGCTGTTAGCGGCCCACCTTCGAGTCTGACATTCTATGGGGAGGGAGAGCTAAAGCTGTTCAAGATCTCTCCCGCAAAAACAGTAGCCAGCATATTTTCCATTTATAACCATCTCTATTATCCCATCCTGGCGGGACATGATAGCGGCTAGTAATTAGAGAAGTTGGCCTTAAGGTATTCCGCTACGTCGCTCAGGATTTCAGTAGCCGCACGATGAGCTGTCATCAAACGAACAATCAACACGAAAGAGCCTCTTTATTGGTGATCACTTGCTTTCATTCAGTGAAAATTTCTTCTTACTTCTCTAGTCAAGTATAGCTAAAATGAGGTCACTCACCGCGTTGTTATGACTTCTCGCTTGCCAAACGTTCGCAGCAAACTTGGCGCTGTTCCAAGGAAGCTCGCCGGCTCGCCGGCTCGTTGGGCTCGTCGGGCAGTGACCTTGGCGACAAGACGCGGCTGCTCCTAATACTCCGCGCTACGTCTCCTCGTTCGGCCGTGTCTCTGCTCTCCAGACTTCTGACATCCTTACTATGGGCCCGTTTATTAATCCTCATTGTTTCGCTTGAGCGTGGGCAGGTCACGTGCGCAGCTTTCGTTAGATTTGTGCTCCACTAGGCTCCGTTTCGGGTGACGGCACCTTCCAGCGCTCATTGAAGAATTCTAGCCCTCCCGGCGATTGATTGACGGAGATTTTGCGACGAAATGTTTCTTCCCGGAGAAAACCTCCGCATAACACGCCCCATAGTCTCAAAGTTCCATCTGCGACTGCTGTGGCTACAGAGACATAATAATAATAATACATTTGATAAAGCGCCCTCAGAAAACTCAATCTCTTTCTAGGTGCTTTAGAATTGCTGTAAAGGAAGTACCATCGAATGGCTAGTGGAAGCATGTTCAATAAACAACAAGAGTAACACGGTTAGGGGTGACGTGCACAGGGTCAGCATGCAAGTGTGGTTAGTGGCAGCATGCACAGTATCAGCACGCATAAGCACATAAAGCACAAATCACAGGGAACCACTGAATGCTTCTATAAATAGATGCGTGTATAGTTTCTTTTTAATGTGGACAAGTCAAGAGATGTCGTGACGCAGGTCGGGAGTGAGTTCCAGGCATTGGGAGCATACGAATTAAAGGCGCGGTCTCCAAAGGATTTGAGGTTCGTGCGAGATATAGTTAAACTGTTAGAGTCCGAAAGCTAGCGGTACCATGCTTAGCCTTGTGACAATGCTCAGTGTATTTACCTATGCTCAATATCTATGCTCTGTGTATTTACTTCGTCTGCACATCGTAGATACAAAGCCACGGATACCAAGGGTTGCGACGCTGGAGAGCTTTCAGAGGCGGACCAGCGACTGATCGGCTTTCAGTCGATGACCTGGTGACGATGATGGTGACACTGGGGGAACTATCCGGATTTTGTACGCTATTCTACAGCCGTCCAATGGTGCATAGACAGAGAAAGGACTTGCCACTATATCCCGTAAATTTTATGTTTGGGTCTGATGGTTTGCTAAGCCGGCAGCTGTAATTTCATTTCCCCACTGACGTTATAATAACCGCTAATCAAAGAGAAAGCATGCGAAATGGTTTCGCTTCCACACGACCTGCCTGCAGGCGATCGTACGGAGATCTCACTTATTAATAACCTACGAGCCTTAAGTAAGAGCGACGTGAGTGCAGCCTGCAGGCAGTACTTGCAATGCATGAGTTAAGCTTATAGAACGACAGGGCAGCATGCCGCTATTAGGAGAAGCGATTTCGCGCCGAATACTTGCCGTAGGGCCTCGGCGGTGGAGGGCAGGGAGCAGGAGGAAAAGGCAAAATGTCAACCGACTCGAACATAGTCCTGGGCTCTCTGATCGTGACCGATCGCTCCGATTGCTCGCAAGGCCTCCTCCTGGAGGCTTATAATAACAATAATAATAATAGTGTCGCTTTCTTGAGAAGTGGCCTGACTACAGCTTCTGGAGCCTAAAAGCAGGATTCTAAATGTTCCCATTAGCTTTGGGTCTTCAAATTTCGCGAAGAATTAAGCTGCTCGTCAGACTCCTCGAAATCTCTTGGTGAAATAAGTTTTTGGATTTCACCTTGTAAAAATTAAGCAACTTACCATTACAGCTATTGACGTGATGCCGACGTCTTTCATTCTGCCCTGCCACTTATGGCATCCCTTCTCATGACAGCCGCCGTTCGCTTTCGCTGTTATATAATTTGCTTACTCTACTGCAGCGGCACTTTTCAGATACTGCTCCTCGATATTGCAATGCCGTGTAATTATGAGCTACGAGCTTGACCGCTTAACCGCGAATATGAGCTTTGAGCTCGGCCACTGAATTATAACTGAGAGCCGCTTGTGAGATAGTCGCCATAGGCCTATGCTTATGAGTAGCGAAATGCATGATTATGCATGTACGCGATTATTGTATGACTTACGACCTGGCCATTATAGATTGCATAGACCTGACCACAGTCGCTCTCTTGAAACAACTGCCTGCAGGTCGGTGAGTCCAAGCGCTGAGCGTGAGCTATACAGTTTCAGCCAGACGGCATTAGCTCATCGTTCGCGTATTATGTATGTTAAGAACTCCGTGCGTCATCGTCCGATCGGCTCGATATTTCGTATCACTGTATAAGCCAAATAGTTTCCTATATGTACTAGGTAGTTGAATGTGTGAAGCTGAGTAGGAAAGACATTCTCATATGCATCGAGTTGATGGCTGAGGTGTGACCATTACTGATCGAGATTGTTTTGCGGCGTCTGCTGCGTACATGCATGCGTTGGATGTTTCTTATTCGATTGCTCAGTCGTGCTTCGGGGTGCCAGTTACACCAGCATTGGTCTCGTGGCGCCTCGGTCTATTCCTCATGAGCTACGCAATGTTGGAGCCTTAGACACAGTACATAGCCCTTGAAAAAATGCATGACGTTTTTGCATTGATTAGTGTTGTATTTCTGACTATAACTCCACAAAGCCTCACAGACTGAGCAAATATTGGACTAAAGAGTTAGTGCTGCCGAACTTAAATCTCGGATGGCTTTTCAGTGTGCACGGGCTTGCTAAAAGACTGCATCATAGGAGACAAACGTACATTAGAAGCATATAAGAGGCGATAGAACAGTTAAGGAAGTCAATAACGTAGAATTAATAGCTATAAGTGTGAAGCAAAGACTTCTATCACTTCTTTCACACAGTCTCGACTGTGATAAAAATGGTAGCTAATTTATTGTTCTGAGAGACCTGGTTATATCGGAATAAGAAATTAGAATAGTAGTTAAGTTAGTTACGAATTAACTAAGCTGTGAACAGCTTTTTGGGGTAAAGTAAGAAATGCAATGGCAAAATATCATTATGGAGACATGTTGAATAATTTTAAAAAGAAATTCCACTTAACGCTATTTATTTTTAAAGTATTTTGCTTCATTCTAATTTATTATTTTACTGACTGATGCTACATCTATTTCATAAACAAAGTAAGCAGATGCATTCAACCCGCAGGCTACGTTTGTCCATCTACCACACGTTCATGGCAAGAAAATTTTTCAAAACTTCGACAACGATAGTTGAAGCACTAGAAAATATTGTAACATTGAAAAGCTTTGAAAGGATCGTCTAGCGACTGTCAATTTGAAATTAAAATTGTTGTTACGTTCGTTTAAATCGGCAAGAAGTAAGTTGAGGTAGTAGAGGTTGATAGTCCGACGTGTCGGGTGGCGGAGGGAAGACATCGGATGACATTGGCGGCGCGGCACCAGTGTGGACTTGCTCATTCAGCTCACAGAACATGGGACCGATGAAAAGGCTGTGCCCATCCTATTTGGTTAGTGCAGAGTGCTAATAAAAGCACCCGGGTGATTCTTGAGATTTTTTTGAACGCCACAATGAGCGTCCTCGCTTGGCTGCGTGGCACTATGTTAAGTGTGATTGCAAATGGCTCCACAAAGCAACATCATACTGTATCATTGGTCTGTGTGTCTCTTTCTTTCTCTTTCTTTCTCTGTCTGTCAGTCTTTTTTTCTGACTGCCAGTCTTTCTCTGTCATTCCATAACTGCTCTCTGTCTGGCAGTTGCGGCTCGAAAGAACAAATGGCCTTCGTGCTCCGACTGTGCCACGAGGCCTTAGAATTGGCGGTGGGTGAGATCTCGAAAGGAAGACTGTAAACTGCTTAGCGATGGCATGCTCAATTTCAGAATTCACAAGCGCATAAAGGACGATTAATGCGACGTGAGCAGGTGCTGTTAGGAACGGGCGGGCTTCACTCGATACAGAACGTCAGGCTGCGATCTCTCTCTCTCTTCGTCTCCTTCAGGTCCTGGCTTCGAATCCGCTGATTGGATGATTCTTTATTACCAACTTCAGGCGGCGGTGATAGCCGATAAGGTCCTTCTGTTGCGATGCAAATGAGGCTGTTTAATCACCTAATACTATTATTAACATTATTATCAAGTCTGAGGGTGTCTTGCTGTCGGTCGGCAGCGAGTCCTGGGCTCCAGAAGAATAGTAATCGGGTGCCCTGTCCCTACAGGAAGTGTTCATTCTCCAGTCCTCGTCTAATCAGTATAGAGCATTACTAGAAGACAGCATCTCGTGAGATAAAGAGAAATTAGAAGCATACCAGAGTCTAGAGAGCAGTGAAAGAAGTACAGAAGCCTAGAAGTAACAGTTTTTGAAGGCTGGGAAAGAAATGCCTACGGTTGGTCACCGGAAAGAAGGAAGGCCAGTCTTTGGGTACGAATTGTGGAAGCTGGCTCCACGGTCCATGGCGCACGGAGCAAAAGCTTCTGGCACTAGCGGTCTTGACATTAGAAAAGATTGTAGCTAATTCGTTGTTCTGCGATGGGCTGAATGGTATCAGAATGTTGAAACTAGAAATTTGGTGCCATTATTGATGGCTCCTAATGCAATGCGTGTTGTATCCTGGTTCTCTCCATCTTTCCTGGATACACATGGTGAGCCGCAGGTGGCTTTTCGTGACGTTGGTCACGAAGTCGTGGGTTCGAGTCCTGCTGTGGGCGATCCTTTATTGCCACTGGAAGCGGCGGTGATAGCTGTAAAGGCTCTTCTGTCGCTATAAAAAGAGGCTGTTAAATCAGCTAGTATGCATTTATTTTATTTCTATCTGTCGGTCGGGCTTTCTGTCATTCTGCGAGTCTCGCTTCGGCGATGCGGCTCGAAAGAACAGACGGTATTCGTGCTAATGTTGTGTCACGTGACCTAAAGCAGCCGGTGAGGTTTCTGTCATTGCTGAACCTGTAGGCTGAATCCTATGGATAAACGTTCGAGTACTCTGTCACAAGCATAAATACGTATAATTAGACATTTGTATAGGGCCTAAAGACAACGAAGTCTTTGACCAAACGCTTTCTATATGCTTGACTGGAAGAATGTTGACTGATAAGCGATAGTAGGCGAAATTTCCACATTCACATGCATATAAAGAACAATTAACACAAAGTAAGCAGATGCTGTAACGCCGAACGCTTGGTTTCGAAGGCATATTCCGCCTCTTTTAAAGTGGTGTAGCCAACTGCTGACTCTCTGTTCATTGCAAGAAACGCAAAATACGCAGGTCGCCTGGGACGCAACATTTCCGGCGCGACTCAGCTTACCGTTGCCTATGGCTCACGAGCTCGTTGGCGAGAGCTGGACCGAGATACCAAGCACTTATAAGGGATTTGGCTGAGCTTTTTTCACAAGCACACAATTTTGCTGCGCGTCCAGTTTAGTGCTATCCCCACAATCATCGAAAACGCGGAGACAAACGCACGGACCTTATAATAATAACAATAAGACATTTGCGTAGCACTCTCAGAGAACTGAATCCCTGTCTAGGCACTTAACACCCGCGGTATAGAAAGCTTTTGGTCAAAGGTCTCTTTCTAGGCGGTCTTCTTTGGTCTCTTTCTAGGCGCTTTTCATTTGCTGCAATGGAAACACTGTCGAATGGTGAGTGGTATCGTGCTTGATAAACAACACGAATAATATGGTAGGGGTTACATGCACAGGGTCACCATGCAAGTGTGGTTAGTGGCAGCATGCAAGTATCAGCACGAATAGGCATGCAAAGGACGAATCACATGGACCCACTGAATCCAGTCATAAGTAGGATATAAATCAACTTTAGAAGTCACCAGCAGCATTCCTAGCTCCGACTGAGTAATACACTGAAAGTTGGATTTGCATCGGAGTCCTGAAACCGACCCAACCAAACGCCGCAGGAGAGCAAACATAAGTAGTCAGTTAGTGATTTAGCAGGGGGAGTTGAGGCTATGAACTAAGCGAGGCTTCCGGGTTGCTCTAATCGGTATCGTACCGATCGGGGTCAGAGGTCGTTCTGGCTCGATCTACTCCGTCTGCGCTTCCGTCGCACCTGCCATTCTTACCCGAAGCTTTCGCATCGTGCGGTTTGAGGGCACGTTGGCAGGAGACAGGAGATGGCTTCTCGAAGCTACGTACTCGTCGACGATCGAGAACAAGCCGCCGAGGCCATTAAAGAGCTTCGAGCGAGCACTATGATCGGCCTGGATTGCGAGGGGGTCGACCTGTCTCGCAGAGGGGAGCTGTGCATCGTACAGATTCGCCGCTTTCTGCCACCCCCGGCCGCCGGCGGCAACGCGGTGTACCTATTCGACGTCGTCACGCTGGGCAGCTGGCTATTTGACAACGGCTTGAGGGAGCTGCTGGAGAGGCAGGACGTCTTGAAGCTCATGTACGACTGCCGAAACGACGCCGACGCACTGCAGCATCAATACGGTGTGCGCCTCGATGGTGTCAGGGACCTCCAGCTGCTGGGATACATCATCAGGCTGAACTCAAATCGGCTCGTCATGGGGCTCGGCAAAGCGTTGACTAAGCACGTCGGTGGTTACGCGGGTGCGAAGCTCAAAGAGGAGGTGAAGGTTCTATTCACAGGTAAGAATCCCCCACTCAGCAATATTGTGAGCCCACCAAAACAGATGGCGTAATGAGCGTGTCGCCAAGTTGATTCGTTTTTGTAGTACCTCATCGGCACAGTTTAGTTCGTCTCCTCCTCCTCGCGCCGGCTCGAGAGATGTTTATGTCCTGAACCGTTCAAATGCCTAGCCTAGTTTCGAGGTTTACATAATATCGGCGGCCACTCTTGGTTTCAGAATAATTTAATAATAATAATATGAATAATGAATAATAATAACAATGTAATAATGTATGATAGAATAATAAAATATAATACAACATAATAATAATAATAATATAATAATAATAATAATATTCTATATGATAGAATAATGTATGTATCTATAATAATATATAATATATAATAATAACAATATAATATATAATAATATAATAGAATAGAATAGAATAATGTAATAATGTAGCGCCAGGTAGGAATGGAGCAGGAGCTCAGCCTGAAAAGATACAACGCGTGTCCCCCCGCCCCCCCCCCCGATCTCGCCGAGTCAATTTTATCGTCGAGTTGTACTTTATGGAGAGCATAGAACAAGCTCGAAGAAGCTACGCTCGTTGGACACCAGCCGCGGTTGCAAGCACGTACAGTGTCTGCTACAGCAGCAATGCACTCTCCAAGAATGTCTCTGTCTTTTTACCTTTCCGGACTTTCAAAACTTTGCAGATCGTCTTTAGCCTCTCGTGCGATCTTCTTCGATCGGACTCCGCAAGGTAGTCCTTGAATAGGCTACAGTCAGCGACAAACATTTTGCGGCCATACACCGGCGATCTTGCCGAGCGGCTGCACAGAGATTCATACACTGTCGTGCTAGAATTTCGCTTGACATTCAGAGCGGCTGTACATATACACTGGTGCCTAAAAAGAATAGCCTCTACTTGAACAGCTGCAGTCTCATTTGTTGGCTCCACTATTGATGCTGCGGTATTGTTGTAAGTGCAGTCATCCAGCGGCGTTACAGCGAAGCAAAAGTGACCGTAGGTACGGTCGCCTTTGCTACGCCATCGTCGTTGTCGTCAACTAGGACCTCTCCTTTAACCGGGAGCCTCATGTTTAATTTCGATTGAGTTCTCGCGACATTTGATACAACCTTCGACACCGCTTACTGGGATAAAAAATATAATTCATTTGTATAGCGCCCTAAGAGAGCTTAATCTCTATTCAGGCGTTTAATATATCTACCTCGGGGCTCGAGCCCAGGCCCTCGGCCATCGCATACATTCACCTTGACCTTTGTCGGAGTGAGAGCCTTAACCACTGGGTCAGCGAAGCTCAGTTTGATACTTTTGTTAGTTATAGTAACGCCTTCGACTGAACCGGCTCCTAAATGGTCATTTCCACCAGTGCCCCAAATAATCCAGTCAGCGGCCAGCCGCGGGGGACACATTTATCATAGCGAATCTACTTGTGCTGCAGTCGATAGGCTGAAAGTGCATTCGAAGAAGATGGCCATCAGATCAAGCGCACCAGTTGATCGCAGCATTTGATGGGTCTTTGTGATTCGTCTTTTGTGTTCATTTACCTGCTTATACTGTGCCTCCTGCTTGCGTAGGTCACCACCAATCATTTTTTTTAATGCTTTCTATGCAGCGTCTGTAAAGTGCCTAGAAAGAGATTCGGGTCTCTCGGGGCGCTATGCAAATTTATTATTATTATTATTATTAATTTCTACCCGTACTCTCTTGGCTTTCTGTTGGCTGGTGCAGCCAAGAATGTGGTGGCATAAAAATTTTCAGAAAAATGCACAGTAAAATATTTAGTAAAGAATAAGGAACGGAATTTATAACCAGGAATGGCAATTAGAAATCAACGTCATTTCAGTTTCGCCACCTTTCATTGTTTAATTGCTCACCCGTTTCTGACATGTCAAATCATTATATTTCTACGCGTGTATTTTATGCCCCGGAAATTTCTGCACCCGTCAGTTCCACGGCATTTTATCGGATCGTCAGTAGGATGGCTGTTGCTATATAAGTCGTCACACGTCCTTAAATATGATATTCTGCAATCATGGACATGTATAGCAAGTTATCCTTCCGAAATTAGAAACGAACTACTGCATGATGTACAAGCAGAAATGAACTCGCATTGAAAACTTCGCGTCGATCTGTGGAGCATTAGCCTAGTTTTGGAATTTACAAGGTACGAAGATATATTGTATATGAAGCTGTTTAAAATTCACAAGAATGTACATCAACAAGCTGCAAACATGTACCTCGATATACCAAGGTTCAAAACGTGGGGATACAAGTAATATTAATAAATGACGCAGAGATCGGGAAAAAATTATATAAAGTTATGTTGCTCTAGAGTACTCCTGAGTTGAAAATGTTTTGCCTACACGTGATTTAAGTACGTTACTTTTAAGTAGAAATCTTAGAAACATCGGATCCTGTTTCTAGCATGTTTTTCTTTTGAAAGTTAATCTGAGCAATTATTTGATTGTTGGAGGGATATTATTATTTGCTCTAAATTTACCCTTAAACTAAAGCAATTGTTCTAGTGTACCCGTAAAATTTCACGCCATTGCTGTTGAGTCTTCTCGTGCAATCGACTGCTGCTATTGCAGTGCCAATAGCGGTGGATTCGGCACTGGCTCTGGTAGATGCAGTCGATTAAAGTAGATTTCATGAGAATGCCTATGCCCAATAGCGCTAAATTTTGTATTTTAATGTGGAATTTTAATTCTAATTTGATAGTTTAATTGGAACTACGCGAAGCCAAATTCATGCGACTTTATGGTGTGTTTAAGTGGATTGTAGCAGATTGTGGTAGCGGTCAGGATCTTTGCATTACGACGCGAGAGCGAAATCGCAGAACATTTTATAGGTACGGTGTATTAAAATATTCACTCGAAATTCGAGCTTTGCGAATCATGTTTCCGGTTGATTTTCCCTTAATTTTGGTCGATTTTGGTAGTGGATTGTGCTGATTTGTTGCACCCGCAATTTAACGTACATTGTGTTCTTAAACATTTCGAACATTAAGTTCCGTGAACAAGGCCCAAACCAAGAAAGGCTAAGAAATAGAGTAGAATAGCTCAGGGTCTTGGCATGGGTGTCCGTGCAAATGGCTGTGACTACATGACTGCAGTAAATATGGCTGTCCGTGTGGCCATTGCGTGGCAGTGTGCTTTTGTATGTGGCTATGATCGTGCTGCTTAGCTTTATGGCCTTACGGCCACGGCTGAGTGACTGAGAATGCCACAGTACTACCATCACGGCGATCCGCAGATGAAAAACTGAGTGGACTGACTGCTGACCAGAGCGCCGGCAAAAGCCTCATTCGATGTTCATCCTTCCAACAGAAATACCGAGCAGCGGTCGCACCGGAATCACCGGCTGCTATTGCAGGGTAACACACTAACTAATGGCTACTAACGCGTGGGCTTTTAGCAGAATTGCTGGCTACCAGAGAAAGAGAGAGAAAGAGAGGGAGAGAGAGAGACAACTAAGAAGACATGGTTGTGACTTATTCATGGCCGAGGACGAATTGTGCTGGCTCTGCGTGCTGGTGGCGGCATTTTTAATATAACCTCCTCTGGGTGGATACACTTAGATACTTATCAGTCATCAAGTAGCACCTGATTTTTCCCTAACGGTCCAAATATAACAGTGCGTAGAGTTCTCCGTCTCGCGAAATTGATTGAATTCTGGGGAAATGTCTTGCTTAGGCGTTGGCGGCTGACTTCTGTAGCAGTCGATAGCCCAGGGTCGTAATAGCCCACCATTTAATACTGTGCTCGTTACCTCGCTGCTTTTAAGACATGGTTGTGTCGTAGTGTGTAACTGACAGTGACATTTTCTTTTTCTGAAATTTTCCACTAAGCGCTTGTGAACAAGTTGATTTTTCCGCCGATCCTGCTTCACGCTGAAAGCAGCAATTCGCGGACGATTGCTGTTACACTGCTCTAGCGATGCTGCATAAACTGTAGCGGGTTGATTTTGCAGAAGATTGTGCTTTGTGGAGAAAGCGACCCCTTCAAGGACGATTGTTGGAATACTGTGCTAATGACGTTCTACACTTTTTGGATCTCTACAACTACTTTGAAAGCTGTATACCTCGTGGCAATAAACCTAGAACGACGACGCGCTGGGCTGAAGCGTCCAAGAACTACGCCGAATGTAATCGAGCACTGCCTCATAGGCTGTTCGGCAAGTACGAGAACAACCCCTTTCTTCCAATGAGAATCATACCTGCTGTGCTCGGAGACCAACTTGTCGAGTTTCCTCCCATCGACACGGTGTGTGATGGTTGCAACCGGTGGTTCAATCGAACTGAAAGGATCGAAATGTCCTGTCTGCAAAATGGCTGACTCCTGAGTGATGTGACATTAAATACTCACACAAGCATACTTCAATTTCTTAAGTTTTGATGTACCATGATGTGATTTTCTCACTTATTGAGTATTTTTGTCGTTGGGCTAGCAGAGTCATGAAGGCATCATCGTGGCTGTCAAAATTCATAATCCGAGACAATTAAGTTCTTCTGGTTTTATGGCTAGTTTTCGCGATTCGAATAAAGTTCACATGGGCGTTTAAACGGATAATAACCGAATTTATTCGAGCGTCTACCTGGAAATGAGCATTGTTACCCACTGTCACCTGCAAAGAGTCCTTGGCCACGCCGGGAGCCAACAAGCTGATTCAATACGAGAAGCGCCTGAATAGAGATTATGTTCTCTTAGGACGCTATACAAATGAACTATATATATATATATATATATATATATATATATATATATATATATTCAAAGACCCTTGGTATCTAGTAGACCTCTGCGGCTGGACCTCAAAAGACGAAGCAGACCACTGTTACCTCCCATTTTAATACAAGCTGACTACATTCTAAACAGAGGCTTCATGACAACGCCATATGAAACTGGAGTTTTACTTACTGTAGGCGGCAAGTGTTCTTGCCTGATCAACGGATGATCGTAGCCCGTTGAAATAAATGTTCTGGAGTCTCACAGTGAGACAGGACGTAAGCTATTGGAGTGTAGTGCCAGTTATTCCCAGGCAAGATGAGAGGTGCTCTCGAGAACTAACTACTTAGCGATTAATAGTATCAAACGCTACGGAAAAAATAAGAAAAACAAGCAGAGAGACTTTACCTAAGTATGCATACTTGAGAAGATCGCTATATACCTGAAGCAACGCTGACTCTTTGGAGTCATTAGTTCCAAAACCTGACTGAAGCTTACTTTCAAGTATTTCAAGTTTTGACATGAGAGTTTTGCTGGTCTGCAGCCACTCGTTCCAGTGCTTTTGATAGAAACGGCAGCAGGAAATCAGGGCGAAAGCAGCTCAAGTTCTACTAGTCTCGTCACACCTTTTTGAATGATGGCCTAAAATCAGCCTTTTTGAAAGGTACAGGGACAAGACCTGAGGCTAAGGGCGTAATTGTATTGTTAATTCTGCATGACAGCAGCATATCTATGCTGCACAGAATGACGACCCGACAAAATAGCCTGCGTACAAAATGCAAAAATAACTGATATATGATGAATATTTAATAAATAAACAATAAAAATATTGAATTTGTAAAGAACTTTTTTCTTGATTAAAACTTTACTATGAATTGCGTCAAAAAATTTAACCATAATGTAAGATCGATATATTTTGCTGTTAATCAAATCGCAATTTATATTGTAAAATTGTATGCGATTCTATGGGGGTACTCAAGACACTCAATTCTACCATACGTTGGGGCAAAGCACGTTATTGCACGCTTTCACCTTCGATGCTTCTGGTTGTCGGTTCCCCGTTTGGAAATGTGCGGCACCGATCTCTACTCTATCTCCTTACAAAATTGCACGATGAGTTTGAATGCAGATGAGTGATGGCAATCTATGGTCTGCTGAAAGGCGCGGTACCACGAAAGAATGAAAATAATTTGGCAGCAAGCGGAAAAAACAAATAAATAAGAACAAATATGTATTAGATCAATTAGTTACTAATAGATCAATTAGTTAAGAAATCAATCTTGATTTAAAGTCAGCCCGAACTTACGAAATAGATACTGACCGAAAAAAATGTGTCAAAAGTCGAATTTTTATAAGTTGAGGATGGCATGAGATACGCTTTACAATGACATAATCTGACGCTGTCAATCCTCGCTTCCTCCCTACTGTTTGCGACGTTGTCAAATCTACACAGCCCTCGCACGAATTTTGAAAGTTCTCTTGGATAAATTTTTATATTCACTCTTGTGTGCGTGACCGCTGCCGAGTTTGTTTCTCCGACTTTTAAGTCGGGGCTCAAAATATTTATAATTATTTAGAATAAAATGTTTGATGGATTTTCACTTTTTAACTCGCTTAAAAAAAATTTAAATGGTTTTTCATTTCATGTTACAGTTAACGGAAATATAACAGATTCGCAGCGATATGCTTTTAATTTCTCTTGGCGTATTTTGTCGGGCTATTTTTTGTCTCCATCATTTTTAGGTATATCGTCAGCGGCTTTTTTTACGGCTTCTTTGTCAGCGGCTTTTTTGTCGGAGTGCCGCACAGAATAGCTACGCATATAAGGTCTGGAGGGAAATTAGTCTCCATAGACTAGGAGTAAAACAGGTGCCCGATAGGCGTGTAATTGAAGTTTTTTTCTAGATCGCTACTGGGATCACTAGTTAAAGTTCTAACCGAGAAGCGGGTAACGAGAGTGTTAACGGTTAGTACCAGCTTTTCAAGATTGTGCAACGATGATTCGACAAGGTTTTATAGACGTTGCCCTCATTGGTGTCAGCCGATGGAAATTCAGTCAAGCCTTTTGCATTCTTTCTCAAGCTTCGGCTGAGTATACCTTGCTAGTGTGATAATAATAAAAAATAATAATGATAACAATGCATTTGTATAGCTCCCTCAGAGAACTGAATGTCTCTCTCTAAAAACTTTACAGATGCTGCATATAAAGCTTTACCAAATATTTGGTGGTAACACCCGCAAGCAGCAAGCACACCGAGCTGCAGATAGGCAGGTACATACATGCACACGAAGGACGAATCTCAAAGACCCACCAAATGCTGTAACAAAATGTGCGTTTTAAGCTTCTTTTGCAATGTCTTCATGTCAGGGGGACGTTGTGACGTTCTTCGTACGTAGTGAGTTCCAGGCTTTGGGAGCATACTCACTAAAGGCACAGTCTCCAACGGTTTCGTGGTTCGCACGACGTATGGCTAAACGATTCGAGTCAGAGCAGCGGGTTGAACGATTCTTCGCCTGGTGGGAGAATAGTTCTGATAGGTATGCTGGAGCCAGAGAATAAAAGGACCTAAAAGTAAGTGACAAAACCTAAAAGTCGATATGCTGCTTGACTGGGAACCAGTGCAGGTCGGCGAGAAGTGGTGTGATGTGGCAACTGCGATGTTCACGACAGACAAGCCTGGCTGCAGAGTTTTGCACCAGCTGTAAGCGCCTGATTGCATAGGCCGGTACACCAGCAAGCAGTGAGTTACAGAAATCGAGACGGGATGTCACAAATGCATGTACCAACTTAGACGTGGTATCCTTATCTAAAAAATTCCGAATTTTAGCAATATTATGTAGCTAAAAGTAGGCAGACTTGACTGTGGAGCTGATGTGGTCGTCTAACGAGAGGTCACTTTGGAACATGACACCTAGATTTTGAGTTGATTCAACTGGAGATATGCTGGCAGAGCCAATTTTGAGCGTCAGCCTTTCCAATTTGTGAATCACACTGGGTTTGCCCATAACTAGTAAGTTAGTTTTATCATCGTTTAGTTTTAGAAAATTTGCTGCCATCCATGTGCGGATGTTATGAATACATGCAGCAAGTGAGTTGAGAGACTTCGAGGTGCTCGAAGGCTGGGAGGGAGCAAAGCAAAGGTACAACTGAGCGTCATCCACATAGAAGTGAAAGCTTAAATTTTGCTTGGCAATCACATCGACAAGAGGGGGAGTATAAATTGTGAAAAGATGTTGACCGAGCACAGAGCCCTAAGGTAGCCCGTACTTAAGAGGTTCTTTAGTTGATCTTCGTCCGTTCACATCATTTTCACATTTTTGGAAAACAGTCCTGCGGCTGACAGAAGTCCTCCTGAGCAATAGGCGACCGACCTGATTCTTGATAGCTAATGTAAGAAACGCATTCTTTAGGATTTACAGTAGTTCCGACAGCTACGGGCTGAGATATATTGACCGTACTAATGGGTCAAGGTTCTCACCTTAGTCGACCGAGCTTCGTGGGCTTGAGCCCTGCGACATATATGAAGCGCCTGGATAGAGAGAGATTCAGTTCTCTTAGGGCGCTGTACAAATAATCACTTTTATTTAAGTATTGCAACATGGGCCGTGCCGTGGTTTTAGCTTCTCTATTGCAGAATAGGATTTATTTAAGCAAAATTAGCAGAAATTTGGAGGCGACCAATGTGAACGTTGTACAGAGAAAACCTGAGGCTCAATACAGAGAAAATCTGGGAAACCTCAACCAGGTGCCCGTAAGTTATCGGAAACAAAACTGTCCCGGTGTGCTTAGATTTTGAAATCGAACCGCTTTTCATTCAGCTGACACTGCTTGACATTGACCTTGCCTAGC
The DNA here is from genome assembly GCA_009760855.2 of Cristatella mucedo. Lineage (NCBI taxonomy): Eukaryota > Metazoa > Bryozoa > Phylactolaemata > Cristatellidae > Cristatella > Cristatella mucedo. The sequence goes on along the minus strand of WPIO01000145.1, from coordinate 656,497 downwards.
GTCGACGCTGAATTCCGCGTAGATTTTCTTTCTTTGTCGCCTTAACGATGTCGAGCTTGTTGCTTTTTTTTGGCATGCGGTAACTCAGTGGCAAAGCTAATGAGTGGGCGAGGCGAGGCGAGGGAGAGAGGGAGGGAGGGAGCCAATGCCTCTCTCCTAGAGCTGGGCGGGGCGGGGCGGGGCGGGGCGGGCGGGCGGGGAACAGCGACCAGAGCTACTCCCTAGTAAACAAATACTAGCTGATTTAACAGCCTCTTTTGTGTAACGACAGAAGAGCCTTTACGGCTATCACCGCCGCTTGTAGTGGCGATAAAGGATCGCCCACCGCAGGATTCGAAGCCACGTCATCGGGACCGAGGTCGTGAAAAGCATCCGCCTTACCTAGTGTGCCATCACGGCTCACCAAATGCAATCGCGCCGACCGTCACCAACGACGAAATTAAATCTTACTTTTTAATTCTACCTAATCTACTGCCACTCGATGAACAGCCACCTAGTGACTGCTGTCAAATAAACTCTACGATCGTCCGATATAATTTGTCATCTCTTTTAGGTCTTGCCACAAACATGGAAATCTTGCGATTCTTGTCCCTAGCTGAAAATCCCGGCTCCGCTCATTTGGGAATATTTAGTCACAGTCTGGTCTAGCGGTTAAGGTGCTCGCCCCGACCAAGGTCTGACTGAAGTCGTGGGCTCGAGCCCCGAGGCATATGTGAAGCGCCTGAATAGAGATTAAGTTCTCTTGGGGCGCTGTATAAATGAATTATATGTATATATATATATATATATATATATATATATATGTATATATATATATATATATATAAATATATATATATATGTATATATATATATATATATATATATATATACAGCCAGTGCCGGTAAGCGATTGTAAAAAGTGAAAAGCGAGAAAGGAAAGAGCACTTTCGCCCAGACTGCGGCTTTACTTATCCCCGCGCGGTTGCAGGTGCCCTCTGAGAAATTGAGCGGCACGGTAGACGGTATTTCAAGGTAGACTACTGTCTTGACTGAGAGTCGTACCACAGCCAGGCCAAGCCGGGTGGTCGGACGGAGTCGCTAGAGTGCTCGCGCCAGTCTGGCAGCTTGAGGTCGCTGACTGGGAGAGACGCTGTTCGAGCGCTGGCGCCCAATCATTCGCATAAATCGGGTAGTTAACTGAACGTATTAAATTGCTCTATTGCGAACTCACAGAGTTCGTCGAGTGAAATTGAAATTGTGCTCTGCGATGTGCGAAGACCGCCAGTCGCTTGAAAATTGCTGCCGGTCGGTTGGTGAGAAAAAGCCGAGCCTCTATGCGTTCGTGCACGGAGATGGCGAATTCATAGATGCGAACCGTCCCCCCCCCAGAAGTCAGTAAACTTACCATTCTTTGGTCGAAAGTAGTACAGCTCGGGCCTTGCTAATTAGCTATCGGTCGCGGAGGCTGCATTTTCCTCTCCAGTAACGATATGGCGAACAACTTCAAGTCGCGTTCGTTACACGCGTGCTACGTGGGCTACTTCATTAATGTCTTTCGGTAGCTGGCACAGCGCTCGTAACGGTTTTAGCCCAATCCGTCATGCGACAACTACCGTGAAAGCCTGAACCTTTGAACCGCATCTAGAGATTTATATGCGCAGTACCAACGTACGCAGTATGCGGATATGGGTATGGGGTATGCGGAACGCGGCAAAACGATAAGTGCCCATATCTTAAGATAAAAAAGTCCCTAGCCACGGTGTAAATAAATCTATTCAACAGCAGCGGAGGTTTACACGTGCCCAATAGCAGCTCTCGTTCGACGCCCAGAGCACCACTAAACTGCTTGGATTAAGGATGTGAGAGGAATTCAGCTGCATACCTCGAATCCTCTGGCAAAAAATACCGACTATTTAGCGACTCGGGCTTGTTGACACCCAACACTAGATTATGATGTGACCGATTTATTGTCGTTACTTTTCGCAGACTCGGCGGTCATAATCTGGCCGATTCGGAACAGCGACGTTCCACTCGCTAGGCAGTAGTGCAGTAATACTTGCAGCGCCTTAAAAAACTCATTATCTGACATATTATTGGAGTTAAATGTGTATGACCATTTTTTTAAAGTTCTTTAATGTGTTAAGGCTTCGCACCCGATCGATGTCTTAACCGACGCCACCACTTGAAATATACGGGCCTATCGCCAATGCGATTTCGTCTGGGCAACAGTGGCTTGCGGTGCCCTATTCGTAACAAAAGCCTATAGAAAGGTCATGCAAAGCTTGATAACTATTAGATGCATCGTATGCGCCCAACGCACAGCACTGTACCATTCGCAGTGGGTTTTTGGCTCACCAAAATCTAGACCCCCCCTCGGATCCGGATGTAGTACCTATACCGTGGCTACCGTTGCGCATGCGCCGGTTTCATCATGGTGGAGCGCTTTCCCATGCTGTGCTATCTAGGCAGCAAGAGGCTTCCCACCCCCGCCTACCGCGCTCTGCGGCTGGTGACGAGAGAGAGGTCAAGCGACTCGTTCGCCCGTTGCCTATGCAAGGAGCCGAAGGACTCGCGCGCGGACTGCAGCTCCGCCGACAGAGCTGGCGCCCGTGAGAGAGCGCGCAGCGCGCACGGCCGCCGCCGTCGTCGGGCTCCGCTAGGCAGACGCGCCGAGTCGGCAGGGCTGGCGCCGCACGCTGCGCACTAAAAAATCTTGCAGATCGCTCCCTTTGCCTGCCGAGGCAATTTCACACGACTCCGCCGTTCCGGCAGGCAAAGAAAGACTACTACCAGATTCTGGGAGTGCCCCGGAATGCTGACGCCAAGGATGTCAAGAAAGCCTACTACCAGGTACGGGCCGCCGCCGCGGCGGCCGCGCAGCTTGAGACGGCGGCGGCGGCCGAACAGTCGCCGCCGCCGATATCATGGCCATCGTGGCCCCGCAAGCGGGCGCCTCTCGCGCCTGTCGGCGGGCGCGCGAGAGGCGGCCCTGCGGACGGCGCGTTCGCTGCTCGTACTGCTCGCTTCTGTGGCGGCGCCAGCCTTCGCCTGGAGCTCTCTCCGCTGTAGCTTGCTAAGAAGTACCACCCTGACACGAACAAGGGAGACCCTAGCGCACCCAAAAAGTTCCAAGAAGTGTCCGAAGCTTACGAGGTAGGCAGGCTGAACTCGTCTGTCTGCATGCGGTGTATGTCTCGTTTACGTGCTGGTTTTGTATGTATTAGTCGAACGATTATCATGGCGCGTGCATGCGTCGCGAGCAGATATGCTGCCTGGTTCCTGGTTTTGGCTTGAATCATTGCCAGTCGTCCATATAGGTGCGCTTACTTTCGTTATCCTCGACGTTGTGACTTGACTCCAGCCTAGTGCTTACAGCTGCCCTCGGTAACCAGGTCTTGGTTAATTGCAGCAGTATACTGGACACCTGCACTGTCGCCGTAATGCTGCTGCTGATGCCCAGTACCGACCTTGATGCCTGACCTGATCGCTCTAAGCTAGTCTAGCATGGGTAGACGTAGTTGATTGTGGCTATTGTTTGGCAAAAACGTTATGCAAAAATGTTAATTTCGTCTGGCTTTTGATAGAACCGGCAGCCAACCTACGTGATTTAATTAGTACATAAGCAGTTCATGTTTAGCACATATAGATGAATATGAGGCGTGTATGCAGTGCCCTAAGAGAACTAAATCTCTTTCTAGGCAAGTTGTGTATGCTGTTAAAGCAGTTTAGTCCATTTATGCCATATACCCTCATATGCAAACACCTTTGGAATATGTCTGCATATGTTGTGAATCTATAGAGAACTTAAGTCATTGGTCTCTGAAGCCACTGGGAGCTGGATGGTGGTAGCCATAGAGGATTTGTCACTGTGCTAGCAATTTTTTGTTATTGTGCTGAGTCCTTGTTTATTCGCTTAGTGAATTTGCCAATGGTTATTAATACGCCAATATATCGAGGTCTATATACATGAGAGCATCGCATTTCTTCATTTATTATCTTCCGACGATTCAGAGCAGTACATATGGTAGAGCATATGTCTATGTCGATGGGCGTGTGTATGGCAAGCTCTATGCCTTATGCATGCAACTGGTGTATGTATGCCTGCGATTTTAAGAGCTTCAGCAGCAAAACAATCAAAAAGGAGCAGTGCAAATCCTTTCGAGGCCGTGCTACAGAAGATTGCTGCTTAACACACCTTAAATTGAATTTTAAATTGTGCTAGCATCGAAAGGCCTACCCTGAGCAGCCGGCTGTGTGTGCAGGGTGGGCTATTTTTTGTTCTACCAATCCCGGATTACTATATTTAATTCATATGAATAGCACCCCAAGAGAACTTAATCTCTATTCAGGCACTTTACATATGCCTCAGTGCTCGAGCCCACGACCTCGGCCAGGCCTCGGTCGGGGGGGGGGGGCCAGCACCTTAACTGCTGGACCAAACCAGCTCGGATTCCCAAGTTGTTCCGTGTGTGACACTAAATCGGTAGGGTGTTGGGTTTTGAGAGAATAGCCCTCGAGAGGGCTACGATAATATTTTGAGAAATTTATTATGCTGTATTTTAGCCAACCTGGTTTTCTCATATTCGGTGAAGATGCATGTTCACCTGCCTGTTGCATTCATGCTGAGAGGCTGTCTTGTTGAGTCGAGTTTAGCTGTGCAGCACGCTTCGAAAGGAGAACCGATGCCTGCTGCCGAGGTAAGCTTTCTTGCAGACAGTCGTCCCATTAATTTTCTGCTCAGTGGTCTGTGTGTAGTGCTTTCTCAGCACTTGCCTCTTGCACCTCAAATAGTCTGCAATGGAATAGCGTCAAGCTTCGGTCAGTGGGCCGCCCCCCAAAGCGTAGTGGCTCCTGGGGGAGGGGTTACAAAATGGGATATACAGCTCCTCGCCTGACCCCTTGCACAGTAGTCGGGTTGCTGGCTCCTCCAACAATTGCTGCCTGCAGGGATGTGTATGATTGCCATAGCGATTGATAGATTGCCAGAATCTACCTCCGTGACACCTGGTCTCAATAAAGCAAGTGACTGGCATTTTCTGCTACGATGAGGTGGTCTGAGCTTATACTGGCAAATTCTGGTGTGAATGAGGTTTATCCTCTAGAAGTAAGGTGATATGCATTGCAGCTGCATGCCGTCAGCGGGCAGATGCTTACTCTCCATTAAGTTGTGTTTCATTAAGTTGTGTTGCTCTTCTCTGCGGCAGGTCTTGCTTAGTGTCTGAGGCCAGACCTCAGTGAGTTTCTCTGTAATGTGTCTTCCGTCGAACCGCGTAGCAGTGACACCATTTTGGTCTGCCGAGCCTCACCTTTTTTACTAGCATGGCCAGCTTCCGGTGAATGCCTCACGGTCACTTCAGATGTGATCGTGTGAACGTGTGGATGGGGAAGGCAGTAGCTGGGTCGCAGAGGCCGTGCACATACTCTGCCACTGCCCATGCACGTCGTAGTTGCTCGCCCTATGTCCCACTCTGCCGTAGCAGCTCCATATTACATAGCACGTACGAAGCACACATGTAGACTGCTCGCAGGTTGCCAGTATCATCCGGGGACATTGAATGAAATCATGCGAGACTCACCGTCGGTTGCTGTGCAAAAGACACGGGACTGAGTGTGGCTGGCTGCTGAACTGTTCTGTTGGGTGGTTTTACTTTTTTTTTTTTTGGTGCAGCCTAAGATTGGTTAGAGTTTGTGAGCCTACATCGAGGTGGTCTGTTTTTCTCAGCCAATCGGCTATGCCGACCTGGCCTCGGCCCTCATTGTGGTTTCAAGTAGTAGTCTGCCATGACCCTCCCTACCGGCACCAGAGATGCCCTTAACTAGCTTAAATTTTGTCATCAGCCTTGGAACCGGGCATGGAACCTCAACGTGACCTTTTGACGTATTTCAATGTGAGACCAGCCTGTCACCAGCAGTCGCCTGGATTGTTCTTACTTCCGGTGCTGCATAATCGTGACTTGTCAGCCTTCCCCGTTTTGTGTGTGGACATTACGTGGTAGCATCAACTCGCTGTTGCCAGCACCATTCAGTTGAATGTCTAGGAGAGTGCATTTTTATGTAATGCCTTTGCAATTGAATCGTCGTTGTTACCGTAGGTGTTGAGCGACGATGCCAAGAGGAAGCAGTACGACACGCTTGGTACTGCTCAGAATATGAGAGGTGGTGCTGCGGGTGCACAAGGGTTCGGTCAAGGTGAGATGAGTGGCTCAGTTTTTTATCTTGGCTCAGATTCGTGAGCAGCCAGTTTGTAGACAGCTTGCTTTGTAAGTTGTTGCTAACCACTACCGTGAGTAGTAGCTGACCATTGCATGGCTGAACTCATTCAGCTTCTGCTGGTGGTGGAAAGTCGTCCTGTGATATTCGTGGTTAATTGCATGGGTTGTCGAGGTGCCCTTTGCTGTCTAGTTCAGCGAGCTGGGCGCTAAGCTGCATCGCCTTACTGTAACTGCTGCCTGCTCAAGCCTTTCTCATGCTTTTATATCTATGGTTCCAAAAAATAATGCTGATCGTGGAATACAGTAACACATGCATCCTCACATTTTGTGAGCTGCTGTCTGTGTCAGTCGAGCATTCAAAGGATGTGCGAGAATCCGGTTTGTGCTTGATTGATATTTGCATGCTTGCTTCGAAAAGACTTGGGCTCGAGTTCTTTGCTCTGGTACGCGGTCTACTGGATAAGCAATTCACTGCATCATGCCAAACCTATGAAGATCCAAATCCATTCAAACACAACCGTGCAGTTGCTATGGGAGGACTGCCTGTCTGCCATTTGCTCCTATCACCCTATGCAGAAAGGCACCTTGTGGAGTTATTGACAGAATGCTAGCTAGCCTGCTGGAGCAGTTATGATGAGGCACTTGCCACTAGGACTTTGACTGGACTGGAGAGTCGTGTTTAATCAAGCAGATTATGCACCGTGCAGTTGATCTAACAAATCTAACTATCTATCTGATCTAGACACAAATGGAAATACAAATAGATATGTAGTTACTTGTGCACATCGAAACTTGCATTTCAGTGAACCTGTCCTTTGGATAGATGGGTTCTAAAGAAGTTTTAAGCATTTGGGTAAATGGGCTCACCAAAGAGTGTCACGTAGACGAACAGCAGCTTGTTTAGTAGTGCAGCAAACTCCGTGAGGCTGGATTCGTGAATTTGGGGTTCCGGTCAAGTAGGATAGGTCAACTAAAAAGACCTCGCTGTCTAGCAAGAGCACCACACCCTGCCACTAAACTTCGCATGTCTGCTGCATCTAATAAATGCAGTTTCACTTTGAATAATTGCATAGCTATGGGGGTTTTTAATAGTAAGAGTTAATTTCAAGAAAATGCTGAGATTTTTTTCAACAATCAAATCTTTTAGGGTGCATTTCAAAAGACAAACGTGTTAATAATGAGATCTGAAGCGTTGACGATTTTAACAAAGAAGGAAAACTTTATTTAAAAAAGTGATTAGGCAAAACATGTCTAACCCGGAAGTAAACCAGAAGCAACATAACGTTATTTCGAAAATTTACCTATATGATGTACTACTTGTGTCCCACCTTGTTGAACCTTTGTACATCGAATTGCATGTTTGCAGCTTGTTGAGGTACACCCGTGTGTCTTTCAGACAACCTCATTTACAGTATAGCTTTGTTTTTTGAAAATTGCATAGCTCAGCCAATACTTATTGGGCAGATCAACGTGAAATTTCAAATGTGAGTCCAGCTCTACCTGTACATCACTGCAGCAGTTCTTTTCTGATGTCGGCTGAATAACTTTTGCTATGCATATTTGCATTTTTGCATAATATAAAATGCCAGAATGTTTGAGCGCGCATATAGAAAACGTGGTTCTACGGCTCTGATGAATGCCTGGTCGTAGTATTGATCGTGACCTGTTATCGGCTGACGTACCAGCATCTGGCCTGCTCTGTTCGTCAGGTTTCGGAGCCTCGGTCGACCCTGAGGAGCTGTTCCGTCGCATCTTTGGGGAAGCAGGTTTTCGCATGCCTGGTTTTGGCGATTACGAAGAATCGGTCAGTGGCTTTGCTCCAGCGCAGGAGGTATGTAAACTTTTGCGAAATAGCACGTTGGCTCATCCTTGCATGTGAGCGCTGGCCTGCCCTGTCTGTCGGCTTCAGTTGATGGCCACTTGTTTTTGCCCAACTACACGGCCCTCCAAAAGTTTCTACCGTCGTGGTCCATCGATCTGTGTTCGGTTGTTGCTAATGCTAATGTATTCGAGTAAGTCATTGCTATACACTGATTCATAAATTGTAACAATCTGTCAGTACAATTGTGGCCTTAAATCGAAGTTTGCTACGTTTGACTTAGTGAGCAAATGTATTTGCCGGCAACCGAGTCAGTGGTTTCCATGTAAACAGGTGGGCAAGTTTGCTCGCATGACTACTCCATTCCACCTTGGAGACCGTCCAGCAAAACCTATTTTTGGCCCATTTCATCACCGACGATGCCTCTGCCAACGATGAGCTAAGGTACCCGGATGTCTCCTTGACCTGTTGGGACAAGCTCACGCCTTATTGACGCTCGGTGCGCGACCAGACCATGCCGTCAGTTGCAAAGCTTTTTCTGAAGGTAAAAGTTCTTGATGTCACTGCACGGAGATGGCCATTCTAATCGAGAAATCGCGAGGTGGCTGAAGATCTCTGAGGGCACTGCTAGGAACACTATTAGGAAACATCTGGACTACGGTAGCACAGAGGCACTGCCTCGTTTGGGTCGCCCTCAAGTAACTTCCCCGAGAGACTATTGGCTCTTCAACAGCATGGCTGTGAAATTCAGACAGGTTTGCCACTGCTAAAATGCACTGCCAGAGTCTCTGCCAAGCTACCTGAACGGTTGTAAGCCAAAATACAATGAGAAGACGGCTTAACGAACAAGGACCACACTCGTTGCCAAGTGCAAGACATTGCTGGCTTTCTGGCGCAAAGAGAGGTTGGATTCTGCTTGCCGATACCAGCACTGGAGAACTGTGCAGTAGAGCATAGTACAAAAGTATGAAGTATGTTTGCCAGCAAATAGGTGAAGTATACATCGACGGTTGTTTGCAAAAGACAGTGAAATGTGGTGGTGGAAGTGTAATGGTGTGGTGTTGCTTCTCAACTTCCGGTGCTGGGCGTCTGCACAGAATTCGAGGAATCATGAATCAGAAGGTCTATCTCGACATTGTACAGAATGTTCACTTGCCATCTGCTTGCACTTCGCACGGGCTCGATTTCTGTTGCCAGCGTGACAATGATCCGAAGCACACTGCTACTGCAGTAAAAGAGTTATTCACAAACCATGTGGACTACGGCTTCGAGACAATTGAGGCCATGCAGTGGCCAAGCCAAAGCCTGGACTTGAACCCAATAGAGCATCTGTGGGACAAAGTAGGATCCTAGTTCTGCCACTCATGAAACTCGACGAGTTCTTTGAGGTTTCAAAGGATTGCTGAGCATCAATTCCTTCAGAAACATGCCGGGAGCTGGTGGAGTCGATGCCGAGACGATTGGGCAGTTAAATAAATAAATACAAGCTGATTTAACAGCCTCTTTTTGTATAGCGACAGAAGAGCCTTGACGGCTATCACCACCGCTTGCAGCGGCGATAAAGGATCGCCCACCACAGGATTCGAACCCATGGCCTCGGGGCCGAGGTCGTGAAAAGCAACCGCCTTACCTAGTGAGCCATTACGGCTCAGTTATCAAAAATCGTAGTGCCTCGACAAATTATTTATTGTACCAAATAAACTGTGTGTAATTATATATTTCTTAGCTTTTCTGCACTATAAAAACTGCAGGAGTTAGATCCAATCTAAATCGTGTTTTGAGTAAAATAGTGGATTGGTAGTAGGTGTGTAGAAACTTTTGGAGGGCAGTGTATGCCCCCTCGTTTAGCTTTTTGTCTGGATGGCTCATCATCACCCGACTTCTTGTGACCATTAAGGGAGCCTAGTTCGACTAGAGCAGCTGAAGTTGGAAATCGTGAGAAAGAATTCGGTCTGCTAGGCCCCCTTCACCCACTAGTCCTGGGCTTCCTAGAGTGAATGGGAGAGGAATGTGGCATCTTTATTGGCACTTTATGCACTCTGGAAAGGAAGCATGTTAAAATTGGTTAGTGATAACATGTATAGTATCAGCACACAAGAGCATGCAAAGGACACTTAAAGCGGACAGAGCAAATGCTGTAAATGCTGTGAGGAACAGGTGGATTTTTAGCTTAACTTGTGCCAGATGAGCAGGGGTACGATGAAGCATCATATTAATTTGAGATCAATCGGAGCAAGCAAGCGAGTGACGGAACCTTGAAGTCGGTTCACTGTTCGATGGGAATTCACTGCAGGTCGGTGAGAAGTCACGCTTTTTTGCGCGGAACTCCTAAAGCACGGTCGTGCCACTCGTTCTGACCGGGCTCAGCGGGGGCTCTCCACGTTAGACGTTGCTGTTTGCACTTTTAGCAGCTGGTGAAATTTCCTTCCGCCTTCGATACGGTGCAAGTGAGTTTGGAGAGGGAAAGCTCGATCGTGTGGGTGCCTTGGTTTCGATCACGCCTATCTCTCCACTCCCTTCCCTCCTCAGCTGGTGCTGCGACATTCTCTCTCTCTCTCTCTCTCTCTCTCTCTCTCTCTCTCTCTCTCTCTCTCTCTCTCTCTCTCTCTCTCTCTCTCTCTCTCTCTCTCTCTCTCTCTCTCTCTCTCTCTCTCTCTCTCTCTCTCTCTCTCTCTCCACCCACTCTCCAACTCGGCTGAGCCCGGAGATGCCACTCAATCTGTTTGCATACTGCCATAGCTGCCGGCGGAGCTGCTACTTGACATTGTGAGTCATAGGATCCGGCAGTGGCCTAGAGCTTTTATCTTTTGTGCGACATGCATGTAGACAGGAGAAAGAGGCAGAATGGTTCATGGAGTCTTCACTCTTGCTGTAAGTATATAATAATAATAATGTACTTCATTCTATGGCTCCAGCCTATCTGTCTGATATACTACCCCATCAGGCCAAGCATCGTACCACCCGCTTTTCGGAATCCAACAGTCTAGAAATACCTCGTACAAACCTCAAATTCTTTGGAGACCGTGCATTTAGTTCATGTTCCCAAAGCCTGGAACTCCCTCCCGACCTGCGTCAGAACATCCCCTGACCTGACCACATTTAAAAGGAACCTAAAAACACCTATTTAGGACAGCATTTAGTGGGTCCCTGTGATTCGTCCTTGATGTGCTTATGCGTGCTGACACTGTGCATGCTGCCACTAACCACATTTGCATGCTGACCCTGTGCATGTCACCCCTAACCATATTATTCATTTCGTTTGTTTTTCAAGCATGATTTTACTTACCATTCAATTGCATTTAACTTTACAGCAAATGTAAAGCGCCTAGAGAGAGATTAAGTTCTCTGAGGGCGCTTTATCACGTGAATTATTATTATTATTATTTTTACTATTACTTGATAAAGCGCCCTCAGAGAACTTAATCTTTTACTAGGCGCTTTACATTTGCTGCAAAGGGAAATGCAATTGAATGGTAAGTAAAATCATGCTTGAAAAACAAACAAAGGGAATAATATGGTTAGGGGTGACATGCACAGGGTCAGCATGCAAATGTGGTTAGTGGCAGCATGCACAGTGTCAGCACGCATAAGCACGTGATGGACGAATCATAGGGACCCACTAAATGCTGTCCTAAATAGGTGTGTTTTAAGTTCTTTTTAAATGTGGTCAGGTCAGGGGATGTTCTGACGCAGGTCGGGAGGGAGTTCCATGCTTTGGGGGCATGCGAACTAAATGCACGGTCTCCAAAAGATTTGAGGTTTGTATGAGTTATTTCTAGACTGTTGGATTCCGAAAAGCGGGTGGTACGATGCTTGGCCTGATGGGGGAGTATGTCGGAGAGATAGGCTGGAGCCATAGAATGAAGGGACCTAAAAGTGAGCGACAAGACCTTGAAGTCAATCTGTTGCTTGACTCGTAGCCAGTGCAGGTCGGCGAGAAGTGGAGTAATGTGGCAACTGCGACGCTCACGACAGACAAGCCTAGCTGCAGAGTTTTGCACCGGCTGCAATCGCCTGATCGCACATGCTGGTAGGCCAGTAAGCAGTGAGTTGCAGAAGTCGAGACGAGATGTCACGAATGCATGGACCAACTTAGACGTGGTATCCTTATCTAAACAAGCCCGAATTTTTAGCAATGTTATGAAGCTGAAAATAGGCAGCTTTGACCGTGGAGCTGATATGGTCGTCTAACGAGAGGTCGCTTTGGAATATGACACCTAGATTTCGAGCTGATTCGACAGGAGATATGCTGTCGGAGCCAATTTTGAGCGTCAGCCTTTCCAATTTCTGAATCACACTGGGTTTACCCATAACTAGTAAGTTAGTTTTATCATCGTTTAGTTTTAGAAAATTTGCTGCCATCCACGTGCGGATGTCATCAATGCATTCAGCAAGTGAGTTTAGAGAATTTGAGGTGCTCGAAGGCTGTGAGGGATCAAAGCAAAGGTACAACTGAGTGTCATCCGCATAGAAGTGAAAGCCTGGATTGTGCTTGGCAATCACATCAGCAAGAGCGAGAGTATAAACCGTGAAAAGAACCGGACCTAGCACAGAGCCCTGAGGTACTCCATATTTCAGAGGTACTTCAGATGATCTTTGTCCATTCACGTCAATACACTGGAGTCTCCCACTGAGATAGGACCTGAACCACTGCAGAGCAGTGCCAGTGATGCCCAGGCGAGATGAGAGGCACTCTAGAAGAACTTTGTAATCGATGGTGTCAAAAGCTGCCGAAAGATCGAGCAAAACAAGCTGAGACACTCTAGCCATGTCTGCATTCCTAAGTAGGTCGTTGTGTACCTTAAGCAATGCTGACTCTGTGGAGTGATTAGCTCTAAAGCCGGACTGGAACTTACTAGCAAGGTGTGAGGTTTTGATATATGAGTTTAGCTGGTCTGCCACGACCCGTTCGAGTGTCTTTGATAGAAATGGTAGAAGGGAGACTGGGCGGTAGTTGCTCAAGTTCTCTTGGTCAATTTTTGCTTTCTTGAGGAGAGGCCTGACTACAGCTTTTTTGAAAGGTGCTGGGACATGACCTGAGGCTAATGACATATTAATGATGTTAGTTATGCATGGCAGCAGCAGATCAATGCAACTTATTAGCAGGACAGTGGGAATAGGGTCCAGAGGACTTGTTGTCTTCTTTGATTTCGATACGAACTTTAGGACTAGATCACTAGTGACCTGCTTAAATGTAGACATTGAGGTGCAGCCAGGAATCGGGTAACAGCATTCTAGTGGGGATGTTGTCATCGCAGGGATGGATTGATAGCATCGATGTCAAGGGTCTTGAGGTTTCGCGATTCACAGGTTATTTTAGAGGAGGATGTGGGCACACACTGTAGATTGAATGAGATCTGCATGTGGTCAGATAAGCAGGATTTGGTAATAATTGGTGATGACAGAGTGCAGTTGAATGAGAAAATCTGGTCGAGTGTGTGACCCTTGATGTGGGTAGGGCCATGCACATGAGCCACAAGAGACAATGAGTCAGTCAATGCACGAAATTCGGTGCTGAAAGCGTCAGATAAGTTATCAAAGTGAACGTTGAAATCACCCATAACGAGGAAGGATCGATTTCTTGCACACAGAATCGAAATGAGATCGGAGAAATCTGAGATAAAGGAGGATTTGGTACCTGGTGGGCGATAGATTACTGCCACTATCAGTAGCTTGTTTTCGGGTGAGACCAAGACAATTGATTCAAAAGACTGCTTCGAGGGTACTGCAAATGGCTTGAAGTTGAATTTCGAGCGCACGATAATAGCAACTCCACCTCCAGTTTTGATTGATCTAGGGGTGTGAAAGAACGAGAAACCGGATGGAGTAGCAACCGGATGGAGTAGCGTCTTTAATTGTCGGGCAGTTTATCGATTTCAGCCAGGTTTCAGTTAGGGCGAGCAGGTCGATACCATTTTCAGAAACGAGGTCGCTTATTACCAGAGGTTTGTTGCACATTGAGCGAGGATTCCAAAGGCAAGCGTTAAGTCTGGCCGATGGGGTTACAACAAGCCTGATGACCACTAAGTTAGAGAGATTTACAGTGACGCATGTGGGGGAGCGTGCTGAGCGGTTCGAGACAATGCTAGGAATACCAAACAAGCGGGTACTCTGCTCGCAGTTCCCGCCCAACGAGCAGCGTCTGAGCTGGCGGTTCCGCCCACCGCGGCGGCTACGGGTGCTTTTCTTTTGTTAATGCATAGTTCATGAATCTTAGCAACAACATTCATATCTAGGAATGCATTTGATCTACGATGACGAAGCGATAACAGCTGCTGATGATCATAACTAGCATGCAGGTTACTAGCCGCCGGCGTAGCTAAGGAAGCCGCTGGCATGGGAGACCCAGCAGCCCGAAGCGATAAGCGTTTAGATGTCCATAGGCACGTAATTTCTTACGCGCTACGGTCAAATAACAATCACAATAACTTGAAACAGGTCTTAGCTGTATCGTTTCCGTATACGATGTTCACAAGAACTTCGGTTTTCGGAAGATTTCTGCAACGAACACGAACGCACGTTAGAGCGCTGACCGTGTGGGCAATCCTTCATGTTTGCCTTAAGAGTGAGCTAGCGATTTGTGATAACGACTGTCACAACCATCATCTGAGCAAATGGAAGGTGCTCCTGACTGGCAAACAGCTGAAAGACCGTGGGCCCAGCATATTGCTCCACACCATGTTGGCTCTTGAGTGCCTTTAGAGCAGAGGTCGGCAAACTCTGGCCTAGCTTTCGCTTCAGTCCGGCCTAGCGGCCCCCTAGTTATTTATTGATGGATCCGGCCTAATTGAATTGTCAAGGTTTTTTTCCCTTCACTATAGAGGTTTTTTTTACTTTGACGAGTATTCCAACTAACGAGTTTTCGAGGCACGAGCTGTCTCTCGGCTACGTTTTGCTATGAGTTGAGAGCTAACTGTTATTGTGCTTGATTTTGCTTCGCGTGTTTTGCAGTATGATTTTAGACCTGCGACTGCTTTGCACACGTCTAGCGGCAGCAGCCCTTAGCCGTGACGTGATTTGCGCCAGAAAGTGTTAGGGGCAGAGTGGGTGTGGTCTCTTCTGGCCTAGTGTGCCTTCTTGACCTCCTGAAATGGCCCAGTAGTCCGAAAAGTTTGCCGACCTCTGCTTTAGAGCATGCAGCTGCAGCTGATTTGTTGCGCTGATTCCCCTGTGGCTAAGAGCCCTCAGCTCAAAAAGAATTGAGAGCCGACGGACATGTCATGCCAGTGGCTGCGTTTGGCTGCTGCACAAGTGTAGAAGGCCAACCGACGAATCCAACTATGCTGTGGCAGCGCAGCTTGCAAGCAAGTGGCAAGATGTCGTCGCACCACAGCCATGTGTATATATTCGGCTCTTTGCTTGGTGCTTGCAGGTGAAAATGAGTTTGACATTTCAACAAGCTGCTAGAGGAATCAATAAGGACATATCTGTCAATATTCTCGACACTTGCGCCCGTTGCGAAGGACGCCGCTGTGAGCCCGGCACAAAGGCAACACGGTGTCATTACTGCAATGGGACTGGCATGGTAATGCCCGGCATCTGTTTGGTCCTGTAGTTTTGAATTTGGTGGAATTGCGGTTGTGTCTATTGATTTTTTTCTTTCAAAATAGCCCCATTATCTTGCTTTTTTTCTTCTTACTCTTGGCCAGCATGCATGGATATTGTTGTGCTGTGGAATCATTGTATTTACCCACAGGGGGCGCTGCATCTGTCCTGGGGGGGGTCACCTGCCTACCATAGAAGGCTTTTCAGTTGGGTTTATTAACATCCGTTCGAAAGAATACTACTTGTTAGTATACCTATTGCTGCGATTCATTCCAGTTCCTCATTTGAAGTGCAGCCTTGCCGAAGCAGACTATGGAGTTGTCAGCGTTTTTTCCATTTGTTGGTTCTTAGTAGATATTTTTTGCTGTATGCTAGCAACTGGTTCAGCCGCTACCGTGTGCGGTGCTAAACGCTGGGCATATTGCACCTTCAGGAGACCATCAATCAAGGATTTTTTATGATGAAAACGGCGTGCAGATACTGCCAGGGCACCCGAGAGCTGATAAAGAACAAATGCGTCGAGTGCAGCGGCAAGGGACAGACGATACAGCGCAAGGTCGTTACGGTTCCTGTGCCTGCCGGTATGCCTCTACCACCTCGGTGAATTTCCGCCACACCAGTGTCAGATGCTCTACATGCTGCAGCCTAGCCGCCGACCCGCATGGTCGCGGAGGCGAAGCTGCAGTTAGAAGCACCGTGTCGTCGTTGCGCAGTACCACTCTGCTACCGTGTCTTCTCCATTTGTAATATGGTGCTGTGCGCTCCTCCTCGGACAATGCTGCACATGCGATCGCTGTCGTGACAGCAGCTGCTGTCACGATGTCTGTTGGCTTGAATGGATTCCATTAAGGTAGAGAAACGAGCCCCTTTGCTGTTAGCGACTACTTCCGTCCCATCGGGCCATGCTTTCACTCCCTTTGATGTACTGGGCTACCAAGGGGGTGAGAGGGATTGGTACTGTGCAACTGGAATGCTGTGCTGTCTATTAGGAAGTGGGAGGTGGGTCGATCCTATTGTCGATTGATTGGGGAAGCAGCCATGATAATAATAATAATAACAATGCACTTGATAAAGCGCCCTCAGAGAACTCAGTCTCTTTCTAGGCGCTTTACATTTGCTGTAAAGTGAAATGCAATTGAATGGTAAGTAAAATCATGCTTGAAAAACAAGTGAAATGAATAATATGGTTAGGG
The DNA here is from genome assembly GCA_009760855.2 of Cristatella mucedo. Classification (NCBI taxonomy): domain Eukaryota; kingdom Metazoa; phylum Bryozoa; class Phylactolaemata; family Cristatellidae; genus Cristatella; species Cristatella mucedo. The sequence continues at coordinate 639,746 of WPIO01000145.1, read as the reverse complement.
GTGACATGCACAGGGTTAGCATGCGAATGTGGTTAGTGGCAGCATGCACAGTGTCAGCACGCATAAGCACGTGATGGACGAATCATAGGGACCCACTAAATGCTGTCCTAAATGGGTGTGTTTTTGTGCGCTGGCTCTTACGTTTTTATGCTTTTGTGGGTGGTGTAAAGGCAGAGCCGGATAGAGTGCAATCTTTTGACCTAGGCTTCCTTCCTTCCTTCCTTCCTTCCTTCCTTCCTTCCTTCCTTCCTTCCTCCTTCATTGGCAGCTGTCTCAGCCTCTCGCTTGCATTGTTTTAATTGCTGCTCATCTCATGTTGGGGGTCGTTGTAGGAGTGGAAGACGGTCAGACTATGAGGATGTCAATAGGAAATAGTAATAGGGAGCTCTTTATTCAGTTCAAGGTGAGCCAAGTCACTGTTTTCCTACTTCTGCCTGGCCACGTTTGGCCTCGGAATGCTGTGCAGCTGGCTGCCATAGTGAGCTATGCGTGTAGCTCGAATGCATGCCACGTAGTGGCTGTGTTTGCATCTTCAGTGACTGTGGGACGGTTACTCGGCAGGGCACTGTGCTAGTGTACGGTGTTGGCACACGTGCGTATGGTGTTGGCACACGTGCATACGTGTGAGGTCAACTCTCTTTGTCTCTCTCTCTCTCTCTCTCTCTCTCTCTCTCTCTCTCTCTCTCTCTCTCTCTCTCTCTCTATCCTATCTCCATCTCTCTCTATCTATCTATCTCTCGTGGCTTGGCTAGCACTCTTGCTGCTTCTATGGCTTGTCTTCAGCTGCAAGCTCTGCTTAACTATGTCATCCTTAAGAGCTCCCGACATCATTCTGCCATCGAGTGGTCGGCTGTGCACGTCGGTTAGTTGCCGAGCCCTCTATTGCACCCCTTTTTTGATAGTATCATGTGTGTGTGTGTGTGTGTGTGTGTGTGTGTGTGTGTGTGTGTGTGTGTGTGTGTGTGTGTGTGTGTGTGTGTGTGTGTGTGTGTGTGTGTGTGTGTGTGTTGGCTGATTTAACAGCCTGATTTGTATATCGGTAGAAGAGCCTTGACGTCCATCACCACCACTTGCAGTTGGCAGTAAAGGTCCCACTGAAGGATTCGAGCACCTTCCTCTTGGGTTATCACGGCCCTTGGCGCCCATGTTGGATGGGCGCAGATGTTAGTCTGCTTAGTGGAGTAGGCAGCCGTGTACCTGTCTGTTCATTGGCATGCTCACCTGCCTCATCGATTTGCTTGATCTCGTAGACCCTGTGCTTTGCCCAGTGCCCTCAGGGGCTAGCTGCTTTGCTTGACCCTCCTATCTGCTGCAAGTACGGTGTGATCCCGCATCATTCTCAACAGCCGAGCGAGGTATTCGAGTGAGTTTTCCTATCAGTCTTCTTTCGACCAACCGATCCCTGTTCGTTATGTGCTGGCAAGCCTTGGAGTGCTGGGCAATGCCGCATTCAAGCATGGTGTACTGTTTAGCCCTACCTCCTCCTCCCTCCCTCATCCTCTTCTTCCACCGCCGCCCGCCCCCCCCCCCGACCATTGGTCAAATGTTAGGATGGCCTGTGCTGTCTATTCGATGTCAACTGACGCGACAGCCGGCTATGTTGTGCCTGCTGATCGGTGGTTAACTGTTATGTACTCTGTTGTAAGCGTCCCATTAATGTGCATCGCGAGTCCTAACCTATAGAGCTTATGATGGCAAATGAATGGTTGTAGAGTGTGTGTCGGCCTCGATTAATTTACTTCATGCTCTGTTGTTGATCTCTAGCTTATTTAGCTTGCTGTTTCTTGAAATGTTCAGTCCTGTGGCATGCATGAAAGTCGTCGTGCACTCTTTTTTATTCTGTCGGGATTTGATTTCTCTTCTAGGTTGAGAAGAGTGCCGTGTTCCGTCGTGAGGGTGCAGACGTGCACTCGGATGTGACGATCAGCGTTGCCCAAGCAGCTCTTGGCGGCACCGTAAAAGTACCTGGTGTCTATGAGGACTTTATTCTGAACGTATGCCTCTGCAGCAGCCGCGTGTGAAAATGTGCTAGCAGTGCTGTGCGTAAAAAAAAACTTTTATCTATGGTAGTAGATTACATTGAAGATTTCGGTGAATTACTTTGACTTGCTTTACGCAGGCATTGTGGAAGGATCCTATCATTCTGTTCTGTTCTTCCGTTTGGTACAGTGGGAGGCAGACAGCTTCTTAAAAAAAAAATGGCACTTAGCATTGCTTTTGTCTCCATAGGCTACTTGATTAAAATCATGACACGCGTCTAGCAGGGTGATCGGCATCACCTGGCAAACAAGCATGTATGACAGCAAACGCCTTGCCTACCACTAGCTAGCTGTTCTTTCCAGATGGAACGTTCACCTTGATGTGTTTTCTGTCGTGTGTCCTTTTCCAGGCTATCGTCAGGAGTCATTCGGGGTTCTACATGCGAGTAAATTAATATCCCGATCGCAGGCCGTGAAATTTTTACATAATAAGCACCCGACTTGTAGGCGTGCTTTTTGTTCGCTGTTCATAGAGTGCCTCCCTGCACCTTGCTTGGTCGCTAATTTCAACAACCGTGATCACAGGCACCGTATTGTTGATTGCTTTGGTGCTACCTTTGGTCTGCAGCTCTGCCGCGTCTGTAGCAGACTCGCTTTACTAATCGCTTCTTCGCTGGATTCGTCGACATTGTGGCTGCTCATTGCAATTTGGCTGGGACTTTGCTGTGATGCTTCTGTTGCCTGCTTTCGCAGCAAGTGTTTCAATTTCACGGTGCACTTCCCTTTAGGTATCGCCTGGAACTCAGTCGCACACGCGCATTCGACAAGCTGGTAAGGGCATACGCCGACTGGAGAGCTCGGGCTTTGGAGATCACTATGTGCATATCAAGATTAAAGTGCCAGAGTAAGTGCGATTGCAGCTTATGGCTAGAGCTCGATCGTGTGTCACATTGGTCTGCCGACGATATCAAGCTGCTTCGACTAAAAACAGTCCTGCAACTCCTGTTGCTGCCCTCCGGCTGACTGACTGCCGCCGATGGGTGCATGTACTCTTTAGCAACTGGTCTGTGCGGCGCCTGGTTTGTGTTGCTTGGTGCATGCTAGTTATTTGTATGCTTAGATATCATTCATCCTAGTCTTTGATACGCCCACCGATCGGCCAACAAGTGAAGCTATCGAGCTGTTTGTGCCATTAAGCTGCCAGAAGCAGCCGTATTGTATTTTTGAAAAGGACGCAGTAAGCCACCGTATTTGGGCCTCTAGTGTGGCTGCACTGAAAATAGAAAGCTCCCCACTTTTTTGGAGGCTATTTTAAGCTTGCCCTCATACTTGGGCGTTCGGCAGTTGTGCGCGAACTGTTTTGCAGGGTTTTACCTTTTGTGAAAGCATGCAGGTACTGTCTTAGTGCTTGGATTGGTCTGGCACTTCGTGCCCATTTTCAACCCCAGAGGGCACTTGGGCTAGCCACTCCATCTCGGCAAAGTCTGGGCTGCTGTTGGTATTAGTTAAGCCGAATTTGGGATTGGCTTTAAAGCCAGCTCTGAATAAGTGTCTAGTCATTTGCTGTTGCCTTGTACTCTTACAGGGCATCAAGGCTCAGATCTACCACCTAAGAGACTGCATGAATCACAGCTGCAATCAAGGGAAATGGCAGTGCTAGTAGTTAGTTAATTTTTGTATTGATAACTGATGCTGCCGATTGCTCCATCCTGCTATCACTTTGCTGAACCCATACTTCTCTACCAAAGTCGGCAACCTAAGCCAGCCATAGTTGTAGCCGTCTGAAGAGCGTCAACATCACTGTGAAGATAAAGAGACGTCTATTTTGTGTTCTGAACTTGGTCGCGCCGGTTCTTTTCTGTCCAGATTTTGGTTCGGGTCTAATGTTCCTAGCCAAGCAGTCAAAATTAGTTAGTTGGTATTGCTATTGCATCTGGGTTTTTCGATATCGAAAAATCAACCCAAGAGGACGTCTCTACCACATCTATCATCCCCACCACGTCTGTCGTTCTTGAGCAACGATAGCTATTGCTTTGATGTGTTAAGTGCTATATGAATTTCGTTGACATTTCAACTGATATTTATATTTTACCTGTTGCATACAGTTGGAAAATTCAATATTCTGGTATGTTCGTGGCCCAGCACTGTATGCAATCTATCTAGGGCTGTGATAATGTATTGGTTGTATATTGGCCAAAGGTCTACATGCTTGTATTTACATGAGTGCAATTGCTATTGTATGTATTTGTCTGCCTTTTATCGTTTTTTAATTAGTTAGCTATTGCATTCTCATTTCTGTGCCGGACTGTTTTCTCTTGTGATGCCTTCATTGGCATGACCAGGTGGTTCGTTTGGACTATCCCGAATAGTTGTATCCGGCGGCTTGCCACCAGACTTAGCCTTCATAGTTCAGCCTTCCTGTGATTGGCTGCATTTGATGATATCAAGATAGCATTAGTAGAGGTTTACCCATCGGCCGAGACTAGCATCGCAGTCAATCACATTGGCCCACTTCCTGCTGTGATCTTTGTCATTACTTTGTTTGCTGTGCTGGGAGATCCCGTGAGATAATGTAGGATATTCTTGACTTCTTGTCCAGGAGGCTAACTGCCAAACAGAAGGCGTTGCTGCTTGCATTTGCCGAAACCGATGCAACTGCAGACGGGAGTGTGCAAGGCGTCACCCAGACTGACAAAGGTATCTTTTGCTGCTTGGCGACGTAACTGCTGCACTCTTTGCTGTAGTCTGGCTTTTTTTATCGCTGTCGTCTCACCATGTTACCTTCCGATCGTCTTGTGTGAGTGTGCGAGGCACACCAGTAACAGAAGGGTAGCCATGCTCCAGGCGGATGTGACCGTCGATCCCCTAGTGCTCGCCCTTACCTAGGGCGACGGGGTAGTGCGCCTGTCTGTCGAACGTGTCTGCTTGCGACGCTGCGTAGATCCTTACCTGCTTCTTACTCGTTCTGTGTTTAGATAGCAAGGGTGATCGTGGTGGTAAGGACCGCACTGCTGATGAGGGTCGTGAGTCTAATCAGACAAGCGCTTCGTCATCGCCGCCACCGCCACAATCAGATCCTGTTGAAAACCCTGGCTTTCTTGGTAAACTGAAGAAGAAATTATTTGGCTGATGTCCCTTGTACGCGCGACACGAGCGCACAAGCCGGCTGTCGTAGGTACGTCCTTAATGTGGCAGCCAGCTGCAAAAAAAAAAAAAGAATGAACGGCATTAGCAATTTGTGGCAACGAAGCATGCACACACTCGCATGCATGACAGCATCAGAACGGGCTCCCCACTATGACGGATTTTGGTCTGCTTCTGGGCCATAGCGCAAGCGAGCTATTCCATCCTTCTGCTCTTGGAATGTGAATGCTGATTGTGCTAGTGCAGCACCAATGCTAAATTGCCAGAGTAGGCTGATGCAGTCTCTTGTAATGTAGTCTGTTCAAGCTCATTGGTGGCCTGCTGATGGTAGATCATTCTCTGGTTGTCCACCCATTGTACTTCATGTGACCGTGGTGGTGGTGGCGATCACGACCTGTAGCAGCGCTTCTCCGTAATTACTCACTGGTCTCAGGGGCAGCACTTGGCAGTTGCTGGAAGTGTGCGTTAGCATATCTGGACTGGGAAATGTTGCGGGCGATTAGTGTGTGTGAACGGATGTGCGAGAGAGAGGCATGCCTGGGTAGACCGAGCGGTGGAAGCATGGTGCAGCAGTTTGTTGTTGTGTTCGGTTGCTGCAGATGGCCTCTTTCGTCGTCCAGAAAAGGGCCATGTCAAAAAAAAATTCCTTTTCATCAACTGGCGTGCTCGCTCCCTGTGATTCTTCATGCTCCTTGCACTTTGCAGTCTGACTAACCAGGAGCATGAAGTAGACAGCAACAGGCTGCGGCCCTTTTGGGGCATTGGCAAAGTTCGGCATGCTCAAATGTGCTGCCCTCAATGCGGAAGAGCCTTAACGGCTCTCACCACCGCTTGCATTGGGCAATAAAGGATCGACCACTTCATGACTCGATCCCACGACCTGGTTTGTGAAGAATGAGCATCTTTGCATGGGCCAAGAAACCAGGGGCTTAAAATTATCATTATCCCTACATAAAAAAGCTACTAAGCTACTTTGCATATGTAACAGCCAGCGTATGTTATGCTTACATCGATTGTGGGGTTGAGATTGGAAGTTCTTGATGATTAATGTACAATGTCCAATACCAATATCAATAATACTTTTTGTATAGTGCTTTAAGTAAACTAATCTCTTGCAGGCACTTTACATATGCTGCAAAGGAAATGTGTCAATTGGTTGGTGACAACATGCAGCGTCAGTATGCTTGAGCACACAAAGGACAACTTACGTGTGTTGAAACACTGGGGACAAGGTGGGGATCAACTTATGCTCAGATGTCATCAAGTCAGGATATGTTGTGACATCAGTCGATGTAGAATTCCAGGCTTTGGAAGCACACCAACTAAAGGCAGGTCATCAAAGGTTTTGAGGTTGGTTCGATGCACGGCTAAGCAGCTAGAGTCGGAAGAGTGGGTGGTAATATACGAAGCTTGAGTTTGAAGTATTTACAATGGGTAGGCTGGTGCAAAAGAATAATGGGCCTACAAGTGAGTGGCAGAACCCTGAAGTCGGTACCCTGCTTGATGGGGAACCCATTGTGGTTTTGTTTATGTATACCGCAGTCCGTGACAGCACCTAAATGTTGTTATCTGCCAGTACTAGGCTGGGTGGCCCTCCCGACCACCGGCTAGCCAATCGGATCGCAGCTAGGCGTTGTCAACGGCGCCAACGAATGATAGCGCAGCGTTCCGGTACCGCAGACGACGGAAGCTGGCGAACTTCTGCGGCGGGCAGTAGCGCTTCCGCCGGCTGAGTGTGTGGAGGAAATAAACTGGTGGTGTTCCTCGTCGGCTAGCATGCTGTGCCGCTCGCGATGACAATTTAGACTACAAGCTATTTCGGCCGTAATCGAGAACGTAAAGTTCAGCCACGTCGTCACTCAATTCGACGGCAGCAGAGACTTTGCGGGCTGGGTTGAAAAGTTTGATCTGGTGGCAGAAATTCGAGGTATCGTCGCTGCCGACCGCCACAAATTCCTGCCCCTTTTTCTAACCGGCGGAGCGTTCGCCGTGTACCAAAGCATCGATGGACAGGCGAAGAAAGACTATACCATCGTAAAAGAGGCTCTTCTGGCTGCACTTTCGGCGGATAATTTTAAAGCTCATGAGGAGCTCACGACACGGCGGCTCCAAGCTGGGGAACCAGTAGCCGTATACGCTTAAATTTTGGCCCGGCTGGCCGGATTGGTGAGTGCGGCTGCGAAGGATGACTTGGTAAAACGCGCTTTTGTCACCGGGCTTCCAGAGGATATCCGAAAGCAGCTACGCGCGGTGTGTTCGCTCGACAAGATGGCGATGTCTAAGGTCGTTGAGAAGGCTCGAGCGCTTATGAGCTGCCAGGAGCCGAGCTACGCGGCTGCTGCTGAGGCACTTGGAGCTAGAGGCTCTCGCCCGACCACGGAAGCGTTTTTGTTTCTTCTGCAAAAAGGAAGGGCACATACGTCGCGACTGCCGTTCGTCGCAAAGGCAGCGAAGGCTGTGTTTTGTATGCGGCGATGACTCGCACCTAGCAGCAATATGTCCGGAGCGTCGCACCTATGCGCAGCCAAAAAACGAGTAAAGGGAAGCGCATGTTATAGCGACGGCGCATTCCCCTGCTTGTCAACTCGACTGCCAACAATAAATGTTCTCAGCGGTGGTCGTATTATGAAGGCACTCCTTGATACTGGCTGCTCTCGGTCGATTGTGACAGAATCTTCGGTACTGCGTGCCACCTCGGCGCAGTCTTATTCGGTTAACGAGCCAGTGATTACGTTCAACGGAGCAGTCGCTCGTTGCCGGTCGGCGTGCCGCATGACATGCTCTGTGCAGGGCATAGCAATAGAGCTTGACTGCCTCGTATCGGGGTATGATATGCTCCTTGGCATGGATGCTGTGCGACAGCTGGGAGGCGTGGTGATAGGCCCTGAAGGCAGTGTAGTAACCTTCAATGGGCGGGACAGTGCAATCGGGGCACTGTCAACCGACGTCAGTGTTTCCGACAGAGACTTTTCGGCGGTGTACCGTGACGGAAAATGGGTCATAAAGTGGCATTGGGCCGACGGCGTGACTTCTCCCACCTTGGTAAACCGTGTCGATGCTTACCGCGTGCCCACCGACTTGCAGGCCGACTACGACAAGGAGATCCAAGAGTGGATCCAACTCGGCTGGCTGAAGCCCTACGAAGGGGAGTGTGAAGGCCTCGTGCCGCTAATGGCCGTGTTCCAGAGTAAGAAAGACAAAGTGCGGCCCGTCTTAGACTACCGCGAGCTGAACCAATACGTTTCCAGCCACACTGCCAACGGTGGCGCTTGCAGCGAGAAACTTCGGGCATGGCGCCGCATGGGAAGTAACGTCAGCATTATCGACCTTCGCAAAGCGTATTTACAGCTTCATGTCGACCCTTCCCTGTGGAGATACCAGGTTGTCGCCTACCAGGGAAGGCGGTACTGCCTTACGCGGCTAGGCTTCGGATTTAAATGTAGCGTTTAAGATAATGACCGCCGTGTTAAATAAGGTGCTTCCTATGGACCCGCAGGTGCGCAAAGGCACTGACTCATACGTAGACGATGTAATCGCCAACAATGACATTGTCACGAATGAGCGTGTTACCTCTCACCTACGACAGTTCGGGCTCGAAGCTAAGCCCCCGGAAAAGTTGGTCGGAGGCCGCGTACTAAGGCTTCGCGTCACTGACCATGATGGAAAGCTTAAGTGGGGCAGAGATAATGATGTTGAACCGCTACCTCAGTGCGCGACTCGCAGGCAGCTTTTATCGTGGTGTGGACTATTAACGGGCCATTTTCCCGGTGCCTCTCGCAACGACAATTTAGACTACACCCATACAGGTTGACGAGAAACGGTGTAATGTGGTAGCGGCAACCTTCACAACAGAGAAGTCTAGCTTATGAGTTTGCACCTGCTGTACGTGTTATTGCTCAGGCTGAAAGGCCTTTCAGCCTGAGCAATTCATTTTCAGTAGTGAGTCACCAAAGCTGTGCTTTCCTTTGAGCAAGCCCAATTTTTGCCACAGTGCCTAGCTGAAAGTAGGCAGGCTTGACTCTGGAGCTGCTATGGTCATCTTGTGCAAGCTTACTTTGGAACAGGACCCAGATTGTGTGCAGGTGCTACAGGAGAAGTGCTGGCCAAGTCCATTTTGAGAATCAAGCTTGCCAGTTTCTGAGTAACATTGGGTTTGACCATAACTAGTAAGTTGGCTCTATTGTCATTTAAGAAAGTTTTCTGGTATCGAAGCGCAATGTTAGCCATACTTACTGCAAGGGGATAGAGAGAGTTCGAAGTAAGTTCGAAGTTCCATGTGACGTGTAGTAAGCTCTATAAGTTTTATTTCAAAGCAGCTGGATCCTTTTCGGAAGCTGAGCTGGGTCAATTGCCTGTAAAGGTTGCAGTGTGGCTCATGCACTACATATGCGTTTTACAACTCGACAAAGAAAATTGACGTGTCCATTCAGGGTTAGGTTAATTCAAACGTTCATTCCATCAATTTAACTACATCCTGCACTGCTAGATTTTTTTCCCTGCAGAAAGCATCATTTGGGTATGAAATATTTTGGAGCAACAATGGCCAATCTTTGCGTATGGGGTGCGGCGTTCACACATCATGACCTAGGTCATGGGTTCGAGTCTAGTTGGCAGGTCATTCTCTTTATTGCCCATTTTAGCATGGGCAGGGTGGCCAATAATGTTTTGCTGTTGGTATAAAAATGAGGCTGCTGAAACCAGCTACCCCTCACTTTACTGCCATTGCCCAAATTGGTAATACTTGGAGTAGTATTTGCACACGTGTGTGTGTGTGTGTGTGTGTGTGTGTGTGTGTGTGTGTGTGTGTGTGTGCGCGCGCGCATGCATCGTTTGCGTGAGTTTGTGCTGCCGTGGCAGGCCTTGTGTATTATGTGTATTATTAGTATTGTTACTTTTGCCTTGCCTGTTGCCTCAATGGTGCCATGACTTGCACTCACTGGAAAGTATGCATTGGACTGCAGGAAAGCGTGCCGTGGATGACAGCAGCACCGATGGCTTACTGTCGCAGATAAGGCAGGCAACTGATGCTGAGCAGAGTACCAGAGACGACCAGCAAACGGCCCGGCGCAGCAAAGAGACGGCGTCGTCTCGGTGACAAGGCTCGCCTGGCTGCTCAGAATGCAACGTTGGCGATGGTAAACGAAGTGCACCCTGTTCATTCTACTGCTGCTGATGTTGCTGGCAATTTGAAGGGAAGCCGTACTCATAAGAGCTTCTTGCCGATGCTGCCATCTCGGCCACACCCCCAAATGGCCAGCAGCAGCCAGACGGCCCAGCGCCTAGCAATTTTGGCACTAGGCGCGCCTGTCGCCTCGAGGACATGATGCCCGTTCAGACATGTTTTGCATATGACTGCACTCTACTGGTTTAAAGCTAAACAAATGAAAGCAATTAAAGAACAGGCATTGATGTTTTCTTATTGCCGTATCGCTGGCTGTGACCTGTCTGCAGGCAGGATGCATTATTTGCTAGACTCTGGGTTGGTAACTTCGTCGAGTGCTGTGCACAGCCAGTGATGCACTCAAAGAAATGTCAATAAACATTTTCAAATTTAACTTTTTGTTGTATCTATTAAAGCAAACTTAGTGTAGCTTCTAATAATAAAAATAATATATTTGATATAGTGCCTTCAGAGAACTCAAATCTCTTTCTAGCCATTTTACATTTGCTGGTATTATGGTGTATCTTTCTAGGTGGGCATGACATGGCCTTGTTAGTAGAGTTGTCTATGCTCACAAGCTATTGCAGGGGACGCGAGCCTCATCACAAGTTTTGAAAACTAGCAGCTGGCCTTAGCAGTTAGACATCCACGGAAATTTCGTAAACCCTCGGAACTACCGATGACCAGCAATAAGTATCGATAACCAGCCGAAGCTTTGGAATGCGAAATATGTATCCTTATGAATAACAAATTTGTAACCTTATAGAATGCTGCTTATCAAACGAGCACTGCCATCTACCTATGACGGAGGCAACATTATTAAAGCCGTGCAGCTCCCTACCTGTCGGGCCATTTGGAGATGAGTCTTGGGACTTCATCGTTGCTAGCGATACCAACAGTTGGACATATTTAGACAGACTAGAGCTCACTGCCTGTGGACTCGCTTTGCTGAGTCACAGAAGAATTGTGCTTCTATTGCACTCCCGGACGTCACTCCCAGAAGTACTGGTCGCCATCTTGACGCGTGACGGCAGTGTAAAACTAAAAATACCTGCTGTTATATTGGTGACGTTACTTGCCGGTCCTCACTATCTCACGTCATAAGCTATCACCTTCGGCAAGGGCCAGAGCCTTGGGGCAATTGCCCCTACCCCACCTACAGCTGGGCAACGACCAGCACTGCCTCGTGTTCCTACGCCCCTTTCCCCCAACCGTCGCCAACGAAGAAATTATGTAATGGAATTCGTCTCCGTTTGTAACTCCACAGAGACTACATGGGTGTTGAGCAGGAGAGTTTTCTGTGGCGAACTCAAAACCTATAAACAGCTTTCGGTAGATAGATTGCCAATCGACGAGCGACCGCCGAGTTCGTATTGAATAAACGCTCTGATTGTTTGCGATCCTTTTTCATTAATTGCTGGTCTAGCCCCGCCTACGTAAAAATCTTGCCGGTCTTGAACCCTAAATAAAAAGTGTACAGGTTATGCGCCCGCTAGATAAAAATCCTGGCTTGGCCACCGACAGCTGCTCACTTGCCCAGTGGCACGAAAAAGTCGTTGCACGAAGTTTGGGCTCCGTATGCAGTCGACGACAGGTGATGCATTCATTCGTGGGCGAGCCACTCATAAAACTCACAGCACGGCGACCGAGGACACTTGTCAGCCGCCAGTTCTTGCAAGGATCAGTTGTTTGCCATTTACTGTTTACCCTTCGGCTGGCTGGCTGGCTGAGCCCGGCGAGGACCTGCCCCGCCCACGGAAGTGAGCTACGTTTGTGGGCGTGTCATTGCCATCACGTGGTTCCGCCCCAAGCCGACAATCCGTCCGCCCAACGGGCGGACGGAACGCATTCCTAGCCACCGCACAATTAACTTTCTGCCTGTACGCACGCCCTTCACTCTCCTCTCTTATCACCACATGCTCCGGAGCAGCACGCACGACGGCTACTGCATCAGTATGTACGTTCGCTTGGTTGTGTTGCCTGTATGCGATACAATACAGCCGTCGTCGACAGAGCAACAGCTCGCCTGCGAGGGCTTCGCTCTTCGTCGCGCCGCCATCGCGCGCCCGCGAGCCCCTACACATTGACGTAGCGCTGCGGCCCAGGGCTGCACCTCGCTACCGATGCGATAGCAGCGCATCGCCCTGGGACTTAGCAGTGGTGACTTGTTTTTCGAGCTCAGGAATCGCGCCTTTGCGTAATGCAGCATTTGTATGATTACTCCTTACTTCTTCTGGCTTTTGTGCGTGGCCATGAGTGCAAGCTACTGCCAGAAAGATACGGAGAGCTGACTTGAGTGCCCGGTGCAGCAGGCAGCTTTGTCGTTCGCTTATAGGCTCTGCCGGCCAATGGCGGGAGGGCTCAATTTTGGCACGATGGGGGCTCGACGAATTGCCGCAATGAGCTCCAATTAGGTGAAAATTGGTCATAAACAGGCGACGCGAAGCTTGAATCTCGAGCAATTACCGCACGTGTACACGGTTGTTATAATTAACAATTAACGAACTAAATTTCCTGCCATCGTGCACCCGAGTTCTCTTGCCAATGGGCTCCAAAGTCACCGACCGCGACCACAATCCACTGGGAATCAGTTTCGCGAAGCTTCAATTCGGATAGCAATTATTCAACTGCACTTTTGTTCGAGGGCGCCCATGAAAGTTTTTCGTGACTGCGCGCTTTCGTTATCGCGCAATCGACTGCAGCGGACCCGGGCTAATACCGCAATCCGACGCCAGGGGCGCTGCAGTCGCTTGCGACGTTGTCTGACTCATTTCCAGCTTGTGACTCTCCCGCCGGTCCTTGGCTGCCACCTCTTGACAACTCGCCCATCTTCCTATGTAACTATCTTCCTCATTCAGGTCCCGAGGTATCTTCGCTACCGCGTGCAGCGCAGAATGCCGGCCGCTTGAGAAAAGCGAGAATCTGGAGAAAGCTCCCCAGCCTTACGAAGGCTCAGTCGCAACAGTTACCAAAGAAGATGCCCACTGGCGGATTACGGTCGCTCCAGGACTTTTTCCTTAAACATCGACAATTTCGCAGTCTTTGTTTTGCATCGCTAGTAAAATACACGCGGTTGAAGATCGCAAACTCGATGACGAATCTTGCGCATACGTTGAAGGTAACTCTCGGAGATTCGCCGGTTTTTTTGGAGTTCAGTGGATAAAGACCAGGCGCTTCTCGTTAGCATAGCGACGGCGGGAGGGCCTCGGAGGCGGGAGCCGATCGGCGGGCGAAGATCGGCAAGAAGCTTCGTTTGCTACCGCAGCTCGCGGCAGCAAACGAGGTCGCGAGCTTCCGCCACGCCTTCGCCCCAGACAGCGAAGTCCTCGAAGTCTGCTGCGGCGGAGGCCGCGAGAGCGCCGCTCTCCGTAGCTCGCCGACAGTCGCATGCCGCTACGTCGCATGTCGTATGCCGAAGAGTGTGCCGCCTCAGCCGGTCAGACGACGCTTTCGGAGACGCAAGCGCTTTGCGATTGCGTTTTAATTGCTACCGGACGTACGGACGCACTAGCGAGTTCGGCAATTGCTCACCTGACGTCGCTCGGCTGACGGGCGCAGTATTATTAGTATATTGTTATTAAGTACTATTATTATTATTATAAGTATTACAATTAGTATATATACGTTAGTCCGCGCTCGCCTTCCGCGCCTACTCACACCGCTGAACCGCCTTCAGCAATTGACGCAACGTTCGGCGACCAATCAGGCTACCGCGTCCAATCAGCCAGCGTCCAATCAGGCTACCGCGCGCGCAGCGCCGCAAGTGCAGCCCGTTTATTAGCCGCTCAGCCACCTTCGCCCCACCGGTCCAGAGTAGAAAGAGAAAATAATGCTGCAGCTGCACTCGGGCGTCCAGCCCTTGATCGCGGTAGCGGTCGATGGCAGCGGGCGATGCGCAAGCTAGTAGAGCGTCTTCACGTCGCGGCTGTACTTGACGTAAGCCAGCGGCTTCTCGACCACGCCCAGGCGGTGGCGACTGCGGCCGCCGCCGTCGAGCAGCAGAAGCCGCTCACTCTGATCCGCACTGTTGTCGATGTGCCGCAGGCTGGCGCGCAGCTGCTCGAGCGGCGGCAGCCGCTCGTAGCTGCCCCCAGCGCCGCCGCCGCCGCCGCCGTACAGCTCCGGGCTGCTGGTCGCCACTCGCTGCGCGCTCTGCGAGTACTGCGTCGTCGTACGCAGCAGCAGCGGGCTCATGTACAGCGGCGCGTGAAACTTGGCGCCGCTGACGGCCACGTTAGCGTTCCGTCCGCCGCTCGCCGCGGCGGCGACGGCCCTCGGCGGCGGCGGCGGCGGCGAGCGCGCCGAGTACCCGGATGCGGCGGCGGAGCGCGCCGCCACGACGGAGCCCTTGCGGATGCGCTCGGGTCGGTACTTGTCGCGCTCGCGCGCCTTGTCGCCCGGCGCGGCAGCCTCGATGAGGCTGCCGACCGCCTCCTGGCCGCGAATCCAGGCCAGGTCCTCG